>JBBYHO010000013.1:2656011-2716485 GCA_038382025.1 Adansonia gregorii
TCTAAAACAAGTTTTGATTTCAATAATAAATCATTTTCAACTTTTAATTTTGAAATCATTTTCTTGTGTTTAGAGTTAATTTTTTTAAACTCAATTAAACTATCATAAAAAGCATTTTGTAACTCATCAAATGTGTATGAATTTAAATTTAGAGAATTTAAGGTTACTTTAGGCTCATCAAGAGCCATGAAACAAAGGTTGCCAATTTGGTCTTCTTTGGAGTCATCATCATCGAAAGAGTCACTATCGCTCCAAGTTGCTGCAAATGCCTTTTTTTTAATAAAGGGCACTCGGATTTAACATGCCCCGATTTGTTGCAATTGTAGCATACCACCTTGTTAACCTTTTTAGATTGGGATGGTTTGCCTTTATCGATCTTTATGAATTTCTTTAATTTCTTGGCAAATATGATCATCTCTATATCTTCACCATCTTCATCATTGTTATCCTTTTCCTCACTCATGGAAGCCTTTAATGGAACTACAACTTTTCTTGGTTCCTTTTTGCTATGATTTATCTTCATTTTATATTTGAGGAGTGATCTGATGAGCTCATCTAAGGTAAGGAGATTGAGGTCCTTTAACTTCTTAATTGCAGTCACTTTAGCTTCCCATGACTTAGGAAGGCCATTCAACATTTTCTTGACCATCTTTTGTTGGGATACACCTTTTTGAGATCCTTCAAGCCATTTACAATGTCTGTGAATCTATCGGACATCTCCTTAGTGCTTTCATCCAATTTCATTTTGAACATCTCATAATCAAGAGTGAGCATCCTTAGCTTGGACTCTCTGACTTGATCAGTCCCTTCATGTATGATAGCCAACTTGTCCTATATCTCTTTGGCATTATCACACAAAGACACCCTATTATACTCACTAGGGCCTAATGCACAAAAAAATGTGTCCATGGCCTTGGCATTGAGTTGAGCCATCTTAGTGTCCTTCTCATCCCATTCCCAATCTTCCTTGGGAACTTTAAAAGCACCTACCATCTTTGCTAGGATGAGTAGGCCTTTCATGATTATCTTCTAAACTTGATAATCATTTGCTTGGACAAATAGCCTCATCCCTGTCTTCCAATACGCGTAATCTTCATTGTTGAAGAGATGAGGCCTCACGATTGAATATCCTTCTTGACCCACACCGAAAATATCACCACTAGCCATTTGCTTGGTCTCTTGTGGATCTTTGTTCAAGTTTGTTAAGCCTATAAGAATGAGACACAAGCTCTGATACCAATTATTAGACCTTTTAGTGGTGAATGAAATCAAGAGGAGATTAATTGATTTCTTAAAATTTTATTAAATTAAAACTTTGATAAATAAAATTGAGAAATCTAAACGATAAACTTTGGAGTGCAAGTTAGTGAATAGCAATAAAAAAAATACAAGGGAAATAGAAGCAAACTCAAAGATTTAGAGAGGTTCAACCTCAATTGCCTACGTCCTCAACCTCAACCTCACTTGCCTCAGATTTTCACAATTCACTAACTTGAATTATCTACCTTTCAAGGACAAAGTATAACCTTTACACTCTCTATCTTTCAAGGCTAATATAGAAACCTCTACCTCTTATCTTTTGTGGCTAAGATAGAACCCTCTCTCACTAATTTTGAAGGCTAAATAGAAACTTTCTTTACTTTTGAATGGGTAAGTAAGAACCTCCCCTTTTTGCAAGAATTTAAATGTAAACAAATAAAACCTCTAAAGGTTAGATGTTTAAAAGAATTTTGGCTTAAGAGAAATATGTATCTAAAGATACAAAATGAAGAATACAAAATAGGAAGAATTAATCCTATACAAAGATAAACTACTTAACAAAAATGATAGAGAAAATGAAAGATATGACTCTAAGCATAATCTATTGGTTCTTCTTATTGTTGAAGGTATTGAAGTGGCTTATTTATAGCGTTGATCATAATTCTAGCTGTTGGGAACATTTGGTGAAGGAATATAGCCATTAGAGCCTTCAAAATGTCATTTCCCATTATTCCCTGTGCCTCTGTATCAATATAATTAAGTGGGTATCGATACATTGTGTTTAACGGTCCAAAATATGACCTTTAAAAGTTTTGTATCAATATAGAAAGCTCTGTCTCTATAGATGAACAGTCCTGTATCGATACAGAATGCTCTGTCTTGATACATGAATAGTGATTTTTGCATTTTAAGATTATTTAGCTATTACTCAGTTCTATATCGATACATACACATGGTGTACTAATACATTCACGTGAAAATCAATTATAAAAGGTTTTTCATGACTTTAAAACATGTAAAACTTATCTCAAAAATATTTTATATAAAAATATGTATTAAGAACACATTTTTGAGTGCTTGAAGGAGTTAAAACACTTTCTAATATTTTTCAAAGTGTTTACAAAATATTTCATGAAAAAATACTAATCTTCAAAATAATTAATCACAAGTTAATTAAGCTTAAGTTTTAGTTATATCAAAACTAAGATTAATTCAAAGCTAATATAGCTAACAATCTCTCCTTTTTTGATATGACAAAACTTAAGGTAAATTTGCTTGTAAAACTCCCCCTTAATCATTTAAAGCTTTTCAATAAAACTCCTTCTCTTTTTTGTTTTGAAGATTTTATTTTGAAACACTTGGCAATGGCATATATAGTCATATTTGGCTTCAAGAATACCAACACACAATATTAAGGATTTGAATAATACAAATAATGTAAGCACATGTGAAATCCTCCTATTTGCTAGCATAAGCATATATATATATATAAAGTACAAGCAACCAAATTGACCCCTAAAATTCTCTCCCTTTTTGGAATATCAGAAAGGTGAAAGTAGATTAATTCAAATCCAAGGCTCTAATTTCAACAAGAATTCTAGAAGGTATATTAATATGAAACATTTAAGAACATGTCTACCAATTATTGAGAAAATATACGTAATTAAGTCCTAATGTGTAGTTCATCCGATTTTTGTATTCTTTTGTAGTCATTTAAGCACATTTAAGAGATAGAACACACTAATTGTTAAAAGATTTTAAGAATTATTAATCCAATTGGTGTTTAGGTGCACAATAGATACAAATTTTTAAATTTTTATTGCACATGCGTACTATAATAGATGCCATATGAAAGGTTAAAAAAATTTTAAAGAAAAACATAACAAACTTCCATAGGCTAGAAAATCATTTGCTCATTTATGATATGTCAATACAATCATTTTAGCAAACATTCAATCGAAGAACATGCTTAAATATGAGAATTACGCACTTAAACATGTTCAAAGATTTATTCAAAGCAAACATTTTAAGCATACATTACATACTAGAATAGCAATTATATATAATTGATTCATGTATGTCACCAAACATGATGCTAAAGAAAAAGAATTTAATAGCATTTCTTTAATTTTTAAAAAATTAAAAATAATATAGTATTTATAAATTACATAATTTATATTAGATTAATATATATTATATAATAAAAAGAAAAATATTTTATATTAAATCCTGAATTACTATTTAAAAATAATAAAAAATAAAATATATTTTTATTAAATTATTTAGAAAATAAAAAATATTTTATATGAAATATCAAATTATTATATTAAAATAATAAAAATAAAAAACTTATATTAAATCTCGAATTACTATATAAAAGATAATAATTAAATGTATGAATGATTATAACTAAATGTACGACTCATGATTATAACTAAATGTACGACTCATGACTATAACTAAATGTACGACTCACATAATTAAATATATGACTCACCATAACTAGATGTATGAATGACTATAACTGAATGTACATTTAATTATAGTCATTCATAACTCATTCGTGTACTTAGTTATAACCATACATACATCTATTTATGTTGAGTCATATATTTAGTTATAGTGAATCATAAATTTAGTTATTGTGAGTCGTATATTTAGTATAGTCATACGTATGTCTAGTTGCAGGGATTCATACATTTAGATATTGTGACTCGTATATTTAGTTATAGTAAGTTGTACATCTAGTTATGGTGCATCGTACATCTGGTTGGTGCATCACAATAATTAGTTATGGTGAGTCGTAAATTTAGTTATGCTGTATCGTACATTTAGTTATGGTAAATAGTACATCTATCTAGTTATGGTAAGTCGTACATCTAGTTATGGTAAGTTGTATATCTAGTTCTGGTGAATTGTAAATTTAGTTATGCTGAATCGTACATTTAGTTATAGTTAATCACCACATCTAGTTGTGCGAAGTCATACATCTAGTTATGGTGAGTCATCTATTGAGTTAAAGTTAGTCGTATATCTAGTTACAGTGAGTCATACATCTTGTTTGGTGAGCCGTACATCTAGTTGTGGTGAGTCATACATCCAGTTCTAGTCAGTCGTACATCTAGTTATAGTGAGTTGTATATTTAGTTAAGGTGAGTCGTGCATCTAGTTATAATGCGTCGTACATCTAGTTATGGTGAGTCGTACATCTAGTTATGGTCAATCATACATTTAGTTATGTAGTCATACATCTAGTTATGGTAATGGTGGTCGTACATTTAGTTATAGTCATACGTATATCTAGTTGTGAGGATTCATATATTTAGTTATTGTGACTCGTGCATTTAGTTATGGTAAGTTATACATCTAGTTATGGTGTATCGTACAATTGGTTATGGTGCGTCACCATAACTGGTTATGGTGAATTGTAAATTTAGTTATGGTGAATTGTACATTAGTTAGAGTCACTCTTACATCTACATAAGGGGAGTCGTACATTAAGTTATGGTGTGTCATACATTTAGTTATGGTGAGTAGTACATCTATCTAGCCATAATAAGTCGTACATCTAGTTATAGTGAGTTATACATCTAGTTCTGGTGAGTCGTAAATTTAGTTATAATGAGTCGTACATTTAGTTATAATTATTCGCCACATCTAGTTTTGGAGAATTGTACATCTAGTTATGGTAAGTCGTACATTTAGTTAGAATCAGTCATATATCTAGTTACAGTGACTCGTACATCTAGTTATGGTGAGTCATACATCTAGTTATGGTGAGTCGTACATCTAGTTATGGTGAGTCATACATCTAATTATGATTAGTCGTATATTTAGTTATTATTTTACATAGTAATTTAAGGTTTACTATAAAATATTTTTTATTTTTTATTATATATTATATAATTTATACATAATATATATCTTTTTTAATTTTTTAAAATAATTTGGAATTTAATATAAATATTTTTTATTTTTTATTTTTATATAATAATCTGAGATTTAGTAAAATATTTTTTATTTTTATTACGTATAATATATTATATTTATAATTTTATATATTATATTATACATGTATTATATAATATCTATTATATATAATATGTATAATTTATATCTATTATATGTAATATGTATAAATTAGGTATAGTAGATATACAATATAAAATTTTAATTTTTTAAAAATTATTTGAAATTTAATATAAAATATTTTTTAATTTTTATTATTTTATAAGTATTATTTTAATATATATAATTTGTGTATTATATATAATATATAATTTACATAATATATATATAAAATATAATATATGATATATAAATATGTAATAATTCATATTATTATAAATATATTTAATATGTAAATATATAAAATATATATTATATTTAATATAAGCATGGATAATATATATGTGTGTGGGGTGGGGGTCGGTTCCTCTCCCCCCCACATATATATAGAGTATTATATATATGTATATATTATGTTTTATACATAATATATAGTATGTATTGTACAATAATATATAATAATATATAAATTATTTTTATTTGATTTTTGTTATAGTAATTTGAGATTTAATTTAAAATATTTTTATTTTTTAAATAGTAATTCAAGATTTAATATAATTTGAGATCATTTTATAATTCAAAATTTAATATATTTTTTATTTTATGAAATAAAAATTTAATATAAAATATTTTTAATCTTTTATTATTTTAAATAGTATTTTTAATATATTATAATTTAATGTATATTTTATATATTTTGATTGAGGGTTTGGTTCCTTACCTAATGAATCAATCCCACTAAATTGTTACCTAGGAGAAAGGTAGCCAAAAAATGTGGTGAAATGGGGCAAAATGATAATTTTAATATGCTTATTAATAATTAAAATAATTGCTATTTCCTTCTTTGGAATTATTTTTTTCGCTTTCACTTTTTTTAATAATAATTATTATATTTTACTTTTTTAAAATTCTCTCTTTTCATTGATTTCGGATTGGTGATTAAATTTATATATGTGATTGGTGTATTATATATTTTTCAATTTGTGTATCGGTTAACTTGTTTTTCAGACTAAGTGATTTAATCCATGATTAAAGTCGAGGTTGTTATTTTTAAAATAATAGATAGAAGAATTGATTATTAGTAATGTGAGTATGCCTATAGTGCAAGTACCTCTGTTAGACTTTTTAGTGGTGAATGAAATCAAGAGGGAGAGAATTGATTTCTCAAAATTTTAGTAAATTAAAACTTTGATAAATAAAATTAAGAAAAATAAACAATAAACTTTAGAGTGTAAGTTAATGAATGGAAATAAACAATTAAAGATAAGGGAAAAAGAAGCGAACTCAAAGATTTAGAGAGGCTTGGCTTTAATTGCCTATGTCCTCTACCTCGGCCTCACTTACCTTAGATTTCTATAATTCACTAAACAAGGATAAGGTATAATCTTTACACTCTCTACCTTTCAAGGCTAAGATAGAAACCTCTACCCCCTATTTTTTGTGGCTAAGATAGAACCCTTTCTCATTACTTTTCAAGGCTAAGTAGAAACTTTCTTTACTTTTGAATGGCTAAGTAGAAACATCCCCTTTTTGCAAGGATTTGAGTGTAAACAGATAAAACCTCTTAAGGTTAGGTGTTTACAAGAATTTTAGCTTATAAGAAATATGTATCTAAAGATACAAAATGAAGAATACAAAAATAGGAAGAGTTAATCCTATACAAAGATGAACTACTTAGTGAAAATGATGGAAAAGATGAAAAGTTGGACTTTTTGCATAATTCTCATAGTTCCTCTTTTTGTTAAAGGTGTTGGAGTGGCTTATTTATAGCCTTGATCATGATTCTAGCCGTTAGGAACATTTGGTGCAGGTAAATAGCTGTTGGAGCCTTCAAAATATCATTCCCGTTGTTCACCGTGCCTCTATATCGATACAATTAAGTAGGTATTGATACATTGTGTTTAACGGTCCAAAATATGACCGTTAAATAGTCCTATATTGATATAGAAAAATCTGACTTAATACATGAACAGTAATGTATTGATACAGAATGCTCTATCTCGATACATGAACAATGATTTCTGCATTTAAGGTTATTTAGCTATTGCCAAATATTGCATCGATACATACACAGAGTGTATCGATACATTCACATAAAAATCAATTTTAAAAGGTTTTCATGACTTCAAAACATGTAAAACTTATCTCCAAAATGTTTTTTATAAAAATATGTGTTAGAAACATATTTTGAGTGCTTGAAGAAGTGAAAACACATTCTAGTATTTTTCAAAGTGTTTATGAAATATTTCATGGAAAAATATTAATCTTGAAAATATTCAAACACGAGCTAATTAAGCTTAAGTTTTAGTTATATCAAAACTAAGATTAATTCAAAGCTAATAGCTAACAACTTCTATATGCGATGCAAGAAGAGAGACTCGAGAAGTTTAGCATTGTGAACTCTAAGTAGTGGCAGCAAAGATGTTGCATCATTTAACCATATGAATCTAACTCACTATTAAAGGAAGAGGCCCCGATTCTCAAAAAAAGAGAACTGGATAATATCAAAGTGGCCTCGATGGATGTATGAAAATACTCGGATTTCCTATGTAAGAGTTATATCCTCAATGGACTGGATAACACACTACACAACGTGTATGGTATGACAAAGATAGCAAAAGATTTGTAGGAGTCCTTGCACAAGAAGTACAAAATTAAAGATGTTGGCATTAAAAAATTTGTTAATGGTCAATTTTCAGACTTTAAGATGGTAGACTCGAAAACTATGATTTGGTTAAGAATCGAAAAGGATATTTGTGATTTTGATCAAAAAGATAATATTCAAACTATGAATGCTGAGGCAGATGTTATCGACCATTTGCGAAAAAGGAAACAAGTTGTTTCTAGTTTTTTTTAAGGTAATAAAAAAGTCGATGTCAATAAGTTCATGGGTATTTGGTTTGAATGCAGTAAGCTTGGACACCATGTTAGATTTTGTCATTAAAACAATAATAAGGTTAAGCTAGTCATTGTTATGATAGAAGTGAACATAATGGAAAACCCAATGACTTGGTTGGTTGATATTGGTGTCACTTTTCACGTGTTCTGATAGGGAGAATTTCTCCAAGTATGAAGAAAACTGCTCATGATAAGCAGTTATTTATGAGAAACTCATTAACGTGCAAAAATGCGAGGCCATGGGAAGGTGGTGCTCAAGATGACATTCGAGAAAGAGCTAACCTTGAATGATATTGCTCATGCCCCTGAAATCTATAAGAATTTGGTATCTGACTCACTATTAAGCAATAATAGATTTAGGTTAACTTTTGAATATGATAAATTTTTGCTCTCTAAATATGGCATCTTTGTTGAGAGAGGCTACCTACATGATGGGCTTTTTAAGTTTAATGTAATAAGTGCTGTAATGAAGAACGATGAGATAACTAAAACAAGTTCTTTGGCTTATCTGTTTAAGTCTTCTAATCTATGACATGATAGATTAGGTCACGTGAATTATAAGACCTTGTAAAGGACTAGCAATTTAGATTTGCTTCCAAAAATTGGGATTGAAAAATTTACAACTGTGAGACTTGTGTGGAATCCAAATCTGCTAACGCTCCTTTTTATTCAATAGAAAAACAGAGCAAACCTTTAGATTTAATTCAGATAGATATTTGTGATTTAAAGTTTGTGCAAATTAGAAGTGGTAAAAAGTATTTTATTACTTTTATTGGTGATAGCACGAGACATTGTTACGTCTATTTTGTAAAAACCAAAGACGAAGCCTTAGAAGCCTAGAAACCTTTAAACTCTTTAAAATCAAGGTTGAAAATCAACTAAGCAATAAGATTAACGAAATAGGAGTGATGAAGGTTGTACATATGATGCATTATTTAATGAGTTCTTTGCAAGCCGTGAAATTATCCATCAAACTGCTACTTCTTAGTTTGCTCAATAAAATGGTATAATAAAGTGTAAAAATCTTATATTGAAAGATATGATGAACGATTTATTAATAAGCTTAGGGTTACCTCAGAATTTATGGGGGAAAGCTATATTAACATCCAATTATATATTAAATCACAAGAAATCAAACAATAAACCATATGAGTTATGGAAGCTTAAAGATCTTCCTATAAATAAATGAAAGTGTAAGGGTGTCTTGCTAAGGAAGTGGTTTCTTTACATAAAAGGGTCAGGATCGAACCAAGACTATAGATTATATATTCACTGGATATGCAAATAATAGTGTGTTTATCATTTTCTTCTGTATAACTTGAACATTCTTGAAATTTATGTCAATATGATTATTGAATCAAGGAATGCTTCATTTTTTGATGATGTATTTCCATATAGGGAACACAAGAAATAAGACTATGAAAAGAGCCCATAAGGACTTGAGTAATGATCTGTAAGTGGATAAGGAGGAACAAATAAAACCTCAAAAGAGTAAATGGGCTTGAATATTGACTACTTATGGTTTGGATTTTTCAATATATTTGTTAGACGACGAACCTAAAACGTGTAAAGAGGCTATGTCATCTTCAGAAGCACCATTCTAGAAAGAGATAATTAACAATGAAATATAATTCATCATGCAAAAATCATGCATAGGAACTAATAGATCTTCCTTATAAGTATAAGCTATTGGGATCCAAATAGATATTTAAGAGGAAGATGAAGGTAGATGTATCTATAGATAAGTAGCCCAACTTGTAATAAAAGCATACAAGTAAAAGGAAAAACTTGGTTACATCTATACTTATCAATTATGATAATAACATCCATTTGAATATTGGTAGCTATAGCTACTCTTACAGATCTTGAGATACAACAAATGGATGTTAAGATTAATTTCTTGAATAGAGAATTAGATGAAAAAAAAATCTACATGGAAAAACTCGAAGGATTAGTAGTTTATAGTGAGGAAAGGAAAGTGTGTAGGCTTGTTAAATCATTATATGGTTTAAAGTAAGCACTGAAATTATGGCATCAAAAATTTGACAAAAAAATTTTGTCAAATAGATTTCACGTTAGTGAATGCTACAAATGTGTATACATAAAGTACATGGATAAGGGGTATGTCATTGTTAATAATGATAAGATCATTAGAGATACCAAATCAAGGTTGAATAGTAACTTTGATATGAAAGATGTGGGCATAGCATATGTGATTTTAGAATTATACTTTCTAAATCACAAGATAGCTTGGTATTAAATCAAGGTCATTCTGTTAATAAGATCCTTAAGAAGTTTAATGAGGATGATACCAATATAGCCAAAACATCCATATATAAATTTACAATTAAAGAAAAATACTGGTGATGCAGTATCTCAAGTTGAATAATCTCATATAATTGGTATCTTAATGTTTATGATGAATTGTATAAGACCAGGCATAGTTTACTTAGTAGACAAACTGAGTAGATTTATAAGTAATCTGAGACTGGATCACTAGAAAGTGATCATAAGGGTATTAGATATCTAAGATATTCAGCTTATAAGACCCTCAAATTATGAATTGCATTAATACAAGATATTCGACTGTGCTTGAAGGATACAATTATGCAAATTGAATATCTAATAATAAAGACTCAAAATCCACTAGCAAATTTGTCTTGACTATCAAAAGAGTTACAGTGTCTTGGAAATCTTTTAAACAAACGTGTATACCTAGATCCACAATGGAATCTGAGTTTATTGCTTTAGATAAAGCTGGAGAAGAAGCAGAATGGCTTTAAAATTTTTTACAAGATATTCCACGTAGGCCAAAACCTGTGCCAGTAATATGTATACATTGTGATAGCCAATCTAGAATTAGTAGGGCATTGAGTTGTTTGTATTAAGATAAATCTTGACATATTCATTGAAGACACAATTCCATGAGATAATTGCTCTTAAATAGGATTATCTCTATTGATTATGTGAAATCAATTAATTATATCATCGATCCATTTACGAAAGGTTTAACAAGAGAGCAAGTCTATAAATCATCAAGGGGAATGGAACTTAGGCCTATAAATTAAAAGTTATATAATAGCAACCCAACCTAGTTAATTGGAAATCCTAAGAGCTAGGCTCAAACGGACAATAGATTTATGTTAACTTAGCGTAAGCACTTAAAAAAACTTTCGCCATTCTTATGGTGAATCAGTGTTGCTTGTAAATGTGTTAGGTTAAGCTATGCTTTAATGATTTTTATAGCTTAATAAAATCAAGCGGGGTGTTTCAGGATGCTCTTCATAAGAGATCACTTAAGTGAGTGTGAAACGTGGTTATTTCTATGAAAATTGATAAAGCTAAATTCTCTAGAGCACTTTCTGAAACCAAGAGTGTTCGAGGTCACAATGAACACAACCATGAGAACCAAAGGTGTTCAAAAAGGGATTGTGTGACACCTATTCTCTTGGTTTATAAGAAAGGCTAAATAGTTCAAAACATCCATTTCGATAGTTAGCTGAGTAAATTTGATAGTTGTTATTATGGAAGTTTCAAGGCCCAAAGCTACCTATCCTAATACAATAGCTTTAAGTTAATCTTTCTCATAGTTAGTTTGTTGTCTTATTTGGATACTTTCTATTCCTGTGGGGGATTGTTGGATATCAATGGCCCAAATTATGTATATAAATACAAAATATGTATACCAAAACATAGGCTGTTGTAAGTAGATATATGGTGCATAAATACGTTGCACGATTGATATCTATGGTGAATGAGAAATTATTCTCATAATGCCTACTTGAAGAGGAAAAAATTGGTGTTGGCACGTGCATGAACCAAGTCAGACACGAGCTTAGGCTTCGACTAAAGATCAAGTGGGTTTCATGTTTTTAGAGCCAAACCCATTAGTGTTCTGGGCCCAGCGAAACCAAATTTTATCTATTTTGGATAAGATATCCCTTTAACTGAACAATTTAAATTTTAAAATTTAAAAATGCTATCCCCATCATAGCTAGTTTTTTGTAACTGTTTAAAAATAGTTTTTTTTGATAAAATGGAATAAAAAACCGTTCGATTGTTTTTGGGAAAAAAAGAAAGAAAAAATATAAAATTTTCACTTGCTTCTTTGTTGATGCTATGTTCATCACCTTTGTTATCTTTTTTTAAGAGAGAAAGAAACATTTTGGTTCATGCTGCTATCGTCGATAAGTGTTGTTGACTAGTAACATGATTAAGAAGGCCTGGGAGACAAGTTGCAGATATAGTCAAGCACCTGAGAGGTAGGCAAATTTCATCTGAAGGTCAAAGATCCCAAACCTTGGACTCGATTAGTGTAACTTTGGTTATTCTGATTTGATAAAATCAATTTTAATTGTATTTTGTCTACCAAATTTATTTATTCAAATTCAAATAATTTAACAGTTTGTTCATGCGCGCAATATTTAGTGCCCATAATGTGCAGTTATGGTATGATCTTTTGGTTGGTTATTATGTTTGAATGAGTTTGTAACGAGGCATTCAACTTACAGTGTAGATTGGTTTTAATGTTGAATGAGATTGTAATCAACGGTAAAGCTTGTTGGCTTCCTTTTAGGCGTTGTAACTTTGTTCTTTCATGAAGAAATTTCAATTGATTGGCTAAGAAAAACGTTTATTTAGGTATAAATTAAAAGATAAAAATTAATATAATAAAAATATAGGAATTTATCTAAATAAAGTGATAAAGTTTAAGATTTTTTTTTATTATTATTTTAGGCCTTTAGGAAGTTAGATATAGACTTACCCAAGGGTCGAGTTATCCGCCCAAGCCCAAAGGCTTGTTCGATATTTGGGAGGATTTAGACAAAAATATTAGGCCTAAAAAATTGGCTTGGATAAAAAAGTTAGACTTGATTAAAAAATGAGTCAAGCTTTGGGTTTAACTTTCAAAGCCCGAGTTCGGCCTGGCCCATCCCATTTACTATTACATTGTATACATATTTATTTTATATTTTATGTATTATATAATTTTTGTCATATAAATAATAAATAAATATAATATTATAGTATAAATTTTAAAATTAAGTCAAATTATTTATATTTATAAACTTGATAAAAAAATTATTAAATTAATAAGATTAAATTTTAAAAAATATATTTTTTAAAAAATAAATTATAAAAAAATATAATATGAGCACGCTTAAATGGGCTTGGACTATTTATTTATAAATATGGGTGGGCTCAGGTAAAATTTGAGACTTGGGTTGAGCTTAGGCAAACTTATCTAATATTAATACAATACTCAAGCCTGACTCAAATTCGTTTCAACCCGGCCTATGAGCAGATCTAATTAGATACTAAAATGGTGAACTAAGTTTGATAGTTACGTTTTTTTTTTGAATAAATTTGTATTACAGCCTGATATATATGATTGTGAATTGATTATGACATTTTCATATTCATACGTAGATAGTTTAGGAAATTAGATATTTTAGATTATAAATCGATTATGACCTTTTCATATGCATAGCCAGTTCGTTTAGGAAGTCCGGTACTTTAGATTGTGAATTGATTTTTGACAGTTACTTTTTTTTTTTTAATTTTTTGAATAAATTTGTATTGTAGTCTGATATATATGATTTATATTATGTATATTTAAAAGTAATTAACATTTAAAAATTAAAAATTTCATATAATCAACAATTTATAAAATTTTAAAAAAGATGCAACGTATTAAGTGCATCTATATTATATATAACGAAAATAATTAAATTTGATATCATTTTTATCTTACTAAAATTAATTAAATTTGTATTTTTTAAAATTCACTTATGTCATTATATGAACTATAAACTTATTTTGATTGTAAGTTATTTTTAACTTTGTCTATAATATTATTATTAACGTGTAACTATTTACCATTATTGCTTAATTTTTTTATAAAGTTGGAAATAAAAGTTTAAGAGTACATATACTTGTATGAACCTGTCACATGTTCCTCGGGTTTTCGCGCAGGAGACTTTTCTGCTTTGGGCAGCCTTTCAGATTCACGGGTTCATTTACAATGAACCCATGCTTAGTTTATTTTATATTTTGTAAACAAAAGAAAAAATATAATATAAGTTAGAATATATTCTATTTGTTTTATTTATTTTTTAAAGTTAATTTTAAAATTATAAAAATAATATTTATATGATGTATATAAAAGATTAATTTTTTTAATTTAACTAGAGTTACGAGTTGGGAGTATTTTTATTTTATAAATTTTATTTATTATTAATAAAAAATTAATTATAAAATAAATTTTATTAAATAATAAATATGTATTTAAAATTGAATATGAATTTTAATTATTTTGGAGTTACCAAGTAGATCGATTACTCTATGCACATCATTTAAAAATAAAATAATTAATCATATTTTTAAATTTTTTAAATTTTTAATTAATTTTAAGAAAAAAATAATTTTTTAAATAATATATATTTATTTATTTAAAATTGATATGGATTTTAAATCGATCACTGAGTTAAGATGTGGATCAATCACTTTAAATATATTATTTAAAAAAAAACTAAAATAATTATTAAAATAAATATTTTTAAACTTTTTTCACCGAACGGCTCGAGTATCAATCCTAAACTAATCTTCAAGTTAACACGTGGATTAATCCATTTAAATAAACTTTTAAAATTAAAATAAAAATAATTAATAAAATAAAATTTTTATCAAACAGGTCGAATATAAATATTAGATTAGATATGTAAGTTTTCATATAAACTAACCTCTTTAAAATATATAAAATCAGGTTTTTTTATATGTGTAATATAGATGTTAGTCCTAAATTGAATCATAATGATCAACCATTCAAAACAAAAGATACATTAAGACATGATACAAACATGACATAAAAATAATTAAATATGACATAAATATATAAATGTATTAAATATACATAAAAGACTAACTAATGTAAAAATTTTATATATAAATTTATAATACTTTAAATATATAAAAATAACACAAATATGATATATATAATAAATAATTAAAACATAATATAAAAAATTATATAAACACTATATAAATAAACTAATATACAAAAGTATAAATAAAATAATATAAATTATTAACAGATAAAAATTTATAATATTTTAAAAATAATATAAATAATATGAATATGATCATAATTTTTTTCTCCTTCTTTTTCTTTTTTTTTCCTGCTCTTTCTTTCTCCTTTCTCTCCTAGCCCACTGCCCATGAACAGAAAACCAAAAAAAAAAATGACATGTGTTAGCATTGTCTGAAAATATACTAAAAATATAAAAGTCATTTTAATTATTAGATTAAAAATATATTCCTCATATATTAAAAAATATCAAAATAGTTTCAAAAATATAGATTACAAATATACTTATGATATATTAAAAAATATCATAATAATTTTAAAAATATAAATGACAAATATATCTCTAATATATAAAAAAATATATCCCAATAGTCTCAAAAGACTCACAAATTATAGTATGCATGTGTAAATAGATATTTCAATATTTAACATTTGTTCATTTTTTTATTTTTTGTCCTTCTAAAGGGAATAATATATTTTTTAAATCCAAAAATAAAGTATATTGAAGGTTAACCCTCGAAATAATTTAATTCTGATATAGAAAGTGAAAAAAACAATTTTAAATATGAATTAAGTTTATAAATTAGAAAAGATTAAAGGCAAGCAACCGTCGATGAAAACGAAAACACTATTTCTTTAATAAAAATTAAATATAAATTAAAAAAATCTCATCTAGGGCAGCTTCCCCTAAATTACAACCTCATCAATCATTGAAGTTAATTGGGAGAATTTGAAAGAAGTGAAATGAAACAATAATTATTAAAAAAGTGAAAGCAAAAATAAAAATTTAAAAAATAATAATAATTATTAAAATTATTAATAAAGAGATTGTAACTACCATTCTGCCTTAATTTTTTACGTAAATTGTTGGCTGCCTTTTCTCAGGCAGACATTCAGAGGAATTGATTCCATGAGTAATCCCTCACAAAAATTTATAAAATATATATTAAATTATAATAGATATAAAAATTATAATATATTATAAATACTATTTAAAGGTAAAAAACGTTAAAAATATTTTGTATTAAATTTTTAATTCATAAATAAAAATATATTAAATTTTAAATTATAAAATAATCTTGAATTATATTAAATCTTAATTACTATTTAAAAAGAATAAAAATAAAATATTATATAAAAACAATAAAAATAAAAAATTTTTAATGTTATATTTTGAATTACTAGTTAAAAATAATAAAATTTTAAAATAATTTATATATTATTATATATTATTGAATAATACATACTATATATTATATATAATATGCGTATTTTATATATAAATGGGGGGACAACCAACCTCTACCCCCCACACACATATATATTATGGGGTAGCCGGTTCCATCGTAAGGAAATCGACTTCCCCTTTGTTTATTATGTGTAATATATATTTTATATATTTATATATTAAATACATTTATAGTAATATGAATTATTATATATTTATATATTATATACATTATATATTATACATATTATGTAAATTATGTAAATTAAAATATTTTTTATAAAATACTAAAAACTAAAAAATATTTTATATTAAATTTTAAATTATTTTTTAAAAAATTAAAATAATATATATTATATATAATATAAATCATATATAAATTATATATGATATATAAATTATAATAAATATATAATAATATAATATACAATATTTTAAATATACTATAATATAAACTAAATGTACAACTAGCTTCCAATGAATGTACAAGACCATAAAATCGATTTTAAGCTGCACTGTATAACCATAAAACAAGTGAAAATGTCCAAGAGTAATTATGCGCATTCGTTGGAAAAGGTACATGAGAATCATGTAAAGCACGCAACAAATTATGTAATTAGTGTACATTTCACCAGTAATGAACACCAAATACATAGTGCGCGCATGACAAAATGCGCTTGCACATTGGATTCGTGTAGGGAACAGTAAGAGTCCCTAGTAAATATGCATACCTTGATATATATGTAAGTATATATAAATGTATGACTGACTCTAACTAAATGTACAACTAATTAGAGCTAAATGTATAATTGATTACAACTAAATGTATAACTGGCTTCTAATGAATGTACATGACCATAAAACCAATCATATGTTGCACGATATACCTATAAAATAGGTGAAAAAGTCTGACAGCAATTATGCACATTCATTGGACACGATACATGAGAATCACGCAGTGCACACAACAAGTTATGTAATAAGTGTACATTTCACTAGTAATGTACACCAAGTACATGGTATGCGCATTATGAAATGCGCTTACACATTGGATTCGTGTAAGAAATAGCAAGAGTCCTTAGTAGGTATGCATGCCTTGATGTACATGTGAGGATATATGAATATACAACTGATTCTAACTAAATGTAGAACTAATTACAACTAAATGTATAACTGATTACACCTAAATGTACAACTAGCTTCTAATGAATGTATAAGACCATAAAATCGATCTTACACTGCACCATATACCCATGAAACAAGTGAAAATGTTCGAGAGCAATTGTTTGCATTAGTTGGACAAGATAAATAAGAATCATGCAATGCATCTAATAAGTTATGTAATAAGTGTACATTTCACCAGTGATGTACACCAAATACGTGGTATGCGCATTACGAAATGTGTTTACACATTGTATTCGTGTAAGGAATAGTAAGAGTCCTTAGTAGGGATACATGCCTTGACGTACATGTGAGGATATATGAATGTACGACTAATTCCCTCCAAATGTACAACTAATTACAACTTAATGTACAAATGATTATAATTAAATATATAACTAATTACAACTAAATGTACAATTGGCTCCTAATGAATGTATAAGACCATAAAATCGATCCTACGCTACACCATATACCCATGAAACAAGTGAAAATGTATAAGAGCAATTGTGCGTATTCGTTGGACAAGATACATAACAATCACGTAATGCACACAATATATTATGCAATTAGTGTACATTTCACTAGTAATGTACATCAATTACGTGGTATGCATACTACAAAATACACTTACGCATTAGATTCATAAGGGAACAGCAAGAGTCTTTAGTAAGTACGCATAACTTGATGTAACATATAAGGATATATGAATATACAACTAATCACAATTATATGTACAACTGTTTACAACTAAATGTACAATTAGCTTATAATGTACGTACTTGATGTGAGTACTTGGTGTCCAAAGAATGCGCAAAACTGCCCTTGGACATTTTCACTTGGTTTATGGTTATACGGTATAGCTTAGGATCAGTTATATGATCTTGTACATTCATTAGAAGCCAGCTGTACATTCAGTTGTATATTATATTAGATATGTGATATATAATATATATTATATATATTATGTGTAATTCAATATTATATATAATTTATATATTATTTTAATTTTTTAAAAATAATTAAAATTTAACATAAAATATTTTTTAATTTTTCTTATTTTATAAATATTATTTTAATAAACATAATTTACACATTATATATAACATATAATGTATAGATATATAGTAATTCATATTATTATAAACATATTTAATTTATAAATACATAAAATATATATTATACATAATATAAAAAGGGGATTCGATTTCCTTACAATGGAACCGGCTCCCCCATAATATATATATGTGTGTGCATGGGGTGGTCCCCCGCACATTTACATATATAAAATATTATATATATAATATGTTATATATAATATATAGCATGTATTATATAATAATATATGATAATAAATAATTATATTTAATTTTTATTATTTTTAATTAGTAATCAAAATATAATATAAAATATTTTTATATAATAATTTAAGATTTAATTTAAAATATTTTTATTTTTATTATTTTTAAATAGTAATTAAAATTTAATATAATGTTAGATTATTTTATAATCCAAGATTTAATATATTTCTTATTTTATGAATTAAAGATTTAATAAAAAATATTTTCAATCTTTTTTATCTTTAAATATTATTTTTAATATATTATCATATATATATATTATAATCAATTTAAGACATATTTTATTAATTTTGGTAGGTGTCGATTCCCTACTAACAACTGAGATAAAAAATAAGACAAAATGATAATTACATTTTTTTTATTAATAGTATTAAGTATTTTTAAATTAATTTTTTACTTTTATTTTTTTAAGTTCATATTTTTTATCTATTATTAGTATAGCTGATTTGGAGGCATAGAAAGTCAATCGGTTCTGTCATGACAGTGACATATGTTTGGGCCAAGAGTTGGGCTTGTAAAACGAGTAGCCTTTGTTCGATCATCATTTATATTTGAAGGGGTTTTGGAACTCATTTTATCTCATTAAGGTAGAAGATGAAAAATATCATATCACGTGAATATTTGTTTACATTAATAATAATATAAATTAAGATATAATTTTATATTTTTTAAAAAATAAGAATTATTCATTATTTAAAATTTTATTTATATTTTTTCTAGCCATTTGGACAATGAATATGTCTTAATATAATTTTCATAAAAGTTTAAAAAAAGAGAAAGTAAGATTTTTTACTTCATGTCGTTAATCTTAATTATCAATTTTTTTTAAGCATTCATTCAATTTTATTGAGAATAGAAACCGCATAAAACGAGACGTGTGGGAGTCCCAAGTAAATGTACAAATTGACCTCTTTTGGTATCGAAATATATATATATATATATATATAAATTGGGTATAATAGTATTATTGTGTTATTACTTATTTTATATTTAATTATTATTATAATATTTAATTAAAAATATATAAATGAAGAAACTACTACAAATTAGTCATTATTATATTTTTTATTTATTAGTATTTATTGTCAAATATGATACAGGTGAATACTTAGTTATTTTATTTCTTTAAAATAAGTAGTTATATGTCTTATAAATAATTAAAATTAATAAATATATTAACATGTAAATTTTATTCAATGTTTAAATTTATAAATTTTTAATTTTAATTAAATTAAAATTTATAAAAACAAAAAGTTAAATTTTAACTTCTTCTATTTATTAACAAACAAATTTATTTATAAATTAAGGTAATTGAAATGTTAAAACTCTGAAATAAATTAATTTAATGTAAAAGTTAATATTTTTTATTTATTATCAAATAAATATATTTAATAAAAGAATTTTAATGAAGTTAATTATAAATTGGATAAATATTATCAATAAATTAAAAATATTTATAATGATAATTTAAAAATATAATTAATACCAATAAATATTTTCATCATTTTAAAATATTTTTGACATTCGTATTGTATATATTAAAAATGATTTATTATACTAATTTATCCAAATTAAAGAAACTTATATAAAATAGGAAATTTTTATCAATCTATAAGTTATTAAATGATCATCTTTTAATGATAGTATTTGTTAATTAAATGAAAATTTATTTTATTTTAACATTCAGAATATTTTTCTTTAACTTTAAAATATCACAATAAATTTTATTAATAGAGATTGTTTGTGATTAATAAGTACAAAAACATAAATGGATAATAATTAAGCATATTGCTATGAATATAAAGTTTTAAAAAATATAATCCGAAAAATCCGATAAAAATTTTTATCACACTCATTAAAAACTCACAAACAGTTATCTTAGGATAACTGTTCTAAGCAAAGGAAGGATTTGCAACGCTTATAATATTTTTGTTATCTAATTTTTAGTTTTTTAGCTGTATTATTTTTAATTAAGTTATTTACAAATCTCATCATTTATATATTTACTAAATGTTAATAATTTCCATATTTAAAATATACATTAGATCTAAAATTTATTAAATTTTAGTATTTTGCATGAAAAAAAAATCATTAATAAATAATGATCATCATATATGATCTAAAAATTTGATTATCGAGCACTTACTAAATATTAGTTAACATAATAATCAAATAAATCTTAATTTTATTTATTTATTTATAAATTCGTTTTGATAAATTTTTTATGTTTGTCATTTATGTGTTACCGAACTAAAGAACAATGTATCCAATGAATGCATATGCCAAATAGTGCTAATAAAGTGTGCAAATGTAAATGAAATATTGAAACTCTTGAACATATCATATATAATTTAGTTTAATTATTAATTCATATAAATAATATTATATACATTCTTGTTTTTATAATAAATAATCCTAATACAGAAGATAATTTTCAATTTTCTGAGCCATCCTTTAATAACATTGCTGTGTCAATAAATTTCTGTATGGATGAAACATGGCATTTATGACCATGCCACTTGCTCATCCACCAGCAGTAACTAAAAAAGGCTGAAAAGCAAATTATTCAACTACCCACCGTTGTATATCTTAAATGCTTGAATCACATGGGATCTATTATAAATATACTGGATAAATAGAGCAAAGACAAAAAGCTTTCAAGCATTTGTTGTTGTTGGTGGAATCGGAATTTATAAACATGAAGGACTTGAATGTAGAAGAAGGTGAGTGTTCAGAGCCAGTCAGTCCCATTGGACAGTATTTCAACAGCTCTGTGTTGTCCATTTGCGTTCTTGCTGTTTTGGACTCCGAAACCCCTATCGATGATTCCCCAACCATGACTTTGCTGAAAGATGTCTTCCTTCCTATTAATCCTCGCTTCTCCTCCCTCATGGTATATAATATTTATAATCCACTTTACTTTTTCTCCATTTTCCTAACCTTTGTTCTCTATATATGTTGAGTTCTTCTGCACGTGTCATTAAGGGTTAAGGTCCAGTATATGTTGCAGATCTCCACCTTCGAATTTTGACCGAAATGGTGACCTAGAGCTAGTTACACTTTAACTTGCTGTAACTCTCAGGGGCCGAAAACTGACTCAAGTGTTTAGAGGATGCCTTTTTTCTTTTCATATGCTTATTTATAGTGGTAGCTGTTAGACTTAGCAAAGGAAGTTCTATTTGGCATATTTCTTAGTATTGAAGGGTTTTTTTTACTAATAAAGAGATCTCTTAATGATCCATCAAATCCCATAATCTTTCTTTTTTAGCCTTCATTGGTAGAAACTGTAGACAACTTTATTTACATGCAACTCCACTTTATAACGGTGCTAATTATTAAACTGATCATAAGAAATAGGTTAAAGATGAAAATGGAGCAAAGCAGTGGAAGAAGGTTGAAGTCAAGCTGGAAGATCATGTAAATATCCCTGTTTTTCCCCCTGGATTATCACCAGAGTCTTATGACAAGCATCTAAGCGACTATGTGTCGAGGATAGCAATGGAACAACTCCCCCAAAGCCGGCCACTATGGAATATCCATATCATTAGGTACCCGACCAGCAATGCAGCTGGTAATTTAATATTCAAACTTCATCATGCGCTTGGTGATGGCTATTCTCTCATGGGTGCTCTACTTTCCTGTCTACAAAGAGCTGACAATCCTTCAGTTCCATTGACATTCCCTTCACTTAGTTCTGACCCAAGTGTTTCCCGCAAGAGTAACAACAGCATTTTCAGGAATATGCCTAAAGTTTTATACTCAGCCGTCAACACCGTATCAGATTTCGGGTGGAGCCTTTTGAAAAGCAGTTATCTTGAAGATGATAGAACTTTGATAAGATCCGGGGATCCTGGGGTAGAGTTCAAGCCAGTTGTAGTTTCAACAATGACATTTTCTCTTGATCACATCAAACAGATCAAGACCAAGCTTGGAGTGGTATGTTTATTAGTACTTTAGGTAGCTTCTACCTCAAAACATTCACATCAAAGAATTCATATAATGTTTTAATAAATTAGAAAATAATCCTAACCAACCTACATTTAATTTACAAAAAAAAGAAAAAAAAAATGTAACGATTAAGTCAATTATTTTTATATTCTAGACATTTTTTGACATCTAGTCATTTATGGTTTTATCTCAGCAGTCAAATAATGCATTTAAGAATCTGCACCACCTGCCCTCCTTGGAAAGGCTATCCCAGTAGTTATTGCAATAGTTAATGTTATATCTTCAGTAATTTTGTCTCCTTTGTCTCTTTCCACCAATTGAGTAGAATTTAAGTGTGAAATTTTATAATTTGAAAAATTAAATGTGTTTATTATTTATTTAATAAAAATATAAATATTTATATAAAATTAATTTTTAAATATTTTAATATTTTTTTAAAAAATAAAATCTATCAACAAATTAAACTTAGATAAAAAATAAATAAATTTTTTTTAAAAAATTTAGATTAACTCGAGTATAGAAAAGACTAAAATATTAAAAAATTATATATTTTTTTAATTTTTTGATAAATTATTATTTTTATTATATTCAAATACATTCTTAAAATATTATGTTTGGTTTATTTAACTAAATCTTTGAAGTACTTTTCTATTTAAAAAATCTTATTTATTAAACAAAATTTAGCGATTTAATGTAAAAATATAAGCTTAATTAAAATAATAATATTTTTAAGACTTTAAGTAAGTATAATAACATGATAAGTTTACGTGATAAATTTAAAAAAGTGCAATAACTTTTGTAGTATTTAGGATCATTTCACTTATAATTTTTTTATATAATCATTTAATTATTTAATCATAACATAAAATTATATAAAGGTCTAATAAAATAATCAATTTTACATAATATTATTTTAAATTTTATGCAGTTTAAAATTATAATTGATTAATTATACTACAGTTGTTATGAAATATTTTAACAAAAAGATTTATATGATGACTAAAATTTCTACATGGCCTCCACAAAATAGATGTAATATATGTTTCATCAAGATTTTCTAAACGGATTCAGTATAGGAAAAAAATTATTATTTAATCACAATTTTAAAAAAATTTTCTTAAATTTGATATATTATTTTATTAAAGTTAAAAAATGTATTAAATATATTTTTTATAAATATAATATTAACCTACCAATAAACATTGATTAACACTTTTCTTTCTAAAATTCTAAACTTAAAAATTATTTAAATGGAGTGGTAAAATTTTCAAACATTTCCTCCTCTCATATTAGCAGGATGCATCGTAGATACATCGATTTATGTATTTGTATTATATTTATATTTTTAATTTATAATTATAATTAAAATATTATATTTATATAGTTTTTAACACTTTAATAATCCATATAACATAAATTTTGATACATTTATTTATTAATATTATATTAATATTATATTAATTTTTTATTATATTTATATCAGATAATGGTATTATATATAAGGTTATTAGATATAATTCAATAGTTAAATTACAAAAGTGTGGCCAAGTATATTTTTTAAGGGTTTTTTTTTTATATATTTTAAAGGTCTATGTCAGTCACAAAGAAATGAAAAATCACATCAAACATAGCCTATACTATTAGATATTAAACAATGGTTGAATTATAAACTCAAATCTCATGAACTTTACTTTGTGGATCATTCTTTTATTCCCAGTTCCAAGATTTAAAATATGATATTCCAATGTACAAATTTTTTTTATCTCATCGTAATAGCTTCAAATAGATGTGATAATTTATGCATATATTATACATATGATTTTATTATAATTATATTTAAAATATTTTATATTTATCAAATTTTTGATATTTTAATGATTTATATTGTATAAATTTTAAAATATTTATATATTTATATTATATTTATATTATTTTTACGTATAATATTATATTTTTATTATTTTTATGTAGTATTTTATGTTACGCGTAATATTACCCATAAAAGTTTTGTTCTTATTGCGTGTTTGTACTTTTTTTTTGGTCACCAACAGACAATAAATGATGTAATCACTGGAATAATTTTCTTTGGGACTCGATTATACATGCAAGGAACCGGTAGCAATAAGTTGAATAACGAACATTCCACTGCACTTGTGCTGCTGAACACTAGGATCATTGGAGGGTACAAGTCAGTGAAGGAGATGGTCAAACCCGATGCAGAGTCATCATGGGGAAACCAGTTTGGGTTCTTGCATGTTTCATTACCTGAATTAAGCGGTGTTGAATCTTGCAATCCACTTGAATTTGTTCGGAGAGCACAGAAACTTATCCAGAGAAAGCGAAACTCTCGAGCTGTTTTTCTTACTGCTCAGCTCCTTGAGTGTTTGAGGAAATATAAAGGTCCTGAGGTACGTTTTTTCTTTATATATTTACACATCCATGAACTTTGTTATTAATTAGTATGATATTTAAAATAGAATGAACTTTAAATTTTAGGAATTAAAATATATAACGGTTTGCTTACACATATTCTAAATATTTATCCAACGCTATTAATTTGAATTATAATTTGATTCAATTCTATTTGATTCTAAGAAGTCAATAACTTAAAATTATTTAACTTGAAATTAAAAATAATTCATTCTGAAAATGATCTGAACTCAAGATGATTTGAATTTAAATTGATTTCAAATTTTTTAAAGAGTAAAATTAACCCAAACGAAATTGATTCAAAACAAGCCCGACCGATCGTTCTACTTTACAGTAGTGTTTGAAGCCAAATTGGAAGAAAGGGTAAATTCAATAATATTTGCATGACAGGCAACAGCCAAATACATCCACAGCACATTAAAGAATTCGAGCATGACAATTTCGAACATGATTGGACCGTTGGAACGAATGGCCTTGGCTGATCATCCAGTTAAAAGCTTGTACTTTATGGTCGTTGGCGTGCCTCAGGTTTGTTTACAGATATTTGCCAAGAAAACTGATTTTGTATAATCATATCTAGCTCACATATAATTTGTGTGTGCATATATATATATATAGATTAGTTTTTGATGGATATGTGATTAATTATACTTTGCAGAGTCTAACCATAACAATGGTTAGTTACATGGGAAAGCTGAGGGTTGCTGTGGGAACCGAGAAAGACTACATAGATCCGCAAAAGTTGAAGTCATCTATCGAGGATGCTTTTGGGATGATGCTTGAGGCTGCCCTTGACATTGCTTAATTAATTATAACTGAATTCTACTTCGCACATAAATTAAAGGTAGGTTATTATTATTATGACGACTACTGCTACTTTGCTTGAGCAACAAAACTTTTGTTATTCTTAATCTCTCTTTTTTACTGTTTATTATTCTTAATGTATCATGATTCATATTGGTGCTGATTTTAATTAGTTTTGATGATTTTTTTGTTATTTTTAAATTTTCCAAACTTATTCAAAGAAATTTGTTAGGATTTTACTGGGACGTATAAGTTGCACAATTATTGCCTTGATTCTGAGTCTCGAATGCCAAGGGACTTGTCCAGATCCAACTTAGTCAATATGGAGCGTAAATTTTAAAATTATTTATAATTTTAAATATAATTTAAAGAATAAATTATTAATATAATATAAATTTTTTTAATTTTAATAATAAAATATTAGTTAAATAATGAGCGGATGAGATATTGCTTGAACTTATATATATTTTAAACAATAAACATATAAATTGATAAATATATATTTTATCTTGATTATATTTATTTATGGATCAAATATGTCATTTAACTCGATCTATTTTGAATTGAATTTAGTTATAAATTTTTTTAATTCATATTTATCTGAGCTTAAATTAATATTTAAAAGATAAAAATTTAATTTTAAATATTAATATAAAAATAAATTTTTTAAAATTTTAATATTATTTTAAATAATAAAAGGTCATTAAAAGAATTTAGTTTTCTTTGGTGGTCGACGGTTTCGAACTATCTAAGCTGTCAAAAAAATTCCAAAGTTTCACTAGAACTGCACGAACACAGGCAAAAACAGCTTTTCGAGGCATTTGAGCCCAACAAAAGCAGTACTTTTCGGTTGAAGGCTCGAAAGAGTTTTGAGATCAGACAAAGCAAAAGCCTTAATCATGGAATCCTAGAAAGCATATTCCTTTACTCTTTGTTTGCAAAATGTTCTGAAATTCGGCGAAAATGGATTTCAATTGTAGTCAATTTGAAGAAAAATAATAGAATGAGAATTTCTTCGCAGATATTATCAAGTCATGCGAACAAATTTTGCATTGACATAAATTTATTTGGATTGCACGCAATGACTAATAAGGTCATACATACAGAAACTAAAAATCCATTTCAGCATGAGGCTTGCGACTGAATTGAAGCATGAATTTAGATGATGTTTGTGTTTCATATTGAATTGGGATTTTGTGATAACTTTGTCACAACGTGGTCCAGATATGAATTCTGCCCAAACTCGACTTAAAAGGTCATCGTTCTTATTTTTATTTATACATCTTTATTTTATATTCTCTTAATTTATGGGCCATATCGTTATTGATATTTTCTAATCTTTGGAGACTGGATTATCAAGATAAATTACTTACTCGATTTAACCTTAAATAGTCATTACGAAATGATTATTTATTTAAAGTCATCCACCACTCTATTGGGGTTAGGTAAGGTTAGTCACCTATTAGAGTTCATATTTTGAGAGTTATAAAACCTTAGAATACCAACTTGGCGGTCCATAATCATATCAGAGATCATTTAGAAATGCTCAGGAGTAGAATACAATTACAAGTAAGGATCCACTCTCTCGTGATGCTTGGAAATCAGTACTTTATTAATCACATGTTAATTTAAATTTGATTTTTATTCTGTTTCAACTATGGCATTTAATTGTAATTATCAAAATAGTATTTTATGAAACAATTTATTATTCTGTGCTGGGAAAATTGAATTTTTTAAAATTAAAATCTTCTATGTACTCCACCAAAAGATCAGTGGAAAAAGAAAGTTTTTTATCATTCTTTTTGTAAACCTATCAGATAACCAGAGGAATACAAAAGGCTTTAATAATCAAAATATCTTTTGCACCTCGGTAGACAGTCGAATGAGTGTGAAAGGTTTTATTTTTAATTTTTTTAAAATCTTGATTTCCACTTTAAAAAGATATTTCATTATTAAAATAATCCATAGAACCCTTCTTATATTATGGAAGAAATTTCACGTATTATTCTAACTCAAAGAAATTACCTTAATTTTCTAAAAAAAAAAATTAATTTTATTAAAATTACTAATAGAGTATTCTAAAATCCAAACATAGCCAAAAATGACAAATCTATTCCTAATATGTACCTTTAACATGAAAATATCTCAGTAATTATATATGACTTGGTTTTAATATAAAATTATCAAAATGCCATTGAGGTATACCTTCGACGTGAAAGTACTTTAGTAACCCTAAAAGACTTGAAAATGATTATAAAATGGTGAACCTATCCTAAATACACTCCTTTGGCATAAAAGCAATGCGGTGACTACATTAAACTCGATTTTATAAAAATTATCAAAATACCCCTAAGGTATACGTTCGATATGAAAGTATTCCCGTAACTTAAAGGATATAAAAAAATCATAGAAAGGTGAACCTATCATAAATTCACACCTTCTGTATAAAAGCATCTTGATGCCTATCTAGGACTTGACTTTAGAAAAAATTACTAAAATACCCTTGGGATATACCTTCGATGTGAAAGTATCTCAGTAACTTTAAAGAACACAAAAATTATATGAAAGACTATTTTACCCTAAATGGATAATTTAAATGACAAATATGACCTAAAGAGCAAAAATTGCTAATAAGCACCTAAATTTCTCAAAATTACATGTTAGTCCCAAATTAACTAAAAATGCTACAAATGTTTTTTTAAATGCTTAAAATACCCTAAATAGTTAATTTAGATTTTAAAGTGACCTAAAATGCAAAAAGGCAATTAAGTCCCTAAATTTTTTAAAATTGCATTTCATACCCTAATAGAGAATCGGAAGAATACAAATAGTTTTAATATTTTCAACACCCATCGGAGGACCAGTGGAATGCTAAAAATATTTTAAAATATTTTGAATGGATGATTTTATGCTAGAGATGGCAATTTTGACCATAAATGCTAGATTTTATTAACGGTACCTAAAATTTTCTAAATTTGCAAATTGGTCCTACACAATTAGACCACAAGATTAAACATAAAAGATATCACAAAAACCATGGAGATCACACCAACAAGATCCAATTGGCCAAATATGTAAGAGTCTAAAAATAATTTTTTTATTTTTTGCAATTTGATCTTTATATTTCCCAAAATTAGAAAATAACATCACTAACATCAAAAACTTCCTCAAACTAGTCCATGCATGACTTCGCCAACAAAGGGAAATACCTATACTAGGCCTTGAAAGTTTAGGGAAAATTATCTTTTAGCCCCCACAACTTCCAAAAAAATCAGAAAATAATGCAAATTATCATAAAACAACAACTAATTAAATCCCAAGCCTCCATGAGTTTCGGCCTCCACCAAAAAACATGTTCATAAAAAATTTTCCAAACAATAATCATATTTCTTACTTCTACCAAACTCAAATCAACATGAGCATGTATGAAATCAAGAAAAATAAGAAATAAACATGTTTTTATCAACATATTAACATGAAAATGCCAAGGAAAATAATATCAACATGAATATTTATATATGACAAAACCAAAATCATATCACAAAAATTGACATCATATCAAGAAATAACATATCTTATGAAGAAAATCAAGCTATTATTGAGAAAAATTAAATATAACAACCAAATCAAAGAAAATTGTTCATTGCCATCTTGCATTGCCTTTCAACATGATTAAAATTCATGAGCTCAAGCAAGACTTTGGCTCACTCAAAGAAAGAAAATTGAATGAAATGAAAAAAAAGAAGGAATTTCTTAAGTATTTATACCTGAAAAGTAAAGAAAATGATGGAAAACTTGATTTTTCTTTAAGTGTTTCTTGGTGTTTTTACTTCGAAAACCCTTTTTTTTTCTTCATGAAAGTTATTTCCCTTATTTATAAAGGGAAAAGAATTGGCCAGAAGCTTGGCTGAAATCAGCTTGGCGAATCCTCCTGTTATTTCTTTTGTTTTTTTTTTTAATATTTTGATTGATTTTTTGTTTTATTCATCATCATTTACATGAAAAGGTCAGATTACGTTTATTTGGTAAGTAATTAATTGTCATTCAAAATATTTTCTCATGATTACATTGATAATATCAACTAATTGGTAATTAGAATCCAACTAAATTGGTTTAGGGAAAAATTAAAAATCAATTAGACTAATTTTCATGAAACTATTAGAAAATAATCAATAATTAAAAAAATTAAAATGATGATAATAAAATAAAAAATTAAAATTACAATTTATAATCAAAATTTTAACAAAAAAAACTAGATTAGAACTCCAAAACTTGCAAGATTATGCGAGAAAAATCCTTACGGAGAAAAATTAATGTATATATAAATTCAAAACTCACAAAATTAATTGAATTTTCAAAAACTAATTTAAAGTGAGTTCAATAAAAAAGTTCGATGAATTTTAAAATTTATAAACTTAAAAAAATCCTCTTGAAAAAATTACGTAGTAGAAAACTCATTATTTTAAAAACGAGAAAAATCTACAAAATGGATTGGAATTTTACAAAACTGATTTTATGGTAACTTCATGAGAATATTTGAAGAATTTTGAAGTTGAAAACTTGAGAAAATTCTGTCAAAAATTTACAAATAAAAGAAAGCTCGTATTTTGAAACTCAAAAAATTATAAAGAATACATTCAAAATTATATGAAATGGGTTAAATACAACATATCATCCAAACTATTAATTATTAAAAGTGAAAAAGGTAATCTAAAATCCGAAATAAATTTAATCAGGAAAATTTTACGAGTATAATACTTGCTATACTATGAAAATTCAAAATTAATTAACAAAATTAACAATTTGAAATTAATTAACAAAATTAACAATTTGACACCTCGTCGTAGAAAATACCAGTGCATATTTTTTCTTGAATATTTTTGATTTTTTAAATGCATATTAGCATAAGTATTGCTCAGGTGTCAATAAAAATAAATGACAGTCAATTTTTCGAGTTTTATGAAAAAATCTCAAAAAATTTTTAAAAATGAAAAATTTAATTGTGATATCATTTGAGAGAATGATTTTCAAAATATGACAAGAAATATTAAAAAACTAATATTTCTTTTAAATATCTGTTCTTTTATCGAGATCGGTCTTCCCATGACATTTTTTCTGGCATATGCCAATATGGCCATTAACATGTTACAGAATAAGTTACAAAAATGTGAAAACTATCTGCCAAAGGTTGACCTCTATCAATATGACAACAATATTCACAATCTCAGATAATTAGGACTACTAAAAAAACACTTGTACAAAATTAAGTGAATACAAAATTTTGAGGAAATTTAAGGAAATCATTATTTAAGTGCAATCATTTCTAGCTCTGTTTTATTTTATTATGTTTCATTCACTACAAACAAACTGCGATATCCTAACAGTTCAAAAAATGTTGGTAAAACTTAAAGAACCATAACTATAAGTCTAAAAGACCTATAACGATGGTCAATAAGGCTATTTTGACAAAATATTAATCATAAGTAAAACTTTTATTCGTATAGATCTATATCAGTGAAAAAATTATTGTTAGAGTAGGGTTTACAGTCTTACTGATGGTTATAGGTATCACCAATTCTGTTATTATAGGTGTGAAAGCCATTGGGTAGTCGATGCAACCTTGGTCTGTACTGATGGTTTGACCAATGCAAACACCTTATTTTGTCCAATCCTTTTAATTGACTTCTTCTCGCTTTAGGGCTAGTTGGTGTTTTCTAGATTTGAATCTTCTTGGATGAGTTATTGATGATAGAAATGACTAATCTAGGTTTCGAGCTGATTCCCTGGGCTTAGTTTAATGAAAAAAAGGCATTGAAGCTCAATTGTCTAATTTAAGGGATAAGTGCCAGATTTGAAAAATTGAGATCTTGATTTTAAAAATCTGGGTATGATGAAAGTTGACTGGTATGTGTTTCTTGATAAAGAATGGTTATTGAATCATTTGGATAAAAAAAAGACTTGTTCTAGAAGTAAAAATCAAAAGTCAAGAAAAAATAGAAGTTTAAATATAGGTAAGAGTTTGATTTTTAAATTAGAAGAGTTTTAGAACTTGGATTTCAAAATTAGTTGTACTAAAATGAAATTGACTATGGACTTTAAGTCAATAAAGTGTAATCAAGGATGGGTTATGCTGTCGGATCACCACTCAAGTGCACGTACTATTAACAAGCAATATAGTAAAGAGTAGAATATCATTCCCATGAAAAAATTGTATTAAATTATCTAACTACTAAAATTAAAACAATTTAACCTTATCTAAACAATTAATTAAAATATTGTAAAATAAAATTAAAATTAAACTAGAATTATCTAAATAGCAAATCAAAGAAAATAAATAAGGTCTACTTTATCAGTGAGAAAAGCCTAGGATTACAACTTCCTTCAATACTTCATTTAAATCTGCTTTACCCTTTTAACTTGATTAAAAATGATAAGTTGTTAACCCAGAGTTTTAATTTATTTATAAGTATCTTCCAGTGGTTTTATAAAAATATATCTCTTTACCAATTTATTATATTCCTATGTAAATTGAATTAAAAGAAACTCATTAAGCTCGCACTCTAATTTGGTTACATATGATATGCTCATATATTTCTATGTAGCATTCAAATCAATTTATCCTAAAAAATGAATAAGAAACATATATCATTTAATCTGGGTCTAAGTATAAAATTCCCTTTTCAATTTCGTTAAGGTTACTAAATCAATCTAATTAGTGACCAAACAATTACAAGTGTTAAGAACTAGATTGAACAAACAAATCAAATGTCATTAATTTAAGAAAAAAGGTTTAACTAATTAAAATACATGTTGGGTTCCATTGTAACCCTAGAAAAATAAATTTAGTCCATGCTGAGGATGATGATTCAGTCATTATGATCCTTTGCTTTCATCTCTTTTGGGGAAGGAAGCCTAGGAAGGTAAACTTTCTTCTTAATCTTTTTTATTTTTAGCATAATTACGTAGATTTAAGCTTAAATGATGTGTGCTCTTTGATTATGATGATTCAGTCATGATGATCTTTTGCTTTCTTTGATTAAATCTTGGTTATTCTTGATGTATTGATGTTATGATCATGATTTAGCTAGATTTAACTTGATTTGATGAGATTTAAGCATGATTTGATGATTATCTAATGAATTGAACTTGAAATCATGCTAGCTCTTCATATCTTGATGTTTGAGCAAGAAAAAAATGCTTGATCTTGAATTCGGTTACTTGTATCTAGCAAAATTTTGATGATTTGAGCTAAAGTGAGCTACAATCTATGCATTTAGAGTTGAAATCATATAATTTAAAGATGAAATCTTTAACTCACGAAATGAAATAAGGTTCAACCAACTAGGGATGCATGATTTAAGGATTGGTCAACTTGAATTTACTTAGATCTTGATAAGGTTAAGCTGGATGATAATAGTGTGATGCAATTTTGATGATAAAAGCTTGATCTAGCTTATATAAGCTGAGATTGAAGTTTAATTTGATGAAATCATGCAATTGCATTTTAGATCTAAGTTTTGAATGATGTTGGATGTTAATCATAATATTGAGTTGAAATTGAGCTTGATTTAACATGTTTTAATTGAAAATTTATGAGAATTTGATTAAAATGGTTCATGAAATGAGCATAGTTTTAGTTGTTAGGTTTGGCCAAAGAAATTATTTTGTTGTTTAATCTTGCATTGTTCATTCATTATGCGTTTATGTTGATTAATTTGCTAGCTGTTTGTGAAATTATTTATGTTGCATGTTAAATATTATTTTTCATCAAAAAGGAAAAAAAAAACTCCGAGCTTAAGCATTAGCTCATTCAGTCAATGATTAAGTAGAACTTAGTTTTACTATATAATTATTTTAAGAACAACTTGGAGACATTGAATAAAATGCTTGGATTTAGAGCTTGAAAATGTTTTCTAAATGTTTCTAGTTAGCCTTTAAAACTCAAACTTATGGAGCATTCATGGAAGCCATTAGTGGTAGTTTGTATGTATTTAATAGGTGCGTTTAGTGTCCATTTGGTTGCTATCACAACACTTGACTGGCATTAATGTGCCTCTCATTTGTTTAGAGTAGCTAAGTATGAGAAAAAAGAAAAAAAGTTATTCGAGTGTTTTTTAAAATCGAGTTGCAATATCTTAAGTTCTAGGTAGACTTTTAGTGTTTTTTTCATTGCTTTAACATCAAAAAAATGTCTAATGTTTAGCTAATGGACATTTGGATTTTTGAAAATTAGTCTAAAAAATTCAAGGTAAATATTCAGGTAGATACGTTGTTTTTGAGTCAATGCTGATTCCCAACATAATAAATATGTCAAAAGAAATATTTTTTTCTATGTTTCTTGTTGTATTAATTTTTGTTAGTATTTTTAATGGAGTCCTCTTTAAATAAGCTTTGGAATGAGATTTTGAAAGCTAGATTTCATGGTTAGATGAGCCCAAAAGAAATTTTGCAACATGAGTTATTTGGATGGCTTTTTTTATAGCGATTAGACGTTAAATCAAGCTATTTTATGTAAGGATAAGCATTTTTCTTGATTTTTCTCATTTTTTATTAAAATAGGTTAAATTATCTTTCCATGCACATATAGATCATCAAGTGGAAGCTTCACACGAACCAAAAATAAAATCCATAAGGTTAGCTATTCGAAAGTGCTATGTGATGTAGTAATATCCAATAAAAAAATTCAATTAATGCTAAAATGATATTCTAGGATTTTTATGTGAATTATATTCAGCCAACTTTCATAAGAATTTTAGTTTGTAAATTATAGTGGTCAGAAGAGTCCAAAATAAATTTGAGAAAACATAAACATTAAAGCTGTCAAATATTTTTAATTTTTTTCGGGTTTTTATATTAGCTACTTTGAGGCATTCAAATGCCTCAAAACTGATTCTAGAAGTGTTGTTTTGAATTTTATAGTTTTATGAAAGTTAAATACTAGGTTCCTAAGGGCTCACGTTAAGGCTTTCAGTCTTTATAAAATTTAATAAAAATGTTGATTTTAGCTTCGTTTTTAAAGTTGCATTGTCTTTACTTTAATCTTGTGTTTTATTTTACAATATTTTTTGAATAAAGTCTAATTTTTGAAATAATTTTGATTTGATACCAGATTTGGAAATATTTTTAGAGTCACCACACTTTTGTGAAAATTTCCTTTTCGCAAAACCTTTTGCTTCAAATCATGCTACATATTTAAGCTAGTCCTGGACCAACATTTGGTTGCTTTCATGGGTACCCAATAATAGTCTTAGGATATTTTTCTTTTTCATGGATATTTTTTTTGTTTTTTTTAAATAAAAGGGGATTATTGTTGCATATATGAATAATAGAAACTAAGGAAAATGTAATTTGGATACATGTCACTAGTTATGTCACTAGTTGGTACTAATTTTTGGGCATCACAAGATAAATCGATCCTTACTTGTGGTGTAATCGACTTTTGAGCCCAATTTTGATAAATCTTTGGAATAAGTAGATTGAAAAATCAATAATTTTTGAGTTCGTAACTTTTAAAAAAGATGTTTTTAATAGGTGTCCAATCACACCTAGCCCAAAAAGATCAATAGTGATTTTTTACCAAGCCATCTCATGTTTTCGACATGGGATGCTCAGATGAGCTATTTGTTCCAATAGCTAAGGTCCTACAATGACTAGGGTGTTCTTGCTCTAATATATTACGATTCACATCTAGATATATTATGACAGCTTTTTGGACACTTCACGGGGACAAATAGAGAGTTGAGCCTTAAACTAGTCGCATGACTATTCAAGTTTTAATTTTTCTAGGTTTTAGTTGGTATTCAACTATAATCCCCTCAGTATTTATTGTTGTGCTTGTTGATTGATTATTATGATATTGCTATACATAGTAACCTTATTGCAGTGCTAAAATAAAAATAAAAATATTATACTGCCCTTGCTTATAAAAATAATCAAAATTATTATATATAAATCTTGGATGGTGAAGTGAGGTATAAGTTTAGGGCTTTTCCTAGCATACATTATGCCCTTGCATATACATTAGACTCTTTGTTGAGTACTATATAGGGAGAGATATAGGACTCACTTAGGATGGGGTTATTAACCAACTGTGTGACTAATAATCTGTATGGTTCCACAATGCCTTTGGGGTTCATTGCTTTTGTTTTTGGAGTACCCATCTGTATGACATGAGCAATATACTCACTTGGATTTAACTTGTTCTGTCAAGCCTAGGATGAGCCCAAGATTGGTGTGCTTTAGCTGTTCTTATCGAGCAGGTAGCGATTTGGGGACTCATTTTTTAAAGGTCATCTTAAAAATGCAAATAATGAGCCATAAGAGCCAAGCTTAATTAACCAAATTAGGATGTTTAGAAGTAACTCAAAAATTAGATACAACAGGAAAACTCTCATAACCTTTACTCTCACTTTATTGGTATTCGAGCTTAACCGTAGGTGGTATAAAATAAACATCAGTGTTAAGGATATTTATCGCCTTGTCGATTCAAACTATCTAGATAATTATAATAAGCCATTATGATATTGAATTAATAGCTAATGTGCATGAGAAAAATCAAGCTATGGTGAACAAACAACTTGGCTTCTATTTTTTACATCATAGATAACATAATTTTATAATTAAATGTCAAGTATGTTAACTTACTATTATGCCATTAGATTGATGGCTAATGATGACATAAAAGCATAATGGCTATGTAGTTTCAAATAATATGTCCTTGAAAGGAACCACTACCCTAGACTAGATAATTTATCGAGGGGTAAATTTTTATACTGTTCGAGATATGGTAAATGTCTTTTTAAAGTACAGTTATAGGGTACACACCTTATTACCAAAATGAATATGGTTTTTATCCCATGGATGCTGTTAGGGTCGAGAACAAAATTTTTGAGACCATTTGGAATATCTAAGATGTTTTATGACAATTTGTCCTAATGTTTTATATGACTAATTTGTGATTTTGTTTTATTATTTGTTTTTTAATGCATTATAACGTCATTATTAGTATATCCAAAGGTTGATGGTAAAAAAGAGGGATAGTGTCTATCTTAAGGATTTATTCAATAAAAGGGAATATATGATCTCGGTAGTAGAAAAGTATGCCGTAGTGAAAGATTAGTCAAAAAAGAACCAAAAGAGACGTTAGCACGCTTTAAAAATCGAATGCGTCTCATCATTCCCGATCCAAGTAGAAATCAATTTTCTATAAAATGACTTGTTAGATTTATAAGCCATGTGAAAATCAATAGAATAGTACCGATAACTTATTTACCTAAAAGTATGGGGACATCACATTGCTAGCATAAGTTCAGATAGACGAGGGTTTACTCTAAGTGATAGCATAGTTTTGGAATCTATGATATCGATGCTTCACTTTTAATAAGGAGGATATGGTCCCAATAATTAAGGAATATTCTACACTATTGCACATTAGGCATGTTCTTTCCAATTGAGTCTACATTAAAGAGTCTAATTCGCCATCGTTTAAGAGAAAATTAGCTAGTATTATTGAGGCACCAAAGGGGCATGTTACATCATATATGGTCCAAAAGGGTCAAAATGAGTGTAAATCATGGCATAGATTATAGGATTTGATGGATTGCTGCTTTGATCTAGAAAAGAAAAAAGAAATCTATGTACTAGTCATGTATGAGTTGGTCATCTTCCCTCTTACTTTAGGTCATATCAATATGGTAATAGTTGACTTTTTTAACAAGTTGGGTACCATTTTAATCCATTTATAGCAATCCTAATTATGATAATTCGATTTTTAAATTTTTGTAAATAAAAAAGACGATAAAGTTTTTTTAGATGTGTATGATTATTACACATTTTGATTCATTATCACTTTTGGAAAGATGTAAAAGCCAATTTTCAAATGTTTATAGACTAATTTGTGTTTATCATTGAATTCATTGAAAAAAATTATCGAAAATTATATCAAAGATTAATAAGTGTCAAGGTTTCGAAATTTGAAAAGTGAGGATATGACTTGGAGGGTACCATGGATGTTTCCTTAATCTATGTTATAAATGTGAACAATGCGACTAGGTACTTCTATTAGGCATTCTAGGATATGCTAGTTTTGGTTCAATGGCAGTTCGAGTCTTGGTAGTTTATTCCTTCAGCTTATACTTTTAGCGAATTAGATTTCCCTTATAAAGAAAATAAGTATAAAAGGATGATCCAAGCTGTGGTCGATGAGTGGAGATAAAATTTTCACATTCAATTAGCTTGGTATCCAAATCACATCTTCATCTTATGAAGAATTGCAAAATAAGTGGGTCAATGACAATATATTACTTCCTGATAATGATGTGATTCCTCTAGTTTGGAAAACTTTTTCCAAGGTTGAATTAATGAAGAAAGAGTTTAAGTTAGAGAGAATGGCTCTTCAGGCAAAAATTGCTCTATTAGAGGCTAAAATGAGTAATTGAGATACTAGCAAGTCATTTGTGAACAAAAGTTGAAAAACATTAGTAAAGAGAAAGATGACGCCCAGTAGAATATGGTAGAATTGCATTGGGATAATAGAAGGCTTACGCTTGCCTTATGTTCAAGGAGTGGGAAGACAATGTGGCCGAATTAAACCATAAAGTGGACTTATAGAATAGCTTTAAGCTGTCGGCTAGGTTACTAGTAAGCTAAAAAGAGAAAAACTATGCCTTTTCTCGATTGTAACTTCAAAGTAATATTAAGGTGGAACCCATATCACCATCGATGCCTGATATACTTGTTAAAGATAAGGATTAAAAGCTGAGTATCTTTCTAGTTGATGGACAAATTACTTGAATTTTCTTGATAATATAATCAAATAGTTTTCTATACTAAATTGGAACTTAGTTTTATGGATGTAATGAATTAACTCAGATTTAGTGCTAAAGATATATTAGAGCTACTATTTTAGCCAATGCCTTCGAAGTATTTGCATATTATTATTCATTCAATGGTATCCATTAACTAATGCATCCTTTTTGTGTGTATGTGCACATTTGCATTCATTACATAGCATGCATGATTCATAATATGGGGTTCTGATCTAGTGGAAAAAAATTGCAAACATGAGAAAAGTGTGAGGCAGCCTATTTAGAAGAGGTATAATATCTATTACCATCTTAAAAACATGGAGAATAACTTAGTTGTTAGAATAGAGAAAATAGATAAGGCACTAGAAAGGATGATAAACAGCTAAAAGGAGCTTACACTGTAATTAGCTAAGATCATAGAGTGGATCATAGAGTGGATCATGTTTTTGGACAGGGAAAAAAGCATGTTGAAGGCTCGAGTTCTCACACTGAAAATGATGATCCAAAGGGTAAATTTGCTGAGCTAATAGAGGTTGCATGGGCAAATAATGTTACACCCCAAATTAATATGCCACAGACTCTATCATTTATGAAACCTATTCTTATAGAATTTGGTAGTTACGATGCAACAAATGTCTTGGGAAAAAGGGTTAAACATAGGGTCTACTTTAGTTAATCTGCTAGTGCTAGATTTACGTGATCCTGTAGAATTGGAAAACCTTAGGATGGGGCAGCTAAGCATGTGGAAAAAGGGCAGTGTCATTGGCAATTATTAGAGAAAAGATTAAGGGTCATTGAGGGTATCCATATATTCAGGATTGTAATATGGTCCTCGAAAGTTTAAAGCTTTAGATTTTGAGATGTAAAATAAAACTACTTGTTTGGCTATCTACATTAGGATGTATTATTGCTAGATAATGGGGTATAGGGATAATGAAAAGTTATTGATATATTATTTCTAGGATAGTTTCATTGAGGTAGCTGTTTGATGATACATTGGGTTAGATAAGGCCAAGATTTAAACATGGTTGGATTTAGCCTGAGCTTTTTTAGATTAGTATAAGCATGTAATGGATTAGGCACCAAATAGTTTATCTATACAGAACATGGAGAAGAAATCAAATAAGATCTTTAGGTAGTATGCTCAGTGTTGGAAGGATTAGGCTACACAAGTTTATCATCTTTTAATGGAAAAAGAGATGGCCATCACTTTAACTAATACCTGTAATTTTTGCTCTGTAAGGGCTTTCTAAGGAATGCCACTATAAATTTTATCGACATGGTGCTATCTAATAAAATGATTGATAGTGTAATTAAAAATAATAAAATTTTGGGTGGAGAGTTTCCAAAAAGTAAAATACTAGCCTTAGAAAAAAAAGAAGAAGCTAATGCTACCACTATGAAAACCATTGACCTATGAACCTTGCACAACTTATACTATCCTATTATACCTAGGTCGAGTCTCGGTTTCTACCCATTTACCACTTTTTCTTATTCACTAAATAATGCCCAAAACACCATGAATACTCTTAAACCTACAAAAGCCAGCATACATAAAAACACAATTTGACCTAATTCCTATGACCTATTGTGACTTATACGGATGATTGCTATAGGGATAATTGATACCACCAATCTACGTTCCATCATTATAACCTTTGTACCCTAAATGGTATTATGCCAATGCTCTATGTGAATATTGTTTGGGTTCGAAGGGGCACTCTATAGAAAATTATTAAGGATTTAAGAGAAAGGTTTAAGGCCTTATTAATATTGGCAAGTTATGGTTTAAACTAAATTACAACTAAAATATTGGTAACAATCTTTTGTCCAATCATAATAAACCTAAAATGAATGGGGTGAAAAAGCCTATAAGATTAAAAAAGGGTCAAAGAAGTAAAGACTTAAATGAAAATAGCCTAATAGGTTTTAGTGAAGGCTAACATTATGCCAAAAAAGGAAGGTTTAGTTGTTAATTCAGAGAAGTTTTATGAGTTCCATGATACCGATGAGCATAATTTGTAGTTATGTGATGAGTTTAGGGTTGTTGTCAGAAGTTAATGGATAATAAAAAGATAAAATTCTATAAGGAGTTGTATAAGCCGAAAGAAGTGTTAATGAACATTATTGGTGAGGTGTTTGTGATGGTTCTATATAAAGTTTGATAAACCAAGTTATTTACTATCATAAACCTATAATTAGTGCTATAATAGTGAAATCTATTCCCAGAATGATTATTGGGGTCCCCACCCCTTTTTTGTATAAGGATAACAAGGTAATTCCATGGAATTATAGGTTTGAAATCATGATAGAGGGAAAGTCAAGTTCTTAGATTGATGCCCTGATAAGAGTTAGCCATATAACCAGCAATGGTCAGTGTTATGCTTCACTTGTTGTTAAAAAAGAAAAGCTAGTAAATGATAAAATGAATGATAATAGCTTTAAGGTGGTGATAAAATAGTTTCAAGGGAGACACAAGAGTCAATTAGTGAGTGCAAGGCTATTGAGTTCTTAGAGTTTATTAAGCATCATGAGTATAGCATTATGGATAGTTGAATAAGTAACCTACTAAGTTATTAATGCTATCCTTGTTATTGAACTTAGAGCCACATAAAAAGGGTTTGTTAGGTTTTTAACCATGCTTATGTCATACATAGTTTCTTTATTGACAAGGTTGGTCATTTAGCAGATGATATTTTGTCTAAAAATTTCATTACATTAGTGATAGTGATATCCTATCTAAAGAGAGAGGCAATGTGCAAGCTCTCCATATCATTGTCAATTGCAAAGGGCATACATATATTACCTATTGTGTTGATTGACAGTGAGGTTGCATTGAATGTGTTACCTTTGGTTACTCTACAGAGGATGCCAATGGATGCCTATCATGTCAAACATGGTTATATTATGGTCCAAGCTTTTTTTTGGTACATGATGGGAAGTGGTAGGCATGATTACGATTTTTGTAAGGATTGAACCATGCACTTATGAAGTTGAGTTCTACGTCATAGACATTGCTCTTTCCCATAACTTTTTGCTAGGTAGGCCTTCTATTTATTTGGTAGGAGTTGTTCTTTTTCGTTACACCAAAAGTTAAAGTTTATTATAGAAAATGAAGTGGTTACCATTGGTGAGGAAGAAGATATCATAGCTATTGCAACTACTTATTCATTTTACATATATCTTAATAAGACAGTTCTTGATCATTCTTTTAATTGCTGAGTTTGTGAATGCCACATTTGTAACAAAAAGAGTACTGATTCTCAAATCCTATTTGTCTAAGAATACTAAGATAGGTTTGAAAATAATGATCAAAATAATTTATCAAGCTAACAAAAGATTAGGAAAGCACTTGAAAAGAATGGCTAGAGCCTTAAAAATTATAAATTAAATTGGTAGAAATAGTTTAGGGTTTAAGCTAAATGGTCAGCAGAAGAAAAATTTAGCTAAAAAAGTTAGAGAAAAAAGGATAGCTAAGTTGATGGGTTAAAAATTGGGTATTGATGTGAAAACTATTGCATCATTTTGGAACACTTTTTTAGAGGCTATTCATACTCAGATAAGGGCAAAGATTAGAGGTTTTTATGGAACTGTACTCTAATTCTGAACGCCCGCCTTTGAGAACAAAAAGTATAATGAATTTCTTGCTTCTTTTTTTTGGCATCATCCAATCTTGTTGATATTAAGGAAGGCATTTAAAAGTGTTAATGTTTCTATTGATGGCAGAATTGAGAGTTTTGGAGTTAGGTGTTCTTTCTTCCTATGATTATAGAATTTGGATAATTTATGAGCCTTTCTTTGATGAATGTTAAGAACTCTACCCTAAGTATTGGTAGGCTTAATTTATGACTTATTGTTAAATAAATAACAAGCATAACGTATGTTTCATTGCCCTTTTCTATTTCATTTGTTTATGAATACTTTATTTCTTTCTACCTTGATTGCCTTAGATTTTTAATTAAACCAGTATCTTGTTATTTGTGCTTATATACCATTAATGCTTACTCTTTCTCAAGTATCTTGACATAAGAGACATAGTAAGATAGGTCAACATTTTAGGGGCTAATTTTGAAAGGTCATTTTGTAAAGGTGATATGGATTCTAATGTATATTCAGAGGACTATGTCTTGCCCCTAGATTTATTAAAATTGATCAAGTAAGAGGAGAGGAAATTATGCCTCATAAGAAATCTATTAAGATGACAAATTTAGGGACATAAGAATGCAATAAAAAAATCAAGATAGGAAAAATGATATCTTCATCCACTTTGAAAGAATTAGTTTCCCTTCTATAAGAAATTAAGGATATATTTGCTTGGTCATATTAGGAAATACTAGGATTAAATATAGATATCCATTGAAACTGGGTTGCAAGTTAGTGAAACAAAAGTTAAGAAAGAGGAAGCCTGACATACTTCTAAACATAAAAAAAAGGGGTGAAAAAGCAAATAGATGCTAGGCTTTTAGAAATTGCTAAGTATCTCGAAAGGTGGCTAATATTGTACCTTTCCCAAAGAAAGATGGAAATGTACACATGTGTATTTATTATCAGGACTTAAACAAGATAAGGCTAAAGGGATTTTTTTTTGTTACCCAATTAGATAAGTTGGTTGACAATACAAAAAAGAATTCATTGTTTTTCCTTCGTGGATAGCTTTTCTGGTTATAATTAAATTAAAAATGGTGCTAGAGGATATAAAGAAGACTATATTCTGACCTTGTGGGGTACAAGTGATATGGTTTGGTTTGAAAAATGCCGGGGCAACATTTTAAAGAGCTATGGTGACTTTGTTATATGAAATGATGCATAAGGAAATCCAAATGTATGAAAGGGATATGATCGCCAAGGCCACTAAAGAACGTAAGCTTATTGGAAATGTTTAAAAATTATTTGAAAAGTTAAGAAAGTTTTAGTTTTCCCTAAATTCAGCTAAGTAAAGTTTTAGTGTTACTTTAGAAATGTTACTGGGCTTCATTGTTAGTAAAAAAAACAAATAGAAGTGGATTCTGTAAAGGTTAAGGCTATTTGAGATTTGCTACCACCTCGTACATAAAAGGGAAAAAAGTTTTTTAGGTCGATTGAATTACATTGCTATGCTTTTATCTTAACTTACTGATAATTATGACTCAATGTTTTGATTACTTTAGAAACAAAGTCTTAGTGAATGAAATGATAAAGGGCAGGAAGTATTTAAAAGGGTTAAGCATTATTTTTCTACATAACTTATGTTAATGCCACTAGTGTCAAGTAACATTTGTCTTATACTTGTTAGCATTTGAAAGGTCTATAGGATATATGCGGGGGCAACAAGATGAGACAGGGGAAAAAGAGCAAGTGATCTATTACCTTATTAAAATTTTCATAGATTATGAAGTTAATTACCCTTTGGTGGACAAAATATGTTGTGCCTTAGCTCGGACAGCATGTAAACTTTGGCAATACATGCTATATCATACAACCTTGTTGATAGCAAAGCCGGATCCTATCAAGTGCTTGTGTGAAGCTTCGGCTCTTTTGAGAAAGCTTATAAGTGCTATGTGTTGCTTTTTGAGTTTCACATAGTTTACATAAAGTAGAAAGCTATAAAGAGCAATGCTGTAGATTTTGGTTATGAGCTGTTAGATTTTGATTTTCTCAATAAAGATTTGATGTGCATATCTTAAAAAGAAGAGTTGTCTACTAAGGATGAAACTTGGAAGATGTATTTTGATGGTGCTACCAATGTTATGGGGCACGATATATGAGCAATATTGCTTTCCCTAAGTGCAAATAATTACCTATTCTCTGCTATCTTAAATTTTGATTGTACCAATAATATCATTAAGTGCAAAGCATGTGTTATGGGGTTGCAAGCTGCCATTGAGCAAAAAGTGAAATCTTTACAAGTTTATAGGAATTCAGCTCTTATGATTTATCAATTACAGAGGGGATGGGAAATCATAATTGCAAGCTGGTTCACTATAAAAAGTTGATTGTTAAACTATTAAAAGAGTTTAAGAAGATAGATTTTTAGTATCTACCCAGAGAGGAGAGTCAAATTGTTGATGCTTTAACCATATTTTTTACTATGATAAAAACGGAGGTGATGCCAATTTGGATGAATATTTATGAAATCGCTCTTATTACCATAGTATAGAGGTAGAAAGGGATGGTCAGCCATGGTTACATGATATTTTATGGTATGTCAAAGATCAACAGTATCTAGATTATGGTATTGAAAATGTTCGAAGAATTATTAGAAGAATGGCTATGAATTTCATCCTAGATAGTAGGTTTTTGCGTAAGAGAATTCATGACAGGTTCTTTTAAAGTGTGTGCATGCCACTGAAGCTAAAGAATAATTAAGAGGTCTATGAAGGGATATACAAATGCATGCTAATGGACACATGATGGTTAGATGGATTGTAAGATTAGGATATTATTGGTTGACAATGGAGGGTGACTATATTAGTATGCTCACAAACGTCACAAATGTTAGATATATGCAGATAAGATTCAAATGCCTCCATCATAGCCGCATGTCTTAATATTTCTATGTCCTTTTATAATATGGGGCATAGATGTCGTAGGTTATATTACACCAAGGCTTTAAATGGGCGTCGCTTCATGCTAGTGGTAATAGATAATTTCACTAAGTGATTAGAAGCTACTTTGTGTGCAAATATAACCAAATAGATGGTATGCAAATTTATCAAGAGAGAAAGCATATACTGATATAGAATTCGTAAAAGAATTAGTACTGATAATGTTTTAAATTTGAAAAACAAAATAATGTGTAAAGTATGTATGTATTTTAAGATTAAGCATCATAATTTTGCACCATACTACCCAAAAATGAATGGCGTAGTATAAATAGCCAACAAATTTATAAAGAAAATTATGTAAAAAATGACCAATAACTAAAAGGATTGGCATGAAAAGTAGCCTTTTGCTTTTCATGCCTATTAAGCTTTAATTTCGTACCTCTAAATTTGCTACCTTTTTTTCCTTCTTTTATAGGATGGAATGGTGTTACCAATAGAGGCTAAAATTTTGTCATTACGAGTTTTAGTTAAAGCCAAATTAGAGGAAGTTGAATGAGTCAGATCTTGGTATGAACAGTTGAAGTTTATTAAGCAAAAAGATTAAAGGCTATTTATCATGGGCAAAAGTATCAGAAAATAATGATGAGAGCACACGATAGGAAAGTTTATGCTTGACAGTTTCATCAAGAAAAACTTATGTGTAGAAAGATTCTTTCAATTCAAAAAGATGTCCAGGGCAAGTGGGCTTAAAATTAGGAGGAACCCTATTTAGTGAAAAGACTTTCTTTAGAAAAGCTTTGATCTTGATCAAAATGGATAGGGATAAATTGTTTGGTCTTATAAAGTGAAAAAATATGCTTGAAATAGAAGCAAGATGATAAATGCCCCATGTTATTAGGATTAAAAGACTCTAAGGAAGTATGATGGGAAATGCTAATTGTTACTGGATTTGCAAGATTCCTAGCTAGATGGCAAGGCTTATGGGTTTATAAAGCTTTGAGGAATTGTTTACTCTTTTATGATATGAAATCTTTTAGAAGAGAGACAATACATAGTTTGAAAGAGTTTTTAGAGGATTTGTTAAGCCTGAGTGAAATGACTTTTTAAAAGGTATCTTAAGGAGTTGAAATAGATTTATTCTCTAAAAATATAGGATCCTAATAGTCAAAAGGCCAACCTATTGAATTTCATTAGTTGTTTGCTAAATAATCATTGACTTTCTATTGTAATTTGTTAATATTCTTAATTTTTGAAATACCTTCAGGTTGAATTCTTTTTCTTGTCATATCCTTCTATTGTGTCATTGCTTGTTGATTTGTTTAATAATGACTAAAAGTTGATAAGTAACAAACATAGGATGCCTTAATATTTTGATGAGAAAGACTAATATTCTATTAGAAAATTATTATATATTCTAAATTATGGTGATTTGAGGTTTAAGACTACATTGGTTGAAAGAACTTAATTCCAGAATGCTTCAAATAAGATAAAAATATGGGACAAAAAAAGAATGAAGAGAAGATAACAATAGTAGACTCATGAAATCATAATGAGTTAAAATGTTGATTGGTTAATAAAAGTAGAATTGTCATGAAAAATATTTTGTTGAAGTTAGGTGGATCATAAGTGACATCATGATGAGTCTTGTATTATGATTGCATATTAACATGAAACAAGAATCAAGCATATGCATTCATCATGCATTATAGGATTTGTTTGAAAAGATTTCCCTAGTGGTATTTGCTAGAATGCCATTTTCCATAGTGGATGTTAATTCAAGAGAACATCATTTTTCCCTAATAAAAGTCCAATTTCGTTGTTTAAGTAGAAAACTTGCATTATTGATACCTTTTACGAAGTTTAAGCCCTAGTGAAAAAAAAAGTTCAAGTAGGATTGGAAAACGAATGTTTAGTGTACCTTCTAAGGAGGTTAGGCCTTATTAAGAGAGAAAAGTCTAGTTTAGTTAGTTAAGTAGACAACTAGTGAGGTGAACACCTTATAGAGAGATTAAGCCTTATAAAAAGAGAGAAAGTTTAAGTGGAAAATTTATAGACTTTGTACTTTTAGTTTTTAGTCTGTTTCATTCTGTTAAGTGGAGGATCAATGGATTTGGTAGTTTTTTTAGTCCATTTTATCAAGTTAAGTGGAAGACCAATAAAGTTGACAAGTTTAGTTTTTGTTCCACTTTATTTAGTTAAGTGGAAGATTGGTGGAGTTAGAATTTTTCAGTTTTCTTTATTAGGTAAAGTGGAAAGTGGTAGAGTTGGCATTTTTAACTTTTAGTCCACTTCATTTAGTTAAGTGGAAGATTAGTGGAGTTGCCATTTTTTAGTCCATTTTATCAAGTTAAATAGAAAATTGATAGTCGATATTTTTGATTTTTGGGTTGCTTTATTTGCTTATGTGTAAGATTAGTGGAGTTGGAGCTTTTTTATTCTACTTTATTAGGTTAAGTAGAAGACCAGTAAAGATAGCATTTTATCTTTTAGTTTGTTTCATTCAGTTAAATGGAAGATTAAGAGAGCTGGCATTTTTTTTACTCTGCTTTATCAAGTTAAATGAAAGACTAGTGCTTAAGCCTACTTTGGGTAATTAAGTTGAAGATTAGCAGAGTTGGCATTCTTTGATAGATTTCAAGACAAATGTCATTGGTTAAGTGGAAATTTGATGGGATTGGTAACTTTATGTGTAGTTCTAGTTACTTTGTTTGCTGCCCTAAAAAAAACCTTTCCTGTGGAAGGGCTTGTCTTGTCCTAAACAAAATTGTGTTTATGAGTCTTTGCCTTGTTCCTAAGTTCTTAGCAATAGCCGAAGAGAAGCAGCTATAGATACCCTATTTTTTAAGCATACTGATTGATGTTTCTTTATTTTATGGGCTAATTGGTATTTTTCAGGTTCGAATCTTCTTAGATGAGTTATTGATGATAGAAAGGTTTAATTTAGGTTTCAGGATAATTCCATGGGCTTAGTTTACTGAGAAAAAGCATTTGAGCTCAATTATCTAATTTAAGAGATAACTCTAGATTTGGAAAACTAAGATACGAATACCAAAAATTTGACTATGACCATAGTTGATTAGTATATGTCTCTTAGGAAAGTTAGAGTGGTTATTGAGGTCATTTGGATAAAAAAGAGACTTGTTTTAAAAGTCAACATCAAAAGTTAACAAAAAGTAAAAAGTTAATTATAGGCAAAATCAACTATAAAATATCAACTATATTGCATATAGTTTGATTTTTAAATTAGAAGAGTTTTAGAACTCGGATTTCAAAATGGATTGCATTGAAATGAACTTGAATATGGACTTTAAGTCAAGAAAGTGTAATTGACAATGGGTTATGAAAAGACCTTAGAAATTAGAATCCTAAAACTTGTTGAGGGTTTAACCCAAGATGTCCAAGACAGCAATTTTGAATTTTTTTTGATGAAGGGTCATTAGGGATTATTTTACTATGAAAAGAAACATTCAATTAAGTTTTTATAAGCACATAACATGATGAATTGAATAAAATAAAAAATTGTGTAAGGTTTGGTATAATAATAAGGCTTGGCTAAATAAGAGCATATGTTTAATACAAAAGTTTGCTTATTAGTCAAGTAGTGGTACAATAGTTAGAGAGGTTAGGAGGTTAATAATTTGTCTTAATATTACATAAGGGTAATTTAAGGTTAGCTCACCCATCTAAGGACTATATATAGAGGTAGTGGCTATTTATTTACTTATTCATTCACTCACTCACTCATTCATTCACTCAATCACATACACTTTAAGTTTGATAATCATGATGTGATTTAATTTTTGATGATCAAATTTGGATCTGGCTTAAATAAGATAAAATTGAAGTTCATTGATGAAATCATGCACCTATATGTTAGATCTAAGCTTTGAATAATTAAGATGATGATGTTGAATGTTAATCAAGTGATTGACTTGAAAATAAGCTTGATTTAGAATGCTTTGATTGACAACTGATGAGTATTTGAAGAGAATGATATATTAGATGAGCATGGCTTTGGTTGTTAGGTTATGCGAGGGCAATCTTATTGTTGTTTATTCTAGTTTTGTTCATCTATTATGTGTTTATGTTGATTAGTTTGTTAGGTGTTTGTGAAATTCTGTGTTGCATGTTAAAAAATTGCTTTTCATTGAAAAAAACCTTCATGCTTAAGCTTTAGTTCATTTAATCAATGATAGAGTTTAAACTTAGTTATACTAAATAAGTTCTTTTAGGAATAATTAGGAGACATTGAATAATATGAGTGAATTTAGAGTTGATTTAGAGCTAAAAAAATATTTTCTAAGTGCTTTTAAGTAGTCTTTGAAATTAAAACTTTGAAGCATTGATGGGAGCCATTAGGCTAGTTTTTTAATATGTGAGTTGTGCCATTTGGCTTCTGCTATAGCTTTGAAGTGAGTGGCATTCATGTGGCTCTCATTTGTTTAGAGTACCTAAGTATAAGGAAAGCCATAAAAATGAGTCATTTGCATGACTTTCAACCATTACTCGATTTATACTATCTTGAGTTCCATGTAGAGTTTTTATGTAATTTTATTTTGTCCATTTAATGTGCAAAGAATACCTAATGTTTAACCAATGGACATTTAGATATCCAAAGGTTACTAGGAAAAATTTTTTATGAGTATTCAGGACATTGTTTTTTAGTCAAGGTAGATTCCCAACACATTAGTTTGTCTAAAGAAATATTTTTGTTTATGTTTTTGGTGGTATTAATTTTCTTTGTGTTTTTGATGGAGTCCTAATAGAATAAGCTTTGGAACAAGCTTTTGAAAGCTTGATTTTGTGGTCAGATGAACCCAAAAGAAATTTCACAGCATGAGTTGTTTAAATGACTCTATTTTAACTATTGAACATTAAAACAAGCTATTTTTGGTGGCATAACCATTGATCTTGACTTTTCCAAAATTTTAGATTAAAAAAGGTTAAATAAGCTTATGGCTTATCCAGCGTATGTTCTAGATAAACCAAGAACAAAATCCACAAAGTAAGCTATCTTGACATGTTGTGTGGTGTAGTAATATCCAAGTAAAAAAGTTTATTTGATGCCTAAATTTTTTAGGAATTTTTGAGTGTTTATAGTTTGGGGTATATTGAGTCAGCTTTCATAAGAATTTTAGTTTGTAATTTTTAGTGGTCGAATAGTCCAAAATAAATCCGAAAAGGCCTAATGTAAAAGCTATCAAGTATTTTCAATTTTCTTTGGGTTTTTGTGCTAGCTATTTCAAGGCATGCAAATGCCTTGAAATTTATTCGGAGGTCTAAATATTATGCTCCTAATGGCTCACATTAATGCTCTCAATTTAGAAAAATAATAAAAATGTTGATTTTAGCTTTGTTTTCAAAGTTGCATTTTCATCAATTTAGTCCTTGTGTTCTATTTCATAATATCTTTTGAATTGAGTTGATGACTATAGTTTAAAGATTGAATTCTTGTAATCTATGACAAGTTTCAACTTCTCATAGCATTAGGTACCTAAAATGTATTACAAAGAAATTTAGAATTTCAATATTCTTGATTTTGAATAAAATTAATAGAATCAGGCTTGCCTTTGACTCTATTTAATCAAAATTCATAACTTTCCATGCCATATTAACCTAATGTTAGGATCAATCTAGATATTACATTTACATACCAAAAGTACATGCCCTCGTATCCAAACAAAATAGAAGAAAATTAATCATGTGTGATGAATTATTATTTATAGAACAATCACCAATCTTAAGATAAATAACCATAATTTATGATTTTTCAACTGCTAAATCATTTTTGCAGTAATTTGGTTTCTAGACTTGCTATGGCTGGCTGTACACCTTTAATAATCAAAACCTAATTAATCTAAAATTTAAAACCTTTTACTTTCTAAGCTACAAATGCAAATCCAACACAACAGACATAAATGGATAAATATCTTTTTTTTTTCTCTTTTTTAGGGCAAGACTTAACTGTTGGACCGAATAGCTGCTCAACTTAACCATAAATGGTCATTATGAAATGATCATTTGCCTTGGAGTATCCACCAACCTATTTTAACTAAGTGAGATTGGTTGCCTATGAAGGTTCATCTTTTTTGGGTAATGAAATTCTTGAAAATAAATTCTGAAGTCCACTTAATAACCAAAGGTTCAGATGAAAAGTGCTTATGAGTCAATTACGTGTGGAGTGCAACATGTCCCCTTCACAACACCCGTAAATTGACATTGATTAATTGTGTGTTATCTTAAATCTCAACTGTTGTCAATTTTAATTTTTTGGTATTTAACTATATTGTTCTCATTTTTGAAATTATTTACAACTAATATTGTTATTTTGATTCTAAATTGGGTTTCCACATAATTTGAAAATCAAAATATTTGTACCACCTCTATGGAGAGTTTGGAGGAATATAAAAGTTTTATTTTAAGAAAAATTGAAAATTTTGATTTACTTGTTGAAACAGGATATTCTTTTGTTTAAAACAATTGATGGGATAACTTCAATATATTGGTAACTTATTTAAGGATTATTTTAACTCTAGAATATTACCTTGGATTTTTACAAAATATTAGAACAAATATATATACTTATTATTTTTGGCATATTGTCGTTAAAAATGACTCTAAAAGACATGCATCGGCATGAAAATTCTTACATGACCCTAGAGACTTAGTTTTAATTGATTTTTGTGGAAAGTGCAAAAACTAACCTTAGAAAGCTTATTTTAATCGGTTTGACAAAAGATACTATTGTAATATGCCGAACGTGAATTTGACTTGCAAGATTTAAAAAAATAATTTTCTATTTCATTTTTTCGTATTGGGATGAAATTTAAATTTTGAAACAAAGTGTTTGTCCAACTTAACCTTAAATGGTCATTATGAAGTGATCGAATGACTCGGAATTGTCACCAATCTTTTTTTGGATAGGTCAGATTGGTCACTTAATGGAGTTCGCAATTGAAGGGTTATGAAACTCTTGAAAACAAACTCCAAAGTCCACTTAACCAGAGATTCACGTGAAGAGAGTTTAAGAGTCAGTTATGCACAAGTGAGAGATTACTGTTTGACGACACCCATAAATCGGTACCTATTAATTATATCTTACCTAAAGTCTTAATTATGGTTGGTTTTAATTTTCCATTATTTAAATATAATTCCATTGTTAGAGATTATTTATGAGTAATATTGTTATTTTTTTATTTTTAGGTAAATTGGATTTTTATGTATTTTGGAAATCAAAATAATTTTTGCACCCCTCCAGAAAACCTAAGGAATACGAAAGTTTCATTTTTTGGGAAATTGAAAATTCTAATATATTTGTTTGAAAAGAGTCTTCCTTTGTTTAAAATAATTGATCAAATGACTTTTATATACTAGAAGCTTACCTATGGACTATTTTAACTCAGGATTATTGCCTTATATTTTTGAAAAATATGTATTATAACTTACATATATAAATATATATAATTTTTGGCATAATCTGATGAAAATGACTCCAAATAGCATGCATTAAATTGCAAAATGATCCTTTGTTTATGAAAAATAATCTAAATGGACCTAGCATGGATGGACAGTATGAAATGGTCACTAGATCATAGAAAATGATTCAATTGCTTAATAATTCCTAAGTCATAGGGAATGACTTAAATATTTCTAAAATGTATAAAACTGCATGAAAGTATTTAGATCATGAAGAATACCCTAAATGATCCCAACATACATGAAATTATATCAAAGTCCCTAAGTCATGAAAAATGACTAAAATGACCTTAAAACACATGGAAATTGCTAAACGGTCTTTAACATGCATGGAGTCATTAAAAAAATTACACAATGGTCCTTAAAATTCCCTAACCTAGTGAAATAGCACACGACCGTCCCTCTATTCTTTTTAATTTTAGTTATATTATTACTTTTATTTTACCTTTTATTTATTTATTCCATTATTATTCATTTTTTATGACCTTCTAATTAAGTCCAGGGATGTAGAAATTTGGTCTGAGAAAAAACTTAAGTACATTTCCCTTAAGGACTCAAATTAAGTTCCACTTGCTTAGAAGGAGCCTGAACATAATTAAGTGCCTACAAATATAAACCTAAATGACTTGATTTTGGTTGGTTTTAACGAAAAATAAAAAGTTAACCCTAAAAGCTCTAAAATGCATGAGATTTCTAAATGGTACTTGATTATAGAAAATAAACTAAATGCCTTAAATGCATGAAATTTCATAAGGGTCCTTTGATCATGGAAAATGACTTAAATGGTGCTAAAATGCATGAAATTGCAAAATAGTGCCTGCATCATGAAAATTGACTGAAATGATCTTAACATGTGTATTACATTGTTAGCTATATTAGCTCTGAATTAATCTCAGTTTTGACATCACTAAAACTTAAGCTTAATTAGCTTATGCTTAAATATTTTCAAGATTTGTATTTTTCCATGAAATATTTATAAATACTTTGAAAATTACTAGAATGTGTTTTAACTACTTCAAGCACTCAAAAAGATACTCTTAATATGTACTTTTTTAGATAAGTTTTACATGTTTCAAAGTCATGCAAAACCTCTCAAAATTGATTTTCATATGCATGTATCGATACACTATTATTGATACAATACATGGTAGTAGCTAAATAACTTTAAAATGCAAAAATCACTATTCATGTATCGAGACTGATTACTCTGTATCGATACAAGGCTATTCAACGATCATATTTTAGATCGTTAAACACAATGTATCAATACAAAGGCATAGGGAACAATGGAAAATGACATTTTAAAGGTTCAACGGCTATATTCCTATCTCCAATGGCTATAATCATGATCAAGGCTATAAATAAGCCTCTTCAACATCTTCAATAAGAGGAAGAACCAAGAGCTTGTGCTTAAAGTCATATCTTTCATCTTTTTCATCATTTTTGCTAAGTAGTTCATCTTTTTATATGATTAAATCTTCCTATCTTTGTATTCTTCATTTTGTATCTTTAGGATTAAATGCTTACCCTTTAGAAGTTCTATTTGTTTAACTCAAATCCTTGTAAAAGGGGGAAGTTTTTACTTAGCCATTAAAAAGTAGAGAAGGTTTCTACTTAGCCTTTAAAAGTAATGACAAAGGGTTCTATCTTAGTCAAAAAAGATAGAGGGTAAAGGTTTTTATCTTAGCCTTGAAAGATAAGGACTATAAAGGTTGTACCTTATCCTTTAAAGTAGACAATTCAAGTTAGTGAATTGTGAAAATCTAAGGCAAGTGAGGCTGAGGTCGAGGACGTAGGCAATTGAGGCTGAACTTCTCTAAATCATTGAGGTTGCTTCTTTTTTTTCCTTTTTCTTTAATTTTTTATTTTTATTCGCTAACCTGCACTCCAAAGTTTATTGTTTAGATTTCTCAATTTTATTTACAAAGTTTTAATTTACCAAAGTTTTGTGAAATCAATTCAAGCCCTCTGGATTTCATTCATTGCTTAAAAGTCTAACATACATGATAATACCTAAATGATTGACAATGACTTAAATGGCCATAATATGCATGAAATTACATGATAATCCCTAAATCATGGAAAATAGCTAGAATGGCACTAAAATGCTTGAAATTACATAATAGCCCCTAAAACATGGAGAATGATTAAAATAATCCTAAAATGCATGAAATTGCATAATAGTAATGATTAAAATAACCTTAAAATGCATAAATTATATAATAGTCTGGGCATCATAGAAAATGTCTAAAATGCATGGAATTACATTATAGTCCTTAATATGCATGAAAGCCTAATGGAAAAACTACCAAACGGCCCCTATAATTCTACCACCTTTACATGTACCCATAAGTATTTTTTTTCACCAACAAACATACAAGCATGGCATTACGCATGATTTTCTGCACAAAACACCTCATCAACATGAACATACATAGATTCATTAATAGGCATGATTGTTAATGAAGAAGTGTCCATTTGGTCTAGACTCTTTCTCTCAGCATGATAGAAGCGAGCAAGTAAAGATTGTCGACTCTTGATCATGGAGAGAGACCATTGGATGAATCATTCATCTAACTAGTCTTAAGTGGCCACCATGAAGTGGCTAACACTTAGAGTTGCCACCAATTATTTGGTCTAGGAGTGATCAGATGCCTATTGTAATCAGTATTCTAAAATATGAAACTTAAAAAATTAATGCCAAGGTTTGCATAGTCTAGAGATTCGATGTTTGGCTTTGGGAGTCAGTTATGCATGAGAAGGACTAACACCCCCATGTTGACCTAAATCAGTACCATCTAGCCATGTCTTATATTAATTTTGATTTTCTTAGTTTTAACTTGTCATTCTTTTCAATATAATCCCTTTTTATGCATGAGTTTGTGTAAAGTAACAAATCCAATTTTTAATGAAAATTTTAATCCAATATGCATCCCATTAATGTAAGCAACATAGAGATTTTCTGACAAAAATGATCTCTGGATTTGATTTTAAAAATCGAATATTATGTGTCAAGTATAAAAAGGATACCAACATGAAAGATTGCCCTATGATTTTCGAAAGTGTTTTGATAATACAAATGCAATATAAATAGCACAAAGGGAAACATGTTTGTAAGACATATGAAAAATTAGATAATATTATGTAAAATAAAACACATGAAAAAGAAAAAAAGAAGGATTGATCAAGACGTATCTCCCAATTGTCATTAGTTATTTAAAACTAACCAACTTAATAATTTTTGAGATGCCTCTAGGTTTAGTGGTTGATTGAGGCATAAAAGTCAAGTTTGGATTTTAAAAAATTCAAAGAAATTTAAGGAAAGAGAAAAATTGATTTTTGATATTTTTGAAAAGTCAGGATTAAAAGATTTAAATTGATAAAGATTTCATAATTCATTGGCAAAATAACATTTTTTTATGGTTTCTGATAAAATCAATGATTTTTTACTTGAAAGATGAGAATTGATAAAAACAACGATGATAAGATTAAAAAAAATGCTTGTGCCTTGATCCAGGACTAAAGGAGGTCGACACTATTAGAAAGGTATCTTAATGAGGATTAATGTAAAAATATTCAAAAAGTCCCAAAAAATCATTTTTCTAGGAGGAAATAATTTTAAAAGTCATGCTTGATTCAACACTAGCAACACGTGCAGTAGAAATGGTGTAATAAACTTTGAAAAATCAATCTGCACATATTTAAAATTGCTAAAATTGCAATTGATAACTTTCTAGAAATGGAATTTCGTGTAGTTTTTATGAAAAATATCCAAAAATTCTAGAAAATTCATCTGAGGTGTCAAAATGACCCAAATAAAAAGTTAATTGCTGATTTTAAGGGTTTTGGACAATGAAGGTTCAAAAAATCATAACTTTTTCATTCGAAATGATCCTTGGGAAAACAATATACCATTAGAAAGGTAATTTAATGCCTTTTAAAGCAAAATTCTAGAAAAATATCAAAAATCATTTATTGTTTGAAAATGATTTTTCAGGTCAAGTTCATAGTGTGCTAGAGAAAAATAAGGGAATTTTTTATTTTTCATGTCTCTTACAGGTAGGTTTGAGTTAAAAACGTTCAAATATCCATGATCAAAGAAGGTCAATGACAATAGCTTCATAAACTCATTTGCATCTCTCAGAGTAGATTAAGGAGATAAAACAACCTCTTAACCATGTCATAAGCAAAAGATTTTAGACATAAGATTAAGGCACAAACAACTTAAGGAAAATTAAAAAAACACATTTTGTTTTTGAAAATCAAAATATTTAGCCTTATTTGACCTTTAATCTAAACATGAAGAGCTTGATTTTTCTCTAAGATTGGAAGAGCAATTAATAGAGAGCATTAAATCCATACAAATCTTCCTGTATTAAAGTTAATATGGACTTAAGGGATTTTGCAATTTTTTTACAAGCAACAAAGAACATAAAAAAGATATTTAAGTAGGCATGTAATGACATTAAATCATGGCATAAACATCTCTTGTCAACTAGTCATCAAGATAGTAGCATATCTTATCATTTAAACAACATGATAAAAATGCATCTAAATGCATGGTCATGATCAAAGTGTAGGATGAATATATTATCATGGATTTATTTTGAAACATGGAGAAATATGGTATGAAAAACAACATAAAAGTTGTTTAGAGTGGGGGTAAATAAAATGTTTTTTTATTAAGAAACAATCTTTAAAGCATTAAAAAATCATTAAAAATCCTAATGCTACCCCAACCAAGGTCACAATAATGCATGAACATCCTAAGACAAGTTCATGGCTTTTATCAAAATGGTTTACTAAAATGATGAAGATAATGAAAATGGAAGAAAATGGATGGAGAAAGGATAGAAAGTATACCAACAGGCTTCAAACCTTGACTTTATTATTTAAGTAGAAAAATATCCAAGCTTTCAATGAGTTTCTTGCTTTATTTTTTCCCTTTTTTCGTTATAGATTAACAATAAAGGGTGGCAAAGAATGACCTTAAAGGGTTATACTATTAATAGAAGGGGTTTTGGAAGAGAAATGAGTGGAGTGAAGGGTGTTTGGTGGCTGCTTTAGGGAGCCATGGGAATACAAAGGTTTTTGCTAAGGAAAGCATGTGAGAGGTTATCCAAAGTCCCTCTATTTGAACATGAAAATATCTTTATATAGCACAACATTTTGACCATTAGAATAACCTAGTCAGGTGGGCATTTGTGACATTGTTCATGTATGATTTGATGAGTCATTGTACCAAAAGCTTAGCTTTCAAAATTTGATTGGTTAATGTACTATTCTTGTAGCCAAAAAAAACTATGCATAAGCTAATACATTGAGTAATGCCAATCCTACCCCATAATAAATCAAATTATAACATGAAATGTCCCTGTCTTAAGCTTAATAGACCCTTCTAAAATAAAACAACCTAATCCTTGATGTCCAAAATAAAATCCATATGATTTTTATGAAATTTAATTTTGAAATTGGATGATTTTTGGAGCTAAAATTATGGCCAAATTCATGTTTTAATATAGTAGGGCAAAAGGGTGAAAATGCTATGAACTGGGCAAAAACTATAGGTTGTGTTGATGTATAATGCAATTTATAGATACAATGAGCAAATTTTGCCTAGATGTATTAAAAAATCAAGGAATGTATCAATACATGGCCAAGATGTATCAATATATTTTTGCTAAATATCGTGATTTTGCTACTGCCAAGCGCATATCGATACAATAAGCCAATATATCAATAATGAAGCAAATGTATCGATACATAGGCCTTTTGTATTAATACACCATATAAGATTTGAAGTTTTGATGATGTCGAGGCCTTGTATTAATATATTAAGACCATGTATACATACATATATGCAAAAATGGGATAAGGGACTAATCTATGCTTGTCTGTTCAAGTTTATTGGTGCCTTGAGAAGCTTAGGTAAAGGCCCAAACAAAATAAGGTGTCTTAGCTACCTCTTTTTGGTTGTTGTTGAGTATCAAGAATATGGTAAAACAAATAAGCTCTATTTTGTCTAGGGTGGAATAATGCCCTTTAAGCACCTGTAATAGAGAAATCCTGTTAATATTTTAACTAATATAGGAAAATCTAAATAGGTTTTTCTAGGGTTTAGGTTATGCTTAACCTTCTTGAACAGGTGCTAGCTGATGTGGACTTGGCTCAACATATGCCCCACTTTTTGTGCACAACTCGTTAAGCATCCATCTCTTTGTGTACTAACTCGTAGGAGCCCAACTCTTTATCGACTAGCTTGATAGACAACCAGTTCTTTGTGGACTAAATCGATAGGCATCTAGCTCTTTTTCGACTAAGGTTAGGTGCCTAGCTAGTTGTGCACTGACTCGATAGGTGTCTAGCTCTTTGTTTACTGACTTAGTACTGGGCCAGTTAGCTGTAACTAAGCTACAAACATTACTAGGCTTACTCTTAGTAAAGGGGCCAATTTTATTGAGCTTACCACATGGCCAACTACATTGTGCTTGACTTTTATATAAGCCAATTAATCAGGAATAGCTTACTGACATCATTGGGCTTACTCTTGATAGGGGCCAATTAGTTGGAACTAGCCTACTAGCATTATTAGGCCTTAACTTTCATTTGATCCTTATAAAAGGGCATCTTATAAGGTTCGAACATTGTTCTAATTAAAAAATCACCAAGAGAGGCTTTCGAGGATATCATCAAAAAAGCTCTAAAGTGCAAAGGTGAGATATCTTCGAGAAAGGTTTTACAGAGTCTGATAAAATATCCTCGAGAAAGGCTTTTCGGGTTATCATCGTTGAAATATCCTTAGAGTGGCTTTGAAAGTATTCGATGTCATGTTCTCAAGAGAGGTTTTTGGAAATTTTTAATGAAGCATCCTCAAAAGAGGTTTCAAAAGTTTTTGATTAAATGTCCTCAAGAGAGGTTTTGGAAGTTTTTTTTGGAAATACTTTCAAGAGAGAATTTGAATGATTTTAATGAAATATACTCAAGAGAGGTTTTGGAAGTTTTTTTTGGAAATACTTTCAAGAGAGAATTTGAATGATTTTAATGAAATATACTCAAGAGAGGTTTTGGAAGTTTTTTTTGGAAATACTTTCAAGAGCGACTCTGAAAGCCTTTAATGAAATATCTTCAAAGGAGGCTCTAGAAATTTTTAATGAAATATTCTTAAGAGAGGCTTTCTAGGTTTTTGAAATATCCTCGAGGGAGGCTTTTAAAAATTTTTAATGAAACATCATTAAGAGAGGTTTTGGACGATTTTGAAATATCCTTAAGAGAGTGTCGCAACATGGCTCGAATAAAAATCCTAACCAGCTTGACTTAAAATGGCAGCTGTTCCCATTATCCTTCTTTATATATATATATCATTATTTTCTTTTATTTTTAGAAGCCTATATCATCATTAAATTATTTTCTTATTTTTCATGTC
>JBBYHO010000013.1:2716585-2733074 GCA_038382025.1 Adansonia gregorii
TATATATATATATCATTATTTTCTTTTATTTTTAGAAGCCTATATCATCATTAAATTATTTTCTTATTTTTCATGTCTGAGGATTGAGCTGTCGAGATAAATCATTCACTTGACCTAACTTTAAGTATTCGTTATGAAATGACCACTTATTTTGGAGTCACCACCTATTTATTTATTAGGTAAAATAGGCTACCTATCAGAGTTTATATTTTAAAGGTTATGAAACACCTAAACAAAACCAAGGTCCATGTTGATACCAAAGATCATGTGGAAGGGTCCATGAGTCAATTACAATAACAAGTAAGGATCAATCTTCTTGTGATGCTCAATAATTGGTACCTTATTAATCATGTGTTAACGTAAATTTGATTTTTATTCAATTTCAACATTTCATATTTAATTATAATTCTCATATTTAAAAATAAAATTTTATGAAATAAATTTATTATTATGAATGGAAAAATTAGGTTTTAATATTTTGAATATTAAAATATCTGTCGTATCCCTTGGAGAACCAAGAGAACATGAAAGTTTTTATAATTTTTTATCATACCTTGATGGAGAACCTATGGAATACAAAAGGTTTTATTTTTACAAAATTTAAAAAATCTTGACTTTCATTTTAGAAAGGGTGCTCATTATTAAAGTAATCCGTAAAAGCCCTTACACATTTTGGTAGGAATTTTACATTCTTTTTTTAACATCGGAGACATTGTTTTAATTTTAAAAAAATATATATGATTTTATTAAGAATATTAATCCTAGGACTTAAAAATGGTCCAATATGATGACCCTAATAGACTTTAAAATGATCCTAGAATGCTAAAATAATCCTAAATTTTCACATTTGGCATAAAAACATCCTCATGAGCAAAATTACCAAAATTTACCTAGGGTATACCATTGACGTGAAAGTATCCTAGACTTTATAATGATCTTAGAAGGATAAAATAATCCTAAATGTTGACCTTTGATGTAAAAGCATCATGGTTACTATCTATGACTTGATTTTTAGCCAAAATTACAAAATATCCTAAGGGTATACCTTCGATGTAAAAGTAGCTTGTAACCTAAAGAGTTGTATAACATCATGAACAAATGAACCTACTTTTACTGTACACCTTCGACTTAGAAGTATCTCATTGATCATAGAGGACTAGATTCTAAAAAGTTTACCCTTGAGGATTACCTTCGACCTATACGTACCTCGATAATCTAAAAGACTCGAAAATGATATGAAATGACCATTATACCTTCCATGGGTAACTTAAGTATCAAAATTAACCTAAAATACAAAAATTACTAATACATCCCTAAACTTTTCAAAATTGCATCTCATACCTTAATGAAAAATTGAAAGAATATGAAAGGTTTTAATAATTTCTACAGCCCTACAGAAGAGCATAGGGGAATGTTAGAAATATTTGAAAAAAATTAAAGATGTCGTGTTAGACCTAAAATGCAAAGTTTTCCAAATAGTCTTCGAAATTTTCTAACTTTGCAATTTAGTCCCTCTACAAAATAAAATCGTAAGTAAATACAAAATTCATCAAAAAAAATGGAAACCATATGAATATTCACAATTTCAATTCGCCTAACTACCTATGGTCTTAAAACAAAAATTCTGCAATTTTGGAGATAAGCCTTTAAACTTTCTAAAATTATAAAATAAACATAAAATGGTGGAAAATGCATAAAACATTTTCATACATATGAAAATAAACATGTAAACACTTTTGTATGCATATACAAGCAATCGACCAAGTATGGATGGCCTTCAAACAAAATTATTGATTTTTACAATTTAGTCTCTATATAATAAAAAATTATAATTTAACACAAAATACATCATGAAATATCACAAAAATGACACCAAAAAGGAAGAAAGTGATGTGGCCAAACACCTGTGGCCACAAAGCATTTTTTTCAAATTTTGCAAATTAGCCTCCGAACTTTTCAAAATTACAAAATGGTCCCAACATGGTATAACATGAATAAAGCATATTCAAATATGTTAAAATAAGCATAAGAACGTTTCTAAGGCTAAAAGGTTCAGCTAAGCTTGGATGGCCAATGAAAAAGTTTTGCAATTTAGTCTTTATATTTTCTATAATAACAAAATAAGCCAAATAAAATAAAAAAAATCACAAAATCATCAAAATTTGATTCAGCCAAGCTCAGAATCAACCTGCTAAAGCTTTCAAAATTTTGGAAAAATTATTTTCTAGCCCGTAGAACTTTTAAACATTACAAAATAGTCCTAAATATCAAGAAAAATAAAAAAATATATTAAATACAAAGGCATACATGGTTCGGCTAGGATGAGTCTTCAACCAAAGACAATATTTTTCATCATATATTTGCATTAAAATCAACATATATACATACCATAATTTTTACCAAGCAAGATATGCAAAAAAAATTAACATAAATAATCAGTAAATGAACATAAATCAATATGGGAATTATCAAGAAAAAATAACATGAAGGTACTTATATGAAAATAACAATATTTCAACTAAAAATGAATGCAAGTAATAAAACAAAAATTTTTGTACAAGAATTTACCTTAAAAGCTAGAAATCTAATGACTTTCTATTTGATTTTATTTGATTTTTTTTCTTTCTCAAATAGTTAAAGCTTAAAATGAAGAAACTCATCTCCCTTTTATAAAGGGTGGAGGATGGCAAGGTGGTGGAAGTTCCACCAATTTCTATAAGTTTATTTATTTACTTATTTAAAAGGATTAAATTGTAAAAATTAAAAAACATGTATTTGAAATAAAATTTGATATTATAAATCTAAATTAATCTAATAATAAAAATAATTTTTAATTTATAGAAGAAAACATTAAAAATAGCAAACTCATAAAATTTTACAAGAAAAACCCTTAATGAAAAAATTATTGAATGTGAAAAAAAAAACTCATAAAACAAATTGAATTTTTCAAAACTGATTTAATGTGAATTAAACAACATTATTTGAAGAATTTTAAAAATTATAAACCTAAAAAAATCCTATCAAAAAAATTTATGGAGTAAAAAAACTTTGTATCTCTATAGCAAAAAAATTCTAAAATGCACAAAATAAATAAAATTTTTTGAAGCCTATTTAATATGAATTAAAAAATAATATTTTAAGAATTTTAAAAATTATAAGCTGAGAAAAATCCTTTCAAAAAAATTTACAAAAAACTCAGTATTTTAAAAATGGGAAAAATCTGAAAAAAATAGAAAACTCATAAAATAAAATAAAAGTTGAAAAACTAACTTAATATAAATTAAACAATGATTTTTAAAGAATTTTAAAAATTATAAATTCAAAAAAATCCCCTAAAAAATTACAAATTGAAAAACTCCCTATTTTAAAAATAGGGAATATTCTAAATGAAAATTTAGAATATACTTTGGTTTTGAAGGGCAAATACGTAAGTCTTTCTAGCTGATCCATAGCTCTTGATCATGATAAGCAAGAAAAAAAAAAGAATGGCCTAAAATTTGCAATCCCTGACAACAACACGAGTAAATATTAGCTTCTAGAGAAACGCCTCAAAGCTATCAAGGAGAGCAATGGATTTTATGTGAAATCTCCATCTTTGGTGTCCAGTCTTATCATTCTCCTAAAGTTTAAGACTGTGGACTTCAAAAAATTCAATAAAACCATCGATCTTACTGTGTACATTTAGATGCATCTTAAGAAAATGGCTGGATACAAGAAGAGCAAGAAGCTTCTCATAATTACTTTTATGATAGCTTTATGGAGGCAGCTACTCCATGGTATATTGAGCTTGACAATGCCAAAATCTAATCACGTTCTGACTTGGCTAAAGCTTTTGTGGACAATACCAGCACATGTCGAACTAAGCTTTCACTAGATTCTCTCTTACAAACCTTGAGAAAAGTTACTAGGAATTTCAAATAGCACACCTAACATTAGAGAGAGGAGACAACATTGGTTCAACCCTCTTTGACTAAAAAAGAAATAACCATAATAATTATCAATATGCTACATGCCCTTTACTACAAAAAATTAATAGGAAGTGCATTTAAAATATTTGCTGATCTAGTTTATAAAAGCAAGATGATTGAATGTCAAAGGATAAATTGTCTAAATTAGGCAAGAAATTGGTTACCAATAAGAAGAAGGAAGCCAAAGTGAATGCCTAAGCTATGCCAACCTATCCTAGCTAAATTCATATCAAGTGCCTAGTTCGTATTACTGGGGCATGCCCTACTTAAACCTGATCATGATCTCTTACGCTCCTCATCAAACTATGTTATAACCTTTAACCATCTTTTGCTATCCCACTAAATTCTCCATAAAACAATCAGCCTTTCATAACCAAATGTCAATATCCTAGTTAATAATGCTCAAAACAACCAGAGAGCAAACCTCTAGCGACCATAATTTGACCTTATTCCTATAACCTACAAAAAGCTCTACCAAACAATATTTTAGGGACACTTAGTTACTTCTATCTATGTCTTAGAGGAAAAACCCCCATACTGTTAGTGGTATGACACCAACGCCCATTGCCTACCAAGTTGAGGCATCAGGGCATGACACTAAAAATTGCCTATCTATCAAATAAAAGGTATAAAGCCTTATTGATGTAAAGGTTCTGCAATTCAAAATGATTCAAAAACCAAATATCGCTTTTTATCCCTTACCTAATCGCATCAAACTAGCAATGAATGTAATCAATATCAAAAGCAATAGTAAAGTCAAAAAGAGCATTGAAAAAGTAAAAAAGCCAATGAGTCCAGTTTGGTAAATTTTAGTACAAGCAAAAGTGATTAGTAAGGTTGAAAAATTAAAAGAGGAATTAATGGATTTTTGTGAGTTTCATACTATTCGCACTCACACTTTATAAACATGCATCCGTGTAATTATCCAAAAAATTATAAATGAAGGTAGAATTAAATTTTATGATTGAAAACAAGTATCCCCTACCAAGTTAATGAATATAGTCAAGAAACAAATGTCACAGCCTTTAAATAGGATAGGCTGGCTTTTTTATCATTTATAGTGGACAATCAAACTTTGAGGCAAGCTTTTTGGCACTTGTGCAAAAAATGATCATATAAGCCCTCGCCTCTTTCCCATACAAGAGTAAAAAAGCCATTTTTTGGAAGTATAAGGGTTAAACTATGATGATCTATTAATCATTACCGTAGACTTATCAAGAATTAATCATTTGACCTGCAACAATAAATGATATGCTTCCCTAGCTCTGGAGAGTTAGAAAATTGATGTCATTCCTACAACTAATACACTTCGAGCTAGGATAAAAAGACCCTAAATCTAAAAAAATCAAAGAAATAATGGACAAAAAGAAAGTTATAGAATTCTTAAAGTTAATTAAATATAAGGAGAATAGTTTTATTAACCAATTACCGGCTAAGATTTTCATGCTATCCCTATTTCTTAATTTGAAGGTTTATTGGAACACTTTACTTAAAGTGTTGAATGAGGTGTATGTGGAACCAAACATTTTAGTAAACAAGTTGGATCATCTGGTGAACAATATCACTACTGATAATTATATCTTATTCATTGAGGATGAGATCCCATCAGAGATAGGGGTAACTACAAGGCCCTACTAAAGATGATATCACTACGCATTATAAAGATCATATCCTACTGAAGGTCTTTATAGGTAATAACTCTGTTTTGAATGTTATACTCTTGGTAACCTTAAACAAGGTTCCTATTAATGCTTCCCATATTGGGCATAGCTATATGGTAGTGCGAGTGTTCAATGGAACCTATCATTAAAACATCGAGAATATTAGTATCCCACTCCAGATATGCCCATGCACTTATGAAATTGATTTTCAAGTAGTGGACATTGCTTTCTCATACAATTACCTATTAGATAAGCCTTATATGCATTCAACCAGGGTAGTACCATCATCTTTGCATTAGAAATAGACGTTTATGATTGGTAACAAGGCATTGAATATCGAGACCAAAAAAGAGATGATAGCTACCACTTGTATTAATGCCACTTACATCAACCAAAATCAGGATGCCCTCAAACTATCCTTTTAGTCATTTGAGTTTGTCAAAGCTACATGCATAGGGGAAGGTCTATCGATAATTAAGCCTTTACTATCAAGAAACACCTGCATAGGTTTAATGTTGACCATCGGTAAAGGTTATTGAGATAGAAAAAAGCTTGGTAAGCATCTACAAGGCATAGTTAGAGCATTGAGAATTATTAGACAAATTGACAAGAAAGGGTTAGGATTCAAGTCCAATCCACGGTATCAAAAATAGCCAGCTAAAAAGGCTAGAGACAAGTGGTTGGCCCATCTATTAGGTCAGGAATTAGGATGGGAACTTATGGTGTTCCCATTAATATGTAAGACTTTCTATCTGGAAAGATGCATGGATTTGGATTAATTAAAAGAGATAAGAGACAATGATATCCTAGCCATCCCAATTGCCATCACTGATTAACCGAGACCATTAAATCGAAGCAATAAGATCCATTCTAGTTCACTAAAATATGCTCTTGATAATGGGGCTATATCAAAAACCCTTATACTTTTTAAGTCTATTTTCATGTAATGTTAAGAACTAAAACCTATTTGCTTCTACCTTAGAACTTGTAAGAATCCCATGTAAGGGTGTATTTTATCAAGTATTATTGATAAAAATAACTTAGCATGATGTATCTCATCTTGTATGCTTATTTTTATTCTTCGCTTCTCTTCAAGCCCTTTGTTTATACATTTTTGTCTATATTAGTCATATCTCACCTTTTTAGGTGCCTTGATAAAAATGACATCAACATTTTCAATCTTCAAAGATCAATTTTGAACAATCAATCTGCACTAGTGAAGTTGACTTTAACAAAGATTATAAGAAAAGTTCTATGCCATAGGATATGCTAACATTAATCAAACATAAAGGGAAATAGATCTCACCCCATAAGAAATCAATTAAAGTCATTAATTTAAGGACTAAAGAGTATCGAAAAATTAAAACCTTTATGAAGCCCTCTACCATAATCAAATTGATTAGCTTGTTCTAAGAGTACCACGACATATTCATCGGTTATAACAAGAAATGCTTGGACTACACCAACATTATGGACCACAAGCTTCCTTTCAAACCTAAATGTAAACCAATCCAATAACGACTAAAGTAGATAAAGTAAGAAATGTTCCTCAAAATCAAAGAAAAAGTCAAGAAATAATTTAAGGTAAGATTCCTTAAAGTATATACATAATGGATTGCTAACATTGTTTTAGTTCCCCAAAAAGATGATAAAGTGTTAGATATGTGTCAATTATTGGGATCTAAATCGGGCTAGTCCAAAAAACATTTTCTCATTACCTTATATCAACACCTTAGTCAACAACATAGCCAAGAACTCATTGTTCTCCTTCATGGATGGAATTTTGAGTTATAATAAGATCAAAATGGCACCTAAAGCATGGAGAAAAATACCTTTATGACGATGTGGGGCACATTTTATAAGATCATCCCTTTCAGACTCAAAAATGTCGAGGCTACCTATCAAAGAGCCATGGTGACACTATTCCATGAATTAATGCTTAAAGAGATCAAGGTCTACATGTCATAATGTACCCCAGTGTGGATTCTTATGGATCTATAGGTGCATACGACTTAAAATATTTTTTTAACTTAGGAATGTCTTTTTGACCAAGACTTTTCCTTCACAACATGATGAGAATAAGAAAGTATAGATTCTCGACTTATGACACAATGAGGGGACCATAAGATGAATCGCTCATCTTATTGGTCTCAGATGACCATCAAGAAATGGCCAACACTTAGAGTCACCATTGATTATTTCAGGCTAGGTATGACCAGATGCCTATTGAAACCTATGTTTTGAGTTATGAAACTCAAAACATTGATCCCATGGTCTACTAGTACAAAGATTCATCGTTTAGGTTTGGGAGTTAGTTACACACGATAAGGTACAAACCTCTTCGCGACACCCAAAATCGATACCTTACTAGCTATATCTTATCTCGATTTTGATTTTTTCAATTTTACCTCATCACTATTTCGATGTAAGCCTCTTTTAATGCATGAATCTTATAGAAATAAAAATTCAAGTTTTGATGAAAAATATTTAATTTCATATACACCCTAGAGAGATAGGGAATATAGAGATTTTTAATAAAAATGAACTTTGGATTTTACTTTGAAAAATGGAATTTTTCGTTTTAGGCACTGGAGAGATACCCACGTGGAATATTACCTTTATTTTTAGTTGAAATGATTGGAAAGCATGAATGCAAATAATCATCACAAAGAAATCATGTTAGTAAGGCAATAAATGAAGTAACATAAATTGATCATTCAATGCAATAATAAAGAAAAGGGATGGACTATTGGAATTTATCTTGCAATTGGCATCGATTACTTAGGAATAACCAAATCAACAATTTTCAAGATACATCTAGTTTTCTTGATTAAACGAGTTTTGTTTGACATATTCATGGAAGTCTAGGAAGGAGAAAAATTTAATTATAGTTGAAAGACAGGGTTGGGTATCCCTTCGAAAAGATAAGGTTGGAGTATCCTCATGATGATAAATAATTTTGGCAAAGGAAGATTTTTTAAAGGTTGACAATTTTGAAAAACGAGGTTAGAGTATTCCCTCAAAATGTCAGGGTTGGATTATCTCCGTGGATGATAAATAATTTGACAAAGGAAGATTTTCTTTAGATCTTGACAAATTTAAAGAGCGGGGTTAGAGTGTCCCCTCAAAAAGTCAGGGTTGAAGTATCCCTAAAAGTGACATATCTTATGTTTCTTTAAAAAAGTCAAGTTGGAGAAATTAAGTTGACAAAACCTTATGATTTAGAAGATAAGTGAGCATTTTGATGACTTTTGGTGAAAAGAATTATTGTGAATGAGGATAGTAGAGATGTAAAATATGTTCTTGCCTTGATACAAGCCTATGGGAGGTCAAAACTTGTTCTCGAGGCTAATTGGGGTGATACGGTGGCATTCAAATGTCTCGAGACAAAATTCAGGGAAATAACTTAATTTTGACCATGACTGAGAACAAGAGAGAGCATCATGTGATCCCACTTTTTGAATTTATTCTAAATTGGTTTAAAGGCTTTAAAGGGAGGACAAGATACCATTAGAAAGGTAACTCAATGATGGTTAATCTAAAAATATTCCCAATGTACCAAAAAGTCACTTTCCAGGGGAATAAATTTTCAAGCTTGGATTAATTTCGCTATTAGCAGAGCATATAAAGGACAAGGTGTGTCAAAATTTGAAAAATCATTTTGGACTCATTTGGTATTGAAAAATTACAAATAATACGTTTCTAGAAAGGAAATTTCATGAACTTTTGAGGAAAAATGTTGAATGGATTTGGAAAAATCGTTTAGTGGGCCTAAAAGGCCCAACTAGAATGCACTTTGTTAATTTGAAGGATTCTAGACATTCTAGGTTTGAAAAATCATAACTCTTTCATCTGGAATGATCTGAGGGTGAAGAAGACCTTGTTTTAAATATATTTTGACACCCTTTAAGAGAAAAATATTATAAAACTCATGAAAAATCGTTTGGGATTTTAAAGTGATTTTTTAATTTGTAGCAATGATGCTGCCAATAGGGGATAAAACAAAGTAGGGTATATTCCTTATTTTCTCTATGTTTATAGGTCCAAACTCGAGTCATCGACATTCAAACATCCATGAATGAAGGGAAAGAGTGGCATGAGTGTCATTAACTCATTTGTACAACCCCAGAGTATTTTGGGATGATGAAATAGCTTGTTAATCATACCACTTCAGGTTTCGACTCAAAAACAAAGCATGAACATTTCAGGAACAAGTGTAAGGCCATTTTTATTGCAAAATCAGAAGATTTGAGCTTGTTTACCAAGATTCCAGATCTGGAAAACTTAATTTTCCCCAAGATATTTTGCTAACTTTAAGAAAAATGCTAAGTTCATGCTAATCCTCACTGGTTGAGGTTAACATGCTTGGCTTAGAAAGGTTTTGAAAATCAATTTTTGACAGCCATCAAACATGCATTTTGACAAGAGGAAGACAAAAAATATACAAGGGGATGGCACATAACATGAATGGGGATGCTAACTTTACCAATGGTCTAGACAAAGAAAGTGTTATGCATTTTGATGAGAACATGTTATGGATACCGAAAATGATAATGATTCATGCAAGCTAATGCATAAATGTGCTTGACATGTGTTTGGCCAATGATTCATACATGGATTAAGGATAACAAGATGCATGGATATGGCATAAAATGCATGAACAAGAGCTATCAAAATAATGAGGATGAAATAAGGCATTTTACACATTAAAGGGGCATTAAAGCATCCAAATCCTAAATACCACAACCAAAAGCCATAATAATGCATGATAATCCTAAGAGGGTGATGGAAACATGGAAAGATCACTAAAATGATGAAGGTGCTAAGAAACAAAAAATAAAAGTGATAAAGTAAGAAGTTATACTAATAAGACTTCAATTTTGGCCAAATAGTTGGAGCAACAGAGATGGCTTGAATTTCCCTCTTTTTCTTGTTGTTAATAAGCAAGAAAAAGACAGAAACAGTGAGGTCTTGGTTTTGGCATGGATGAGGGTGATTTTTAAAATGTGTAATGGTTGGGAATGAGTGTTTTGGGCCTATTTTTGCATGGTGTGTGAAGAACTACGGGATTTGGCTTTCTTAATGTGTGAATATGTTTTTTGGAAGTTAAAACAAGCCAGAATCTAAAAGTCCCTTAGCTAAGATATAATTAGTCTATTTACACTAGCATTTGGAGCCAAATTGGAGGTGTTTTTGGTCATTTCTCAAGGGGGACAAAGTGATGTTAGCTTGATGGCTATAGAGTGGCTATAAGGGGCAGCTTGCTACCAATGTGATGGACATAAGGTGGTTGGTTTAAATGCTCAAATGATTTTCCAGCAAATAGGGTGGCTGATGGTGATCTTGGTCAACAAACTAGGTAGGAGTAGGGTGATCATGTGATATTAACCTTTTTGATCTAATTTAGACTTCAAAAAAATGTTTTAATTAGTCTAAAAGTCCAAACTCATAATCTGATATGGGTTTTGATCTTTTATGATACAAAGAAACGAGTTAAAATCGAGTTTTTGATCAATGGTGGATAAGTTAAAAATGCCTGAACCGTGAAAAATGGCCTGTATGTATCAATACATTGTAGAATGTATAGTTACATTTGGTCCAAAAACCTTGAGTGTATCAATACAATAAGCATTGTATCGATAATATGAACCATTGTATCGATACTATAAACCATTGTATCGATACATTTCTTTACAAAATGCATTTTTTGGTCTTGGCATGGCCTAGTATCAATACATGAGTTCTTGTATCGATACATAAGCTCATGTATTGATACATTTACATTTTATATCAATACAAATAGGGACATTTCAATTTTTGGATCGTTAGAACATTGTATCGATACATGAGAACCATGTATCAATACATTCAAGCAAAATAGTGAATTCTCTCATATCTTTTGTCCTTGGACACCTTGAACTATATTCTTTAATGCCATATCATTGTCCCCTCTCACGTCCATGCCCTAGATTACTAAAAATTAGCCCGGACAAAATAAGGTGTATACGCTACATAAATGATACGATTGCCAAATCAATAAGAGAAAATAAGCAAATCCCTATTCTTTAGAAGCTCTTTAAATAATTGCGTAAATTTCAACTGAAGTTAAATCTTGCTATACTTTTGGCGTCACCTCTAGGAACCTATTAGGCTTCATTGTTAGCAAAAAAGGGATTAAAGTTGACTTAGATAAGATTAAGGCTATTTGAAACCTATCACCACCTCAAACCCAAAAGGAAGTGAGAAATTTCTTAGCGAGATTGAACTACGTCTACAGATTCATGCCCCAGCTCACTGACAAATATGATCTAATCTTTTGACTTTTTCGTAAATAAATTTTTAGTGAATGGAATGAAAAATGTTAAGAAGCCTTCAACAAGGTGAAATGCTGCCTATCAAACTGGCCAATACTAGTGCTGCTAGTCCTCGATCAATTTCTAATTCTCTACCTATTAGTCTTCGACAAGTTTATAGGTGGTATGCTCGGGTAACATGATGAATCAGAAAAAAAGAGTAAGCTATATATTATTTTAGCAAAAAAATTCAAGGAATGTGAAAATAACTATTCATTAGTTCAAAAATTGTGTCAGACTATGGCTTAAACCACTCAAAGACTCACATAATATATATTGTACAACACCACATAGCTAATCACAAGACTCAATCCCATCAAGTATCTATGTGAGGCCCTTGCACTGTCAAGAAGATTAGCCAGATGGCAAGTTTTGCTCTTTAAATGCGATATCACCTTTGTGAATTAAAAAGCCATTAAAGGTACATGATAGACAACTTCTTGGCAACTTAGGCAACAAAAGACTATGAACTATTGAATTTTGATTTCCTGGATGAAGATTTATTATGCATAATTTGTTGGTGTAAGCCCTACAAGTGAATCATTATGGCTTGTAAGGAATTAGCAATTAGTTATTTCATGTAATCAAACATTATATTTTAAAATAATTTTATAGAGGTATTTCTTTTTCTGTAAAATTTTATTGATAATTATTATAAATATCTTATGTAGATAAAGCCTATGAAACACATTAGCCTTGATAAGGAATTGTAAAGAGTTACTATTATGAGATCCCTATACATTAAAGCCATGTTTCTAAAATATTCCTAGTCAATGTATTGTCAAGACAGGGCATTGACAATGCACAAAGATTGGCATATCTAAGCCTGCATGCAAGTGATGCATGCAAGCAATCTCATAAGTTAAAGTATTAAGATACTTAGGAAATCATATGGGTACTTATTATAGTAACAAGTTCACTGAACGTGACCTGCTATGAGAGTTCCATTTGGTATGTCACTCAAATATCTATGAAAATACTTTCATGTGTCAGAAGTGCAAATGATCATTAGACTTGTGACAACAGGTCATCCCATGTGAGGAGTGTCATGCTTTAAGTCCATTATGAATGGTTCCACAATAGATAGATGCTCATGATAGAGTGGTTTTGGGTATGGCTTAAACCATGTCATATATGAATAAGTGGTCAAGAAAGGATTCGTCACCCTAAGTGATATCAAGGGACATATCTCACATGAAACTAGTTTGTGTTAACTCAAAGTCCTTGGCCAAGGCAATATTGATTATAGAGTTAACACATAGGGCTTGAAAACTAACATGGAATGGGCTATAAGTAGACACTGAATCATGCTTTTGCTAATTCTAGGATAGATAATGAAATGATATTTAGTACACTAAGATACTGAATGCTGAAGGGCTTGTCAAAATTATATTAAAACTCCCTATATGTTGGGTGGCCATGATGCATTGCTTCATGCCAAGATTGGACTATATATATATAGAATATTCTTTATTTGACTATTTTATATTTATTGCCAATATGATGAGGGCCTAATGGGTCATGCACATAAAGGTGATTACTAAAAGTTAAATTGAGACTGGACCAATATGTCTAAAACAAGTAATTGTTAGTTATGCCTAATTGAATGAGTTCACTTAGGCTTAGGGAAAAACTATAATTTATCAAAAATAAAAATTTTGAACCTTAGCTATATAAGCTTATCTTAGCTGTCCTTTATGCCCTAATTTTGACTTGGAAATTTGGCCAAGGAAGACTAAAATTGCGTTAGGTGACATCTTCTTACAATTTTTATGGAAGATTATGCTAACTTCATTGAAGCAGGAGGAAAATTTGATTTCTTCTTCGTTTTGATTATTGAATCAAGGTTTTCTATGTGCAACATGGTTCATTGCAATAAAGTCTCTTTTTTATTGAAGGTTCTTTAAGTTATCTATGTGGATGACCATTAAAGGTTAAATAGTTGGACAGCTTTGTTTTATGACAATCAGGCTCAATGTAAATATTTTAGGGTCATGGAATTATTGAAATACATATCAAGTTTAAGGTATGTTTGAATCTTGAATAGTTCTTTAGGTTTCCTAATCTTAAAGATTATTCAATATCATGCAAGATGATCCATTTAAGGAGTCTTGGGTTAGTTTATTTGATTTGATTCCATTGTTATATTTATGAATTAATTTGTAAAATTTGTAATATGATTACTTAATGATTCAATATACCTTACAAGTAATATCATGAACCTCTTTACATTGATTTAGTTAATCTTGTGTTTTAGTTGTTACTAATTAAAGATTTTGTTTTCTTAATGTTTTCTTGATCTGTTCTTGATTTTAAAAATTAAAAAAAAAAATTATTTTCTAAATTTTTAGCACGTTAATTTATGTTTATTATTAAATATTAATTAATTAAAATATGATTTGATTAATTAAATTGATATTGGAGTCATTTGTTGACAATTTGCTATTAACTTGTGCTAGGTTGGCTCCATTTTAGTGCTCTAATGTTGCTGATTTCTTGGGCAGCCATTGCTAAGATTTTTTCCACCTTAAAATAGCCATGAAAAGTTTATAATACTTTCAGGAAAAACCAGGTTAAAATCAAAGTTGAAAACACTTCAATTCCAAGCTAAAATGGGTGCGCTAGGTATGCTTGAAGCTGTAACATCTTGTCTTCTTTCTTGGATCTAGGAGTGGCATCAATGGTAGCAAGGAGTTGTTGTAAATATGTTATATTTTTAGAGGTTTAGTGGGAGAAAGACAATAGTATTTGCATTGGAGTAGGATGGCTAAGATACCTATGAATGAGATAGAGTTGTACTGGACTGGAACTTGTCTAAAGTTGTGCCACCACTATCTTACTTGAAGTAGGACTCCTTCAATTTTATTTTTTGTTTTTTTGATTTAAAATCTGATATGATCAGATTAAAATTAAAATTAAAATAATTACAAAATAAATGCTAAAAGTTAGCACGGTTGGTATAATGGACTTCTCTAAGAGGTTGAATCCAATTACAACTTTTACAATCATTAGACACCTAATTATCCAATTATATTATTTTTTTTTAAATTGTTTAAGATATAAATTGGATAATATACTAAGCATGAAATTAAAATTCAATCAATTTGATTAATTGAAAAATATATTTAATTTAAATGATTAATCCTATTTGGAATGGGATTTATTCTAATATGATTAAATAAATGTTAATCATGTAAAAACAATGTTTTCTTAATTGAATTAAATGTGGATCAATTGTTTAGCATCAAAAGTTGGTAATTTGAATTTAAAACACATTTTTATATATTCATAATTGTTGTGGATATATTGGATGATTATGGACTAGACCCAATATGATTATGGGTGCATGGTTAATTGTTTATGGGTGTTTAATTATTTTAAATAAGGCTTGCGGACCTTGCCTTATCTTGGTTTTTCTCTGGGATTCTAAAATTCTTTTCTCACATAAATCCCCTTGAATGTAACTTAAGGTTTCTTTATAAAAAAATGTAATTAGATTACATAAGTCTGAAATTAGTGTTAGTTAAGAAAAATTTTGTCCCAGAAGATGCAGATCCAAGCAAAGGCACTTTGAAGTCTGGGAGAATGCAAGAAGCTTTTGAAGACTTTAGTGTAATCACCTAGAATTGATCAAGAAATTTCCATTGACAGTTCAAGGAAATTGCATTAGATAGTAGTCTATAATATCCAAGTAGTATGTGTCACAACGTACCCCAGGTTGGATCCTCGCAGATCTAAGAGTGCGTACAACTTAAAATATTTTTCTGACTTGGAAAATGTCTTCTTGATTGAGACTATTCTTTGGCGATGTGATGAGAACGAGAATGTACAGATTCTCAACTCATTATATAGTGAGGGTGACCATAAAATGAATCACTCATCTTATTGGTCTCGTATGACCATCACAAGATGGCCAACGCTTGGAGTCACCACCGATCATTTTGGGCTAGGCATGATCGGATGCCTATTAAAACCTATGTTTTGAGTTACGAAACTCAAAACATCGATCCTGTGGTCTACATAATGCAAAGATTCACCGCTTGGGTTCGGGAGTTGGTTATGCATAAAGAGGTACGAACCTCTTTGCGATGCCCGAAATCGGTACCTTACTAGCTATGTCTTATCTTGGTTTCGATTCTTTCGATCTCAACTATCACTATTTTGATATAACCCTCTTCGAATGCATGAATCTTATAGAAATGATCCAAGTTTTGATGAAAAAGTTTTTATCTCATATACAGCCCAGAGAGATGGGGAATATATAGATTTTCGATGAGAATGACCTCTGAATTTTACTTTGAAAATGAAATGTTCCACTTTAGGCACTGGAGAGATACCCACATCAAATATTACCTTTAAATGTTTTGAAAACATGATTGCACATAATCATCACAAGGAAATCATGTTAGTAAGACAATAAATAATATAATATAACATGGATCATTTAATACAATGATAAAGAAAATGGGTGGACTATGGGAATTTATCTCGCTATTGACATCGATTA
>JBBYHO010000013.1:2788019-2814181 GCA_038382025.1 Adansonia gregorii
TTTTAAAAAAATTCATATGCATGAAATTTGTTTAAATGTTTGCATCACGTGCATAGATGCAAATTGCATGAATGGGGACCAACGACAATAGAATATCGTAAAATTCGTAAGTAGTGATTCTAATAGGATTTGAGATGGCAAATTTTCATTAAATACCATTGAAAGTATTGGAAATAATTAACGAGTACTTTCTATAAAAGGTGCACATTAACTTTTAAATGAATAAAATAAAAAATAAAAATAAAAGATATTTTTTAAAAGTTGGATAATCTCCGATGATAGATTCTAAGAACTTTTCTAGTGATTTCGATGAAGACTTAAAATGAAAAAAATTCCATTAAATACTACCAAATGTATTAGAGTATTTATTAAGAATTTTCAATATATAATATTCTCATTTGTTTTTTTTTAATTTTTAAATTTGAACAATAATAACGAAATTTTTTTCATAAAAAAGAAAAATGATTTTAAAAGTTAATAATGAGTTTTTTTTTAAAAAAAATTATCAAGAGAATTAATTTCAAATATTAAGATTAAAATCATTTTATCAATATTTAAAAGATAATGCATGATTAAGTGGTACCTTTCTTTCTAAATAGGCATTATGGGTGCAAATATCTTTACAACATGTAAATGTACTTCTGAACCCAAATTTCATTTTTTTAGACCAAAATTATCTTGTTAATTAATTTTAATTGATTTTAAAATTTTATTGGAAGGATAAGTTTTATGGAGTAGTCAATCAAAACCTAAACAAAAAAGATTGGTTGCGACTTTTTTTTTTTCATTTTGAAAATTATTTAGCAGTACAAAAACCATTATCTCAATAATAACTATAATGAGCGAATTGCTTCTTTCGTTCATGTTCATCAAACAAAAATGATTGATTTAATAAATTATTGTTTTCACCGATAATCTTTATGGCTTTCAAAAATGTAATGACTAAAAGAACTACAAATAGAAATAATCCACATAAAAGAATTGCATAGGCTAATATCATCGTACTTATGTGCACCATTATAACTGTAGACATCTCATTTTATCTGGATTAGTTTTTAGTATCCTATGAGTTACGATGAAAATAGCCATTTGACTAGGAGTGGTAGGTGTTATGCGCCATTAGCCTTAAGAAATGAAGCTCAGTAAAAAGATAATAGCCAGAATCTTTAAACACTTAAGTCTGCAACTAAAGGGTTAGATTCAGAAATTCCCAAGGAACCGATAAGTGAGAAAAAAGCAGTGGAATTTCTTAAGTTCATCAAACACAGTGAATATAATATCATGGATCAGCTGAATAAGCAACCTGCCAAAGTATCCATGCTATCACTTTTGTTGAACTCCGAAGCTCATAGAAATGCATTCTTGAAAGTTTTGAATGCGGCCCATGTCTCTCCCGATATTTCTATAGGCTAGCTAGATCATTTAGCGAACAATATCATGGCTGACAATTACATATCCTTTAGCGATGACGAGATTCCACAAGGAGGAAGAGGAATCATAAAGCCTTTCACAGCACCATATATTACAAAGGGAGCATATTGCCCAAGGTGCTAATCGATAATGGATCAGCTTTGAATGTAATGCCTATGTCATGCCTGAAAAGCTCCCTATTGATGCGTCTCACATTCAAAATAATCACACAGTTGTGCAAGCATTTGACAAAACCTGCATAAGCATTGTAGGGAACATCACTATCCCACTCCAAATAGGCCCATGTACTTATGACGTTGACTTTAATGTGATGGACATTGCTCCATCATATAATTGCCTTTTGGGAAGGCTGTGAATCCATTTTGTGGGAGCAGTCCCATCATCCTTGCACCAAAAATTGAAGCTTGTAATTGGAAACAAAGTTGTTAGTATGGTGGAGAAAAAGATATCATTGCTGCTACGTCGACCGATACCTTATATGTTGAACCTGATGAGGGTATTCCAGAGCCCTTTTTTCAATCATTTGAGTTCATCAATGTCACCTATGTTACGAAGGGATTGCCCATGATTAAACCCTATATGTCAAGAAGCATGCAAATAGGCTTGAAACTAACAGTCGATAAAGGTTCTCGAGCCGAAAAAGGGCCTGAAAGATGCCTCCAAGAAGTTGCTAAAGCTTTAAAGGTGACCCATTAGATTGAAAAGAGAGGAGGGGGTTCAAACCCAATGCACAGTAGAAAAAAAAACAAGCCCAGAAAAATCAAGAGAAAAGAATAGCACGTCTATTAGGGCGGGACATGGGACATGAACCTATGGCATTTTCTCTATTGCATAAGAACTTTCACATAGGTGGACATGTCAACACTAGCTCGACAAATGTCATGCTTGTTTTAAGGAAAACTTTTAGGGATTTCTTTATCAATATAATTGAAAAGCCATCAGCAATGGGTGGAAAGACCGACTTATGCCCTCTAGAGTTTATTCCAAGTGTTTAGACCAAGACAAAGATCCTTGTATTATTCAAAACTCTTTCAAAGTAATGCCATGAACCAAACCCACATGTTTTCACAGAAGATCATTATGGGATCCTTTGTATGGGCACCTTTTATTAAGTATTATCGATGAAAATGACAAAGCATTACGCATTTCATTCATTGTGTCTATTTTACCTTTTTTTTCCTATATTGTTCTTTTTCATATTTTCAGGTATTCAGATGAAGATGACATGAATATCCACATTGAAACTTAGGAAATTGACTTTGAGCAAGCAATCTGTGCTAGTGGGGTTGAGTATGAATAAGATTCTAGAGAGGATCCTGTACCCTCAAATCTATTCAGACTAATTGAATAAGAAGAAAAAAAAATCTTATCTCATAAAGAACCCATCGAAACCATAAACCTTGGGATAAAAAAGACCGAAAAAAAAGTCAAAATTGGAACCTCTATAAAACCATCAACCCAAAACCAATTGATAAGCCTTCTCCAAGAGTACCAAGACATATTTGCCTGGTCTTACCAGGATATGCTTGGGTTGAATACTGACATCGTAATCCATAAACTTCCCTTCAAACCCAAGTGTAAACTTGTAAAACGAAAGCTTAGAAGGATGAAACCCGAGATGCTGCTAAAAATGAAAGAAGAAGTCAAGAAACAATTTGAAGCAGGATTTCTCAAAGTCACCAAATACCTTGAGTGGGTGGCAAATATAGTCCCGGTCCTTAAGAAGGATGGTAAGGTGCGAATGTGTGTGCATTATAGGGTCTTGAACCGAGCTAGTCCAAAAAAAAAAACTTTAGTTTCCCTCATATCAATACCCTAGTGGACAACACAACAAAAAATGCACTTTTTTCTTTCATGGATGGATTTTTATGCAACCAAATCAAAATGGCGACCGAAGACATGGAAAAGACCACATTCGTGACCATGTGAAAAACTTTTTGCTACAAAGTGATGCCTTTCGGGCTCAAAAACGCTGAGGCAACTTATCAAAGGGCAATGGTGACATTGTTTCATGACCTTATGCACAAAGAGATCAAAGTTTATGTGGATGACATGATTGCCAAGTTACCTAGAGAGAATGAACATGTAGCTGACTTGCGGAAGCTCTTCAAACTCCATCGCAAATATCAGCTCAAGTTAAACCCTACCAAATACATGTTTAGTGTCACATCCGACAAGTTATTGGGCTTCATTGTGAGTGAAAAAGGAATAGAAGTGGACCCCGATGAGGTTAGGGCCATTTAAAGCCTTCCATCGCCTCAAACCCTAAAAAAGGTAAAAAGTTTTTAGGAAGATTAAACTATATAGCTCGATTTATATCTCAATTGAGCGACAAATGTGACCCAATCTTTCAGCTACTTCATAAACAAAATCTTGAAGAATTTAATGGAGAATGTCATGAAGCCTTCGATAAAGTAAAGCAATACTTTTCAAGTCCTCTAGTGCTTATGCCTCTAATTTTAAACAGACCTTAAATTTTATATCTATCAATTTTTTATAGTTCGATGGGCTATGTATTAGGCCAGCATGATGATTCAGGAAATAAAGAATAGGCTATCTACTATTTAAACAAGAAGTTCACAGAATGTGAAAATAGCTACTCGATAGTAGAAAAGCTATGTTGCACTTTAGTCTGGATAGCCAGGAGGTTAAGACAATATATGTTATACCACACCACGTGGTTGATTGCCAAATTGGATCCTGTCAAATATTTATATGAAGCCCCTGCATTGTCAAAGAGATTGGCTAGGTGGCAAGTCCTGCTTTCTAAATACAATATTGTATTTGCTAACCAAAGGGCCATCAAGGGTAGCATAATCACAGATTTCTTAGCTAGTTGAGCAACGGATGATTATCAACCTTTGGACTTCCAATTCCTGGATGAAAACCTAATGTGCGTATCCGAGGTGGGAGATGCAATCGATAGCGATTCACCTTGGAAAATGTTTTTTGATGGTGCTTCAAACACATTGGGCCATGGAATTGGGGCAATTTTAATCTCATCTGAGGGAAGCCATTATCCTTTAACTGCAAGATTGAGCTTTAACTGCACTAACAATATAACTGAATATGAGGCTTGCATCATGGGACTACAAGCTGCCATCAAAAGAGACATCCAAACCTTACGAGTGTTTGGAGACTCAGCCCTTGTCATTTACCAATTGAAAAGGGAATAGCAGACACATGATGCCAAACTAACTCATTATAAAAGTTTAATCTTAGAACTCTAAAATAATTTGATGATGTTAGCTTTCAATATTTACCTCGGGAAGAAAATCAAATTACTGATGCCTTAGCCACCTTATCATTCATGTTTAAGGTCAATCGGGAGTTAGACATTACCCCTATTCAGATGAGCATTCATTCAACACCGACATATTGCCAGAATATCAAGGAAGATATAGATGGTTTGCCCTGGTATCATGACATCCTCCAGTATATAAAAAATTAGCAATACCCTGATCATGCCACCAAAAATGATAAAAGAACCATATGAAGAATGGCTATAAACTTCATTTTGGATGGTGAAACACTATATAAGAAGAGTTAGGACTAGGTATTACTTTGGTACGTGGATGCCTCAGAAGCCAAAAGAATCCTTAAGAAGGTCCATGATGGGATTTGTGGTATGCATGCTAATGGACACCGAATGGTGAAACAAGTCATGTGATCAGGCTACCATTGGTTGACTCTAGAAAGGGATTGCATCAACTATACCCATAAATGGCAAATCTATGCAGACAAGATTCATGTCCCTCCGGTACTATTGCACATTATGACAACCCCATGGCCATTTTCTATGTGGGGCATGGACATGATTAGGCCAATCACCCCTAAAGCCTCTAATGGACATCATTTCATCCTAGCTGCTATCGATTATTTCACTGAGTGGGTGAAAGTAGCTTCTTATGCTAACGTCACTAGAGCTATCGTATGATGCAAGCAATCTGCTCTCAGTTCAAAATTCAACACCAAAATTCCATCCCATATCGTCCAAAAATGAAAGGGCAATGGAAGCAGCCAACAAGAATATCAAAAAGATAATCGAAAAGATAGCTGAGACATACTAGGATTGGCATGAAGAGTTGCCCTTCACATTACATGCTTATCGCACAGCAGTACTAACTTCTATAGGTGCTACACTATTCTCCTTAGTCTATGGCATGGAACCTTCTTTACCCATTGAGATAGAAATCCCGTCACTCAGAGTCTGATGGAAGCACAACTTGAAGAGGCTAAATGGGTTAAAGATCGATTTGAGCAACTTAATCTCATCAAAAAGAAGAGAATCAAAGCCATTTGTCATAGGTAGATTTATCAAAAACGCATGATAAGAGCATATGGCAAGAAGGTCCATCCTTGTCAATTTCAAGAAAATGACTTAGTGCTTAAGCAAATTCTCCCAATCCACAAAAATGTTCACGAAAAATAGACCCCAAATTGGGAAGGACCATATGTGGTGAAACGTGCATTCTTTGGAAGGGCCTTGATCTTAACCAAAATGGATGACAACAACCTGCCCAATCCTAAAACACTGATTCCATAAAGAAAAACAATGCTTGAAAGGATTTTAGGATGAAAACCTGAAATGACATTCTATTATACCTTCACCCACCATTCTTTAAAAAAACAACTAAAAAAAAAAAACCAACTTAAGTCAAAAACCTGAGAAGGCGGCTTAAATAACCAAATCCATTCAAACCAAGTCAAGCCCAAACCATCATTAGCCTAAAACCAATCTTTCTCACATTCATAACTTTGACCAAGATGCCAAATCATAACTTGCCTATCTATTCTATGCTGACTAAACCTCATCCACACCTACACTTGGAAAATGAAAAATAACCAACTTTATGGCCTTCATCCCACCATGGGGCAATCTAAGGAATCTTCTTATGATTTGGCCAACACCATAAGGATCATTTGCTTAAGAAAAAGTCTTTGAAAGCACTCAATGGAAAATTCATGTATCAACATCAAAGCCATTTGGCTGAGCAGACTTCTTTTAGCTCTTTTGTATTTAAACATTTTTCAATCGAATAAGAATACAATTGTTTGATTTCTCACAAAACCTTTTCATAACCCTGCATTCCATGTTGCATCATGTTTATCATTTAATTGATAATGCTTGATAAATGAACAAAATTGATAACAGATTTCATAGCATTGCTTGGAAAGATTGAACTTTGTGAGAATTTTTGTTAGGTCTAAAGACCAAAAATGCACTTTACAGCCATGGTTGGTCTACATTTTCTGATCTTGTATCTTGAGAAGCGTTCAAACTCTACCCTAGAAAAACCTATTATGAAGAACATAGGCTAAAATCCTGCTTCGATCAGCACTCAAACAACCAGGGTTTAACATATTTGAATAGTTAAAGAGGCTCTTTAGAATTAGACTTGGCAAAGAAGCACCACTTATGTTTGCTAACGGATTCTTTACAGCTAGAGCCTTCCAACATGAATCATCCGATTTCATAATCCTCTTATTACCATCATAGGTTATTGGGATAAGAAGCCACTTTATCAGATGTGAGAAAGATCTAAAATTGACGGATTATGCTTTTGGAAACACCACTTTCGCATTATTTAAGCATGCATATGCATTCTCATGCATTCTACAAGATTTAACATCTTTTAGGTATCAATCCCCGTACAAAAGGCAAATCAATAAAGAGCACAAGGTGCAACTTTCTATTTTTGAACCTAAAAAAAATATTAGTTAAGTACTTTCGACATCACAAGCTCATTGAAGATTGTCTAAGAAATGTATCTATCTTAACACTTTTTTCTTTTCTTGTCCTCAAAGAGCGAGACGTTTTCTTTTTTTGTCCTCAAAGAGCAAGACGTTTCCTTTTCTTGTCCTCAAAGAGCAGGACATTTTCTTTGTCCTAAAAGAGCAGGACATTTTCTTTCTTTGTCCTCAAAGAGCAGGACATTTTCTTTTCTTTGTCCTTAAAGAGCTATCGCAATGTGGCCCAGATACGAATCCTGATCAGCCCGACTTAAAATGGCAAATGTATCCGTTGTTTTTATATAAATATCTATATATAATTATTTCCTTTTATTTCTAGAGGCCTATATCATGATTATTATTCTTTATTTTTTGTACCTGGGAACTGAGTTGTTGAGATGAATCACTCACCCGACTTCTCTGAATAGTCGTTATGAAACGACAATTTTTTTGGAGTCACCACAATCTGTTTTGGCCAGGTGAGATTGTATACCTGCTGGAGTTTATATTTTAAGGATTACGAAACCCATAAAAACAAAATTCGAGGTGTGCGCTTATATTAGAAATCACATAAAAGGGTCCGAGAGTAGGTTACAATCATAAGGATCTACCTTCTCGTGATGCCCGGTAATCAGTACCTCATTAATCCCGCGTTAACTTAAATTTTAATTTTTATTTGGTTCCAATATTTGATATTTAATTATAATTCCCATAATATTTCATTATAGAAATTTGTTATTCCGAGAGAGTCAGGTTTTAATGCTTTTGGAAATCACAAAATTATTCGTACCTTCCTAGGGAACCAAGTGGGCACAAATTCTCTATCGTATCCCGCTAAAGAACCATGTGGAATATGAAAGGTTTTATTTTTTTCGAAATAAAAAAATCCCAACTTCCTATTTGAAAAGGATATCTCAATATTAAAATAATTCATCAAATTTTTCACATATACTGATAGAAATCCTACGTATTAATTTAATTAGGCGACATTGCTTTATTTATAAAAATAATTCTATTATTAAAAAATACGGATTCCATGACCTAAAAATGACCTCATATGATGAAACTATTCTTAATGTGCATTTTTGACATGAAAGTATCTTAGTAATCACATAGGACTTAGTTCAAAAGCAAAATTACAAAAATACCCTTAAGGTATACTTTCGATAGAAAAGTATTCTGATAATCCTAAATGACATGAAAATAATTATGGAAGGTTAAACCTATCTTAAATGCACATCTTTAGCATAAAAGCACTACGATGACTACGTAAGACTTGATTCTAGTGAAATTACCAAAATGCCCCTAAGGTATACTTTCGACGTGAAAGTATCCCAGTAATCGTAAACGATATGAAAATGATTGTGGAAGGCTGAACCTATCCTAAATGCATATCTTTGCCATAAAAGCATCCCGATGAGTGCCTAAGACTTAGTTCCAGCAAAATTACTAAAATACCCTTAACGCATACCCCTGACGTGAAAGACATAAAAATGATTGTGGAAGGTTGAACTTATCCTAAATGCACATCTTTGGCATAAAAGCATCCTGATGACTACCTAAGACTCGATTTTAGCAAAATTACCAAAATGCCTTTAAGGTATACCCTTGACGTGAAAGTATCCTAGTAATCCTAAAAGGCATGAAAATGATTGTGGAAGGTTGAACCTATCCTAAATGCATGTCTTTGGCATAAAAGCATCCCGATGACTACCTAAAACTCGATTCTGGCAAAATTACCAAAATGCCCCTAAGGTATACCCTTGACGTGAAAATATCTCGGTAACCCTAAAGGACATGAAAATGATTATGGAAGGTTGAATCCATCCTAAATGCACATCTTTGGCATAAAAGCATCTCGATGACTACCTAAGACTTGGTTCTAGCAAAATTACCAAAATGCCCTTAACGTATGCCTTTGACGTGAAAGTATCCCGATAACTTTAAAGGATATGAAAATGAATGTGGAAGGTTGAACCTATCCTAAATGCACATCTTGGGCATAAAAGCATCTTGATAACTACCTAGGACTCGGTTCTAGCAAATTACCAAAATGCCTCTAGGGTATACCTTTGACGTGAAAGTATCCCGATATCGCAATGGACACTAAAATGATGAAAAGTAGATAAATTCAATCTAAATGGAAAAGCTAAAATTTTAAGTTTGACTTGAAATGCAAAATTTGTTATCAAGCCCATAAATTTTTGAAAATTACATTTCGTATCCTTCGGAAGACTGAACAAATACGAAAGGTTTTGAAAATTTCTATATCCCTATGAAAGGCCATAGAATAATAGAAATCTCTAAAACTAGTAAAATGTCAATTTTGCCCTTCCTAGATATGAACATTTGCTATTTTGTCCCTACACTTTTCTAAAATTTCATTTTAGCCCCTACATAATAAAATAACCTAAAAAATCACAAAAATCACATGCAAACATATATGAAAAGTCAAAAAAATACCAATAAAGATTCGGCCATGCACATTGGCCCTAAAAAATTTCTAAAAGTTACAAAATGACCCCTAAACTTTGTAAAATTATATTTTAACCCCTATATAATAAAATATCATAAAACATCACAATAAATCATCAAATCAACCAAGAATTAACCCAAAAATCATGGGAAAAAAATCTACATGAAGGTTTGGCCAAGCATTTTTGGTCATAAAACATGATTTTTGCCTATTTTGCAATTTAGTCCCTAAAATTTTTAAAATTACAAAATGACCCCCTAAAGTGTTAAAAATGCCTAAATCATGTTTATAAACACATAACATCAATTTCCATACAACCATGAAGCTCTTGGCCAAGCAAGATGGTTCTTAAAAATAATTCAATATTTTACAATTTAGTCTCTATGCTTATTAATATTGCAAAATGGCCTTAAAAAAACATAACACAAAAATAAGCACAAAATCATCATCAAAGATTCCAACCCGATTTGGCCAAAGTGGAAATCATGAAATATATGCATACTTTGATAAAAAGTTTCGTGAAAACAAGCGTAAATAATTATTATTAAACTTAAATAAAAGTAAAATCATAAAATAAATATACTAATATACTGATCAACATATTAATCATCAAAATAACATAAAAAAGTAATATAAACATCAACATAAACACAACAAAACCAAAATCGTAACAACAAGAATAATATTCTATGTAAAAAAATTACAACAAATACAAAAGATTTATATGTTATCATATTTAGCCTTTCAACATGGATGAAAATCCATGAGCCTAACATGATTGACTCCCAAAAATGAAGAATCAATAGTAAAAATTAACCAAAAAAAAATAAGAAATTTGGTAAAAAACCTACCTTCAAAGCTTGGGAAACATAAGAAAATTCAAGTAATTCAATTGATTTTAAGGTTTTTGGCTTATGGAAGCCATTAACCTTCCATGAAAGCTTTCCTTCTTTTCTTTTTTAGAGAAAGGATAGGCCAAATGATGAAGAAAACCCCTTTGCCGTTGGCCCCCCATTCTACCACACTCCTCCTTTTTTTTTTCTTTTTTTTTGTTTTATATTAATTTGATTTGATGTTATTTGATTTTGATTTTATGTAAATTAATTGCTTTTGTCATTTAGTGGCTAGTGTCATCCATGACACCATCTATTTCTAGAGATTTTGTGAGATATTTATAATATCTATAAAATTATGCCGTAAAAATTAATTAGAAAGATTAAATTATAAAATTAAAATTTAAAATAAAATTTTATATAATTAATTTAATTTAATCTAGTAATAAAACAAATTTTTTAATTTATAAAAAAATATTAAAAGTGAAAAACTCGTAAAACTTTACGAGAAAAAACTTTTATCGGGAAAAACTTTTTTATGTAAAAAAATGCGAAACTCATAAATAAATTAAAATTTACAAAATTAATTTAATATGATTTAACCAATAATATTTGCAGAATTTTAAAAAATATAAACTCAGAAAAATCCTACCAAAAAAATTACAAGGAGAAAACTTCATGTCTTAGTAATAGAGAAAGTTCTAAAACTTATAAAATAAACTAAAATTTTTAAAACTGTTTAATAGGAATTAAATAATAATATTTAAAAAAATTTAAAATTAGAAACTCAAAAAAACTCTCATCGAAAAAATTTACGGAGTATAAAACCCGTATCTTAGTAATAAAAAAATTTTAAAACTTATAAAATAAATTAAAAATTTCAAAACTGATTCAATATGAATTAAATAATAATATTTAGAGAAATTTAAAAATTAGAAACTTGAAAAAAAATTTATCAAAAAAGTTTACGGAGTATAAAACCGGTATCGAAGTAATAAAAAGATTTTAAAGCTCATAAAATAAGTTAAAATTTTTAAAACTGATTGAATATAAATTAAATAATAATATTTAGAGAAATTTATAAATTAGAAACTTGAAAAAATCTCATTTAAAAAATTTGCGGAGTATAAAATTCATATCTTGGTAATAGAAAAAATTCTAAAACTCATAAAAAAATTTTCAAAATGGTTTAATATGGATTAAAAATATAATATTTAAATAATTTAAAAAATTATAAACTAGGAAAATTTTTTTCAAAAAATTTATGAAGTAGAAAACTTCATATTTGAGAAGCAAAAGAATATCAAAAGAATAATGCAAAACTGATAAAATAAAAAAAATTTTCCTAAAGTGATTAAATATGAATTAAATAATAATATTTGAGGAATTTAAAAAAATATAAACTTAGACAAATCTTCTCGAACAAATATGGAGTCGAAATTTCGTATTTCTAAAACAAAAAAAATTCTAAAATTTATAACAAATAAATAAATTTTCAAACACTGATTTAATAATAATTGAGTGTGAGTATTTAAAGGATTTTAAAATTTGAAAGTTAAGAAAATTACTCCAAAACTTTTACAGATAACAAAAGGTTCGTATTCTGGAATGAACAGATTTTCAAAAAATACATTAAAAATTATACAAAATGAATTAAATAAAATATGTTATTCAAAATATTAATTTATAAAAAGTAACGTGGAAAATCCAAAATTCAAAATTCAAAATAATTTTATCAAAAAAATTTCATGAGTACAATACTCGCCATGCTGTGAAAAAAATTCAAAATTAGTTACAAAAATAAGCAACTTGATACCTTGTGGTATAAAATGCCAACACAAATTTTTCATTGAATATTTCTAATTTTTCAGAGTGCATATCAGCATAAATACCACATAGTTATCGGTAAAAATCTATGAAGGTCAATTTCTCAAATTTAACCAAAAATTCGCAAAAAAAAATTCTAAAAATAAAAATTTTGACTATGATATCATTCGCAAAAGTAGATTTTTAAAATTTTAGCAAGAAAATATTAAAAATAATTTTTTCCTAAATATTAATCATCTATATCCAAAATGAGAGATCAAAATATGACTTTTTTTGTCTCGTGAACTTACGGTTATTTAAATTATAACTGCAAAGATCTTGAAAATATCTTCTTCATCTGAAAAAGATCGTTCTCAATAAGGATGGCCATTAAGTTCTCGATCTCGGATATTCAGGATTATTGAAAAAGTGACACGGACGATATTAGGTGTCTACAAGAGCAAGACATTTTCTTTCTTTGTCCTCAAAAAGTACGACATTTTCCTTCTTTGTCCTTAAAGAGCATGACGTTTTCTTTCTTTGTCCTTAAAGTGCAAGAGTTTTCTTTTCTTTGTCCTTAAAGAGCAGGACGTTTTTTTTTCTTATCCTCAAAGAGCAAGATCTTTCTTTCTTTATCCTCAAAGAGCATGACATTTTTCTTTCTTTGTCCTCAAAGAGCAGGACATTTCCTTTTCTTGTCCTTAAAGAGGAGGACATTTTCTTTCTTTATCCTCAAAGAACGGGACATTTTCTTTTCTTATCCTTAAAGAGCAGGACCTTTTTTTCTTTGTCCTCAAAGAGCAGGACATTTTCTTTTCTTATCTCAAGGAGCAAGATATTTTCTTTCTTTGTCCTTAAAAACCAAGACGTTTTATTTTCTTGTCCTCAAAGAGTAGGGCCTTTCCTTTCATTTTAGTCCTCAAAGAGCAAGACACATTTTCTTTTTCTTTTAAGCCCACACAAGCTGGTGGCACCCCTTTTATTTTAGTCCTCAAAAAGCAGGGCACTTTTTCTATTTCTTTTAAGCCCATACAAGTTGGTGATACCCCTTTCATTTTAGTCCTCGAAGAACATGACGTCTTTTCTATTGCTTTTAAGCCCACACAAGCTAGTGGCACTTCTTTTCTTTTAGTCCTCAAATAGTAGAACGCGTTTTCTATTGCTTTTAAGCCCACACAAGCTAGCGGCACTTTTTTTGTTTTAGTCCTCAAAGAATAAGACACCTTTTCTTTCCAACTCGAAAAATAGCCTAATACACTGCTAAAAAAAATGATGTCTATTTGTCTTTGCCCTATTCCTAATACTTAGCAATAGGCAAATAGAGGCAACTGTAGACACTTTATTTTAATCTGACCAATTTTTTGTATCCTAGGAATTAGGTAAAAATGACAAAATAAAAAAATAGAAATAAAGTTAGGGGCAGTCGAAAAAGTTTTTTTAGGAAATTTTGAAATGCCTATGGATCGCTTTAAAGAAAAATGCAAAAATAAGGCATCAAAGGTCATTTTTAGGGTGTTGTCGGAGTTATTCAAGTAAGTACGCGAGCCAATTTTTCTCTCTTTGTGATCAAGATAAGACAACTAAAGGAACCTAAGGTCAGTGCGGGTCATATGGATACTTAAAAACTATCACCTCACATTACAAAAATTTTGAATTTCCATGTGTTGTATCGATACAAGAGGGTTTGGTATCGATACCTAAGGTATGTATATAGATACCTAAGTTATGGTATCGATACCTGGTATGTTCGTATCGATACAAAACTTGGCAGTAGCTAAAGCTGTGATTTTTGGCAAAATGTATTAATACACAAGCATGAGTATCGATACAAATCCATGAAGTATCATTACTGGCCTCCCTCGAGATTGAAAATATTTTTTTACTCTTAGTATCGATATACAACTCATTGTATCGATACTCAGGAGTAAAATGTACCTTGTGTATTGATATAACATGTTATGTATCGATACAACAAGACATTTTTACCAAGTTCGAGCCATTTTTCAACCTCCAAAAACCCGATTTAAACATGTTTTTGCACCAAGGAACTACCACATAACATTGTAAACCTCAACTATGGGTTTATTAATAGATTCTAATATATTTTTGAAGACCAAACAATTAATGACAAATGTTACTTTCATAAAATATATGGGTGTAAGAGGATGGCAGGAATATCTCTAGCTTGCAGGCTTTCATAACCTTTTTGCCTACTTGCTCAGCATGGTAGAACCAATAAAAAGAGAGTCAACTAGACATGGCAGCTAGAGATATGCACTGGTGCAGAAGAAAAAAACCAAAAATGAACTTTACATTATCTTCTAAAAGAAAGGGTCAAACTAAGAAAAACAGAACCAGCTATCTCAGAAAAAAACTCTCTCTGCTATAAAAAAAAGTTCCTTGGCAATCCCAAAAAGCTTTTCACCCATCCCACAAATCCTCTAGCAACTCTAGCTCTAAAAGCTCACCAAAACACTATTCCATTACCTTTCACCTTTAACTATCCTCCATTCCCGTAGCTACCCTAAACCACCACTGAAAAACCTCTAAGAACCCAACTTTCCATACTTTTTTATCCTTAAAAAGCCATACCATCAACCATACCACCAAAAAGATACTTTTTTTCATCCTTTTCTCGCAAAAGAATAGTTAGGAGAATGAAGAAATTAAGCCTACAGCCACTACTTTGAGAAAGAGGGAAGTTCAAGTTTTTTGGTATATCCCCTCTACCTTGATCTTTGTAGCTACTGTTTGGTCATTACTGTCATCTTAGTAAACCCTTTTTATGCTTTCATGGCCATCCTAGACTCATTTGCATTTTTTGTGGCTTTGGTTTTGGTAGTTTAGGATTTTTATGTTCTTCTTGGTGCCTTCATCTTGTTTGGTTAACTAAGCATGCTCCTTTGCATTTTCATCACCATAACAGCCTCTGTCTATATACTTCTTGCCATGTTCCTTCCATATTCATGTCTTTATCTCATGTTTAAAATATGTATCTTAACATGAAATAAGTATGCTTATGCATTCCTTAGAAGCTTGGTAGGCTCCTTGAAATAAAAATGCCTTTTTAGTAAACAATTTTTAAACATGTTCATCCTAAGTATGTTCATGCATTTATCTATCATGTCCATGCATTTTTTTATCATCTTTTCTATGAAAATGTCATCTTTTCTTTTACATATATGTCATTCATATTCTGCATCATTTTATGGTACTTTGTTTGTGTTAAAATGCATGCCTGACTGCTAGAAAACTCGATTTCAAAAATATCCCCAAGTTAAGCACATGCTATCTCCCATACATAGAGAACAACATGGGCTTAGGATTTTTATGAAGTTGGTTTTCCAACCTTAGGGCAAAGCAAGCATTCAGTTTTGGATTCATGGAAGAATAAGCATAAAAGTACTATTTTTAGCAAAAATGAAATGAAGCCTTTTAATTGAAAAATGTGAACCCTTGGTTCTTAACCAAGCACTCTCATAGTAGCATGGTCAAAGGCTTGTTTTATCGTCCCAAACTAATCTGAGATTATGGAATGAACTCATGACACCCATGTTAGCCTCTCATCTTGGTTACGGATGTTCAAACGTCCATGGCCTAAGCTCAAACCAAAGAGAAACCAAAATACCAAACATCTCCCATGTTTTATTCTGGCAGCATAGTGGCCTAGTCATGAAAAATTATTAAAAAAATAAAAAATGATTTATCTAGAATGTATTGGTATTTTTCCCTTGAAGGGTTTAGAATTACCTTTCCAACAATGTCTCCTTTACTCTCAGATCATTTTATATGAAATAGTTATGATTTTTCAAATCTTCGCTGTCCATAACCCTTAGATCCAACAAACAATTTACTGTTTGGGCTTTCGGCCTAGCAAACAACATTTTTGAATCACTTGAATGTTTTTCCCATGGATTTCATGAAATTCCTCTTTTGGAAAGGTATTATTTGGATTTTAACGATTTTGGATGAATCTGAAATGTTTTTTCAAAGTCTATCATAGCTTTACCCTGTACATGTTGCCGGTGTCAAGATAGGTTGAAATTCAAAAATTAATTTTGCCTAAAAGATGATTTTCTAGGATTTTTAAATTTTTTTACATTAATCTTCATCGAGTTACCTTTTCGATAGTACCTCGTTTAGCCCCATGGACCTCTGGATAAGCTCAAAATAAATTCAGAAAGAGAAACGACATGATGTTGTTCTCTATTTCTAACTTTGATTTTTGAAATGTTTTTATTAAGGCATTCGAATACCTTATGATCTACGCAGCTTATTCTCGTAACCTAAGCCCTTTAGACTCAAACCAAGGCTAAAAAAAAGAGGAGCATTTTAGCCAAGCCTTTGGCTCCCGATTTTTAAAGATTCCTTATTTTTAAGAATATGACCTACTCCTTTTAACGTCGAAGATTTTTATTTTCGTGGATACTCCAACCTTACTTTTTTGAAGGGATACTTCAACCTTGTTTTTACTTCAAAATGACATTAAGTTTTCATTTTCGAGGATACTCCAACCCCACTACTTCGAGGGAATACTCCAACCTTTCTTTTACCTTAAAATGACATCAATTTTTCATTTTCGGAGATACTCTAACCCCACTCTTCTGCGAGAATACTCCAACCCCGCTCTCCACATTTCTTCTAAAATCCAAACTTTTTCCCTGAGACATCCTCGAGTCATCGAAACCCTTTTTTCCCTTCAAATTTCCACTGAATCTAACTAAGTCCCAACATTGTCATCTCAGTTACTCATTAATAATCAAAGATAATTATGAAAAGCATTTCAATCGCCCTTCCTTTTCATGTATTTTGTGTAGATTTATTTATTGCTTTCTTTTCCTCCTTACTAATACATTTCTTTTTGTAAGGACCTCGAGCATTCATGCTTTAAAAAATCATTTTCAAAATCGCAAAAAGATATCTCATGTCAGCATCTTTACAATGCCAGACATAAAATATTTGTTTAAAACCCATTCAGAGATCATTTTCAAACCCTTATGTTTCTACCTCTCCGAGGTGCATAGGTGATAAATTTTTCATTAAAACCTAGACTCATATCTTTACAAAATTTCATGCATTAGAAGGAATTATATTTAAATAATGATAAAAATGGAACCAAGGAAACCGAGGTTCAAGTAAGATATAGTTAGATGGTATTGATTTTTGGGCATCATGAGGTGCTAATCCCCACACGTAACCAATTCTCGAATCCAAACTAATGAATCTCTGGTATTATGTTCAATAGGTATTCAGTAATGCCTAACTTAAAATGATCGGTGGTGACTCTAAGGTTATGGTTGCTTGGCGGTGGCCATCCAAGACTAGTCGGATGAGCAATTCGTCCGATGGTCTTTCACTCCTTCATGTCAAACATAATCATATTTTTTAAGTTAAACGCTTTGGCTCTTTGGATCGTTTGAAGTTTGTAAAGGCCGAGCAGGTGGAACGTCAACAATAACCATTGGAATTGGAGAGTAGACATTACTATTGCTAATTGATGCACTTTGATAAAAAAAACTTAAAGTGGCAAATCATTGGGTAATTAGGTTTACATTTTGAAAATAGTAAACTATACAAATAAGGAGAAATCCCATGAATAAAGGCAAAGCTAGAAAACTATGAAGGAAGCGAATAAGAGGTACTTAAACACAGGGCCATGGTTGGATCTAGAGAAAACGTGAAAATAAATTACAATGAATCATTTTAGAAAATGGATTCATTTGAAGGACTGCCCGCCAAAACTAGTTACTTTTTGATAAAGTCCTTAAGGCCAATGTCAGGGGATAAAGTGCCATCCTTGTTTCACTTTATCTTTCAGTCTGAGCTTACCCCTCTTAATATTCCAAGTTTCATGGATACGTGTATGAATGCTTCTATTTTTATCTTTTTATTTAGTGGTAAGTGAGCCTGAAGTGACTCTACAAGAAAATCCATGGAAGAGTAAGATGAACTCTTTTTTACCAGGGTATGGATTTAGAAATCAAAACCTCAGAAAGATGCTCAGCTTTCTTATCTTGACATAGAAGTGAAACAAAGGACAGAACGGAAGAAATCCTTGAAGACTTTTAATGCTTATAAAAGCTAAACAATAAACAAAAAGAAAGAAGATATAAGGGCATAGAAAGAAGGTAATGGGCCTTGGTAAAAGCTAAGCTTAGTCGGATTCTTCCTTTAGGTGAACTACCTTTAGCTTTCGAGGAGACAGTGAAAGTAGAAGACTAACTTGATACAATACTAATATTTTTTTAATTAAATTGAAGAAAATGTCTTAATAAACAAAAATAAGCGGGAAAAATTTTTAAATCATTATTTGAACTGCCTCTTTATTCTTTCATCACACTAAAATTCTCAATTATTTCATGTAGATTAAAATTTTTTGCAATTTCTTTCTTAATATAGACAAGTAAAGGATTCCTTAAAAAATCATCTTCCTTCTTGCTATTAAGCTGAGTCTTCACAATTTTAAAAGCTCAAAAGGCATGTTTTGTAGATGTCATTGAAACTATAATAATCAATATAAGATAGATCAATCTATCAACAAGTGGATATATCATTGACTTTCAATTTTTAGTTAATCTTCTAAAAAGTTTAGAAAATGTTTCATAGTTTTCTCAATTTTGGATATTGACACACAGAAAGTTCATAATATCTCAACTCATATGAAAAATATTTTTTCTTTTGCAGATAAAAAAACTTTTGGATAAAACTTGTTAATAAAATTGTAAATTTTTCCAGCATCAAAGACTTGAATGACTTCTTGGAATCTAAAATTGCTGTAAGAGTAACAAGCTCAACAACATTTTCATTAAATTTACTATTTAATTTTTATAATTTAGTATCTATTACAATAAAATATATCTCTCCCTGATAATGAAGTTCACTATAACATCTTTCTTGTTACGATTATGACCTACCATTTACCAAGCATTCATATCAAGAACACCTAATTCTCGAGTTTAACAAAAAATATCACATTTTTTAATAGTTTGTCTCATCCATTTTCTCTCAACTTTTTAATTAACTCTTTGCTTGTCAAGACTTATTACATTTAATATATCTTGGCAATAACATAGTAAAACTTGACAAATGTTATTAGTAATCTCTGTGACTTCCTTCATCATATGCATAATAAAAATTCAACTTAAAAGATCTCAATCTATTATATGCACTTCAAACTTCTACTCGCATGGAATAGCTAAAAGTAGTATTTTAAAGATTTTCCAGAACAATGCTTGTTGCATAATACTTTATCAATAAGCTAGTAACTAAATTCAAATGAAAACTCTATTGAGTCTTATTGAGACACTTCAAAGTGCCAACTTGATTAATACTCATTCTAGTTCTAGCTTATTGATGAAAATTAAATAAGCTATTTCAGCTAATCAAATTTTTTCTAATTCATCATGGTGTATGAAAGAAGCATTAGCCAAATTAACATATTAGACAGATCTTTAAAAAATTCATACACATCAGCAATTTCTCTAGTTGTTGCAACCAATGCTAATTGAAGCACTGGGCAAAGAAATGAACATGATAAGCATATTGACACTCATTCAAATCAAACCTAGAGCTAGATTTAATTCCCTAAGTATATTGCTTACTCCATTATTTCTTTGACGCTATAGATTTGTATGTCAAAACTATGTTTTAAGAGAACTTTAAAAGTCTTATTTTCAAAGTTAATACTAAAGTGTCTTTAACATAGACTACATTAAAAAATTATTCTTTTACCAATCTTTCCACATCAATAAATGTTAAAACAATTGTTATTTGCTCTTTTTTTGACTCGTCTCTTCATTTATAAGAATGCAAAAATGTACTATCACCAATTTCTTCATAAATTGCATTATGAACTCCATCGTCATAAATTTGCAAAACTTTTGGTGTTGAAAAAGTACATGTTATATTTTGTGGAGCATTTTTCACATCTCTAACATTTTTATCATAAAATGCTAACAGAGTTTACCAATTCAAGAAATTTTCCATGATTTCTTGATCATAAGCTTTCATCATGACCTCTAAAGACATAAGCATGAAATGTTAACCCTTGAACAACATCTATACTAGTTTTAAGATGTAGACAATTGGTTGCAATTTGCTATTGTGTTTACTATCAAATGATACTTCAATATGTTAAACTTGATTCATTAAATATGCATAAGCTCTCAGTGCACTGTTATTGGGGCAAATTTGGATCTTTTCCCATTTAAGTAAAAAAGAACAATTGTATTTTTCATGCATCTTTTTCCAAGCCATTATGGGTAAATGCAATTGATCCAAAATGTTTATTTGGCTTACGATAAAAAAAATGGCAAACAAAATGTTGCATGTTTAGAAGGTGAATATTCTAACCAAGAAAATTATATAAACCATAATGGTTGGAAATAGCAAGGATGCTTTTTTAAATCAGAAGTAAGATATTCTGAAAGATTAGGTTGATATGGTCCAACCTTAATATGAGCTTTCCAAATATCATCACATATATTAATTGGATATATACTTATAAATTTGTTTGTGTAATCTAGAATCACGTTCTAAATTAGGCAACTCAATCGTTTTAGATTCAACTCTAGGATTTTTAGAAGGGCAAGCCTTACAATTTAAAAGAGCAAATAATGAAGGTGGACCTTCATTTGTGGCACTAAAAGTATATCAATGACTTTTGAAATAGATTGTGTTGTTTCTAACTTTTGAATATTTTTTCTTTTTGTAAAAATTGATTATTTTAGAGGTCATAAGTAAAATATACTTGAAAATTTAAATAAAACTAGTAACTATGTAATATATAATATATAATAAGTAAATGCAAACAAATAATAACATATCACTATAATAAAGTAGCCCAATTGCCAAGAAATAAATTTTTTAAAAAAAGCTCGCCTCTTTTTGGTTGGTCCTTTTGTTTCAAATGAAAACAAAGAAAACAATGAAAATTTAATATTTTTTAGGAAAAATAAATCATTTTGCATAGTGGAATTTTAATTTTTTTTAAAATCGGATCGTATTAGATGATGTTGTTGCACACAATAAAACCACCATAATCAAATACCTCAGTTGTAGATCTATGGATCCCATCCATAAATTTCTAGATTTGTGTGAAAGCTACAACTAACTAGCTTTCTTCACTATTTTCTAAATCTCAGATGGTAAAGTGTGTAAGCACTCTTTGTCTTGATCAACTCCAGATTTGTACGATTTGATTCTCCTTTAAGACCATCTTTGTGCCAACAAGTTAAAAATCATAAGATGCTATGATTAGAAACCCTAAGGTTGGCACAAATGGTCTAACTTGAAACCCTAGGCATTACTTCTTATTTATATCAGGTAAAAATGTGACACTAATTTTTAATTCTAATAAAAATAATTATTTTATTCACTCTTTAAACCCCTTGTTGCCGCCAACCCTAGTGTAGGAATAGCCCAAAATTCAGCCACACCGTAATGTAGTCATGCATCATTTTGGCCCAATTTTATTTAATAAGTTTAGTCTATGTAATTTGAATTATTAATTCTGATTAAATTGTTAATTTTATTTAGCTCGATAACTTATCATAACTCTAATTTTAATTAGAAATAAAATTATGGCGATTTTATTCGATTAGAGTAATTATTTACTAATCATTAAAATAAAATTAACTATAGTAAAATAATTAATTTTATTCATAAATTAAAAATAAATAAATAAAATAATTTTATTAATTTATTTAGAATAATATTCATATTTAATTTATAAATAAATAGTTAAACTAGAACTTTATAGATATTAAGTTAATTACATAAATAATTAATTTCCCTTTTCTATTTAATTTAAACTAATTCCTATATTTATAAATATAATTAATTTAAATTATTAATTTTTTTCTAAACAAATATTTAATCAAATTAAACATATATTCGAAATAAACAACATCTGCTCTCCTAAAGTAAGTATATCCAGTGCACCACTTCACTATATTGAGAATCATCAGACTTCGGGGCTTTCGATCAATAACCATCCATTATGGAATTATGTTGAGCTAGTGAAGGGACCAATTAGACGTATATAATTAGGCTTCAATAATCTATGTGTTAGTTATTTTATACCGAGTAAGTAATCACATAATTATTAATCTCATAGTCATACCTGAGACTGTGCTCCCAATTATATACCGTATTACGTAAGATTTATAAATAGCCTTTTAGTCCAATGACCTTGTCATATGTGTAATATCTTTATATGATATCCGTGATTAACTGAAGGTTAAAGTTCGTTTTACCTACTTGATCACCTTATCTTAATGTTTCATTATACTTTTTATGTGAAAATGATTGTTCACCACATGTAAACAATTTATCATTTCGCATACAAATGATCAAGGCCTTGTCCATTTTCACTATCTCGTATAATGCCTTTTAAAAGAATAAAATTAACTCTTTATAGGAGCTATAAATCCATATCTATAAGTAAAGCTCTCATCGAGCATAAGTTATATACTCAATGAACCGATTTAGTAGGTTACTACTTCAAGATGCTTCAGCTTTGGAACATTAAAGTATACAAGTTATACACATGAAGTCATCTCTTACTCAAGAATAAGGTAATTATATTATAAATGTCAAAAGTGAATTAATCGATGTAAACAAAATTATTGACGGATTAGTTACACTTTGGTCTATTCTAATAAATCATCACCTTTAAGTAATATCTATCTTTCTACTTAGGAGTTAGACCACTCTAAATGGCCAAGGCAAGCTATCTCCTCAATTAGATTTAGACGACATAATAGTCTTAACATGAATTAATTTCTCACATTAACCTCGTAGACTATAAGCTATGAATTTAGGTTACTTACTTTAGAATGTTGTCTTCCCCCATATAAAGTCCACTATATGCAATATTCTAAAGGTATAAACACAAGCAGTCAATGAGCCATATTTGCTTACATTTATTTTAACATGTAAATTAAACGAGGACTGAATAGCAATGATATAATGAAACCTCAAATATACAAATATAAATAATCGGTTCAAACTAATGAAATACATCAAAATGTCTTTCATCCCTAAGGCATTCTTAACATATTTTTGTTAACCCTAAGTGGCTTTTTGCACTTTTAGTTGTTTTGAATGAGAACAATGAAAATTGAATTTTTTTTATTAACCATAAGCGGCTTTTTATAGTTTTATTCCGATGTTAAATACTGCTCAATTTTCAGTTTGATACTTAAAAAATTTGTGAATTTGGTACTTGAACTTTCATTCTGTCATACATGTTGGCCAATTAGACTAAAACTGATAACATATTTTTATTTAAATATTTTAAATTTATTTTTAATTCAGCTATGTATTAACTTTAAAATGAACATTAAAATATTTCTGTTTAATTTAAATAATTACTATTATTTAAAAATTTCAATGATCATGAGATTGGTTAAAGAAAGAAAATTAAAAAAAAAAGTATATAATTATCTTTATTGAGAATTTATTGAAAACAAACTTAGATATATTAATTTGAAAAATACATTTTTCCCTTGAAAAGTAACTATGCAGTACTTGTTATCAAACTAATATTTATTCAAATTTTATTTTAAATATTAAAAATATATTTTTTTTAATTTTTTGTATATTTTTCATTTTTATTTTAATCAATTTCTTTATCATTGAAATTTTTTAAAAGATGAAAATTATTTATTTTTTAATAAAAATAACATAATATATTAATATAAAAGTTAATATATATAATTTAATTAAAGACAAGTTTTAAATTTTTTTTGTGCAAAAAAGTTTAGGTGACGGAGGTATCCAAATCCATAATCAAGGTATGCCGTAAAGAAAGGTAACGGTGGTACTTAGTAGATCATCTTCCCAATAAGATTGATTGTGAGACTTGAATCTTAGCGTTTTCCAAGGCGTTAATGTGTACTCGACCAATTGAATTAATCAACATTAACATACGTTTAACATATTTAACATGTCTACTTGAATTGAAATATTTTTTAATTATAAATCCACTTGATAATAATTAAACATAATTTTGTATTTACAAAATGTTTAGTGTAAAAAATGAAAAAAAAAATTAATAATTAACTAAAGATATATTGATCTTTTCATTTAAATTTAATTTGGAAACAATAATTTTGAGGTAAGTGTATTTTGTGCCGAACCTTAAAAGAGGGTAGGTGATTGCTTTTCAAACCTTAAGGGTTTCTCATTACTTAATTCTAATATAATTATTTTTAAAAAATAAAAGATAAAATTAATTGCATTAAGCTCAAGTTCCTATTTATGACATTAAATAAAATAAGCTAACAATGAATCATATTAACCCACTTAGCATTTAACAAGATTATTTACCCAAATAAATGAAATAAAAGAGTATCTTACTATATACCCTTTAATATTAACTTTTGCTAAACAATTAAAGATTAGCTTCCACCAACATTTTAAATTACCAATCAATTGATTTCTTTCTATGCATGGTTATAAGAACAGATTCTTGTATTTATATAGATATGGGAATTGATAGGGGCACAATGTTCTGTAAATTTTAAATTTGTATACCCTGGATTCCTTGTCCAATCAGCCCTTTTCTCCACAGAATTTCAGGACTTTCTTGCTGGTTATTGTCCCAACCATGCAATGCACGTCACATTATTGTGGCATGTTAAGCACATAAAAGAGAGTGGTACCAAATATTTAAATAATAGATGTAACATGATATTATAATTATTATTTTGTGTTTTTAATTTTTTTTCGATAGTTAATATTTATTGTGATTGATTGTAATCCACAGTTATAATAAATAAGATGTGATTGAAAATATATTTTCAATCACAATTTAAATCTTTGGATGCTATGGTTTGATCGGTTGTAGTTAAAACCGGTGTTCTAAATGCTAATAAAATTGAAAAGGTTAGCTCTGACGAATTTAAAGGAACAATACCAAAGATGATTAATGCAATGGTTAAAGAGTTTGTGAAAAACAAAACAAAAAAAACAAAAAAAAAAAGGATCAACAAACTGTGAGCAGTTTCAGATTTTCAGAAGTACCTGATTCCATTTGAAGTTGGTTAGATGTGAAACGTACGTAAGATGGGATTGTCAAGCCATCTATGGAAGCTAATGTTGAGCGTTTTAGCTTCTCGTACAAAATGCTTTGGTGATGGAAATTTTAATGAACAATTTGGTTACAATATTAGTGGTTCTTACCGTATGTACAATGTTGGGATTGTAAGTAGATATGACTATATATCACATGGTTCTTTTTCAGTAGTCATACTGTAATGGTTTTTGAGTGCTCGAGAATAAATTGATTGTTTGTGGAATACAGCATGCGCATCAGTATTTCCAAAACTTGTCTCACTCCTGCGCCAGCCGGCTTGATCATGGCCCTACATTTGTTATCTAAAATGCCATCAACACCTAAATTTAACAAAGAATACACAATTGTTTGATGCACCGGCATTTATACATTTTAAGTTAACACCATTTCATTAAAATTTTTAAAAATAAATATAAAGAAATTTGTTCTTTTAACGAGATAATATCATTTTATTGACTATAATGTATAAATTATACACTATATATAGTCTATGGCAGTTTTAAATACCAAAAAAAAAATCTTTTTTGAATCTAAGATTTAATCAAATTGATTCATGTAATCATATTAAGAAGTTACATTTAATAAATTTAAAATTTGAATATTAACATCTGCAATCATTTTTTCTACTTTCATATATCGTGACCTTTTTTTGTTAAAAAAATTAATAATAATTATTGCTTGACTTTGGTCTATCATCACAGATTAACAGCAAACCCAACTTTGGTTATAATCATTATAATTTCCACATTTTTTTTCAACACGTTTATTGTTTCAGTCAAATATATATATATATATATATATA
>JBBYHO010000013.1:2820736-2845187 GCA_038382025.1 Adansonia gregorii
AAGGTACATGTTATGTTTGATATGTCAGGGGCTGATGCTCTAAATTGAGCTATATAAGATATTCTTAAAGGAGCTTACTACTTTATAATTTTGAAATTCTCAACCTTGTTATTCAATATTGACTAAATTTGACTTTTAAATCTTCATTTCCTGTTCTACAATTCTCTCAATTTCTTGATGTCTAAAATGTTTACCTAAAGGTTCCGTATGAAACATCTATTCTGGAGTTTTATATCAGACCATTTAATTGGTTTAGGTACTACTAAATTTTATTTTTGTCTATTTACTAATAGCAATCTTGTTTTTCCTTTAGTTGATTGTAGTAATCTAGCATTTGGACACGTAGTATTCATTACTTTTTAATATACTCTATGTAATAATGCTAAATTGTGAGATCCTTGTAACGTACCAAATCCGATATTTTAAAATTAATTGTTAGTACTTCCATTACATGTTGATATTTAAATGATACAGTATAATTTTAATTATAATTAAAATATATTGGTCCTTCACGTAAACTTGATTCTACAGTGTCTAATATTGAATCAGTGAATTTCGTCTATCTACAATTTTAAGACAAATTCAATAATAATTTTGTAATCCCAAACTCATCACAGGTTTGACAGCAACTTGTAGTAATCTTCTATGTAAATAGGTAAATTCTAGAGTTTCGTGATTTTCAAGCCTTCGTTTGATAATAATTAGAAATTAGTTATCTTTTTCAAATGTTAGAATAAATATCTTCTATTATTCTTATTGAATAATCTTGTTTTAATATTAAAGTTTTTTATATAAATTTCATTAATTATATGCTTTATGAATATTCCAATTTTCTAATAATTTTTCTTTTACATCTCTCACTATTATTTCTTTTGAATTTTTCTCAATTCTACTCAGATTTCACTACCTTAGCTTCATTCCTAGATTTAGATCTAGATAATAGCCTTAAAATTCTTGCCATTTTATCCTAGATTTAAATCTAGATAATTCCCTTGAACTTCCTACAATCTTATAAATTCTAATAACTTTTTAGCCTTTTTGATGTTTAACTTAATCTGTTATTTGTCAATAACTTATGTTACGTTTGGTTTATTGAAATAGAATAAATTTGTAATAGAATAATTATTTTATGATGTAAACATCTTATTTTATCCAGACCTACATTTGAATTATCAAAAGTCATCGTCTGAGGTATCGTCAAGGTCATTCATACAAATTCATGTCCAATCCACATCATTCCTAGCTAAGGTCAGATCGTGAATTATTTAATTTAAGACCAAATCTTACAAAAATATATATATTAGATAAAATAAAGCTCACGTACAAATTTAATTATTTTATTTAGACATATTTTATTTAATTATATTGGATCATAAATTATTTAATTTAATATCAAGTCTCATAAAAAAATATATACATTAGATAAAATAAAGCACACATGCATATTTAATTATATTATTTGGGCTTATTTTATTTAATTTTATTGGGTCATCTTTTCAAATATTTTAAAATTCTTGATCAGTCTTATTAAATCATGTTGATTCAATATGTTCATTATTTGAATTATTTTTGAACCTATTGGGTTAGGTTAATAATTTTTTTTAAAGACCCAATTAATTTGATAGTAGAATAGTTCGTGATAAAAAGTAATTTTCGAAAGGATATTTTAGAGCTTTGATGGTTAGTTGGTAGTAAGTATTAATACTTAGACCAATTAAAATTTCAAAACACATCCTAATATTCTATGACTCATCATTTTAACGAAACAATGTACAAAATTTTCCCCTCACCTTAAGTTTTGTGGGGTTATTCCATCACCCTTTTTAAGCAACACTTTGCTGCTTTACACAAACAAAAAAAAAAAAAAAAAAAAAAAAAGACTCCCCCCCCAAAAACCCCCAACCACTGGTTGCACAATTTGATCCAAAAAAAATTTCACCCACCTCAAAAAAAAATAAAAATAAAAAGTCGTCATGCAAGAGTAAATTTAATAATTCGTATAATCATATTATATTTATATATTTTATCGTATTATAATCATATTTAAAATTTTTTATATTTATATCAATTTTTATATATTTATAATTTATATTAAATAAATTTAAAAAATTTATTCACATTATATCATATTATTTTTATTTTATATATATTATATTCATAAAATCATAAAAGCACATTAAGCATTGAGCTAAAAGGAAAGTAAAGCAAGGAGGAAAAGATAGCTTGCATCGTAAAAAGAACTTTGGTATATCTCATATCTTTTCTTTTGTTTGATAAAATCATTTCTCTGCCATTGTAATAATTAATGGTTGCTGGTCTCATGCTTCCCACATGAATTCCATGTTGTTGGCATCTTGCTTTCTACATATGCTCACATTAAAGAATGACATGAGTTTATTAGCATAATTATGGCAACGTGCTTCCATGATTTATTTTTAGTCGCAAACATGATAATTTTTTAGCGCTACCGAGACATTTTCTTTCGTATCATGCTAATATATTCGGCCAATCTCTCTTTTATTGCTTTGGTATTTTGCCTTAACATTTTCATACTATAGTTTATGCTACTACATGTTTATTTTGCATAATCATATTATCTATGCCATTGTTAGCATTTTAAGCATGATTTATTTATTTAAATGTCATACCTTGAATGTTTAAACATTTCTTGAGTGATTAATGCCTTTTTTTTTATTGAGTTCATAGAATGTTTGTAATAATATTTGTTTGATGTGGATTGAAATCTGATTTTGTAAAACAACCTCAAGTTAAATCTATACTAATCTTAATCAATCGGGATTAGCATGGATTTAATATTTTTAATATATTGGTTCTCCAATCTTGGAGATATATCAAATATAAATATTTGGGATTATGGCTTAAATAGGCCAAATAAATTCTGTTTTTAATAAAAAAAATGTATCAAGTGTTTAATTTAAGCTTTTTTTCAAGCCTACCATAATTTGTAGCATGGATAGCAAATGGTTTAGCGGCCCACTCTACGAAAGCTGGATTGGTTCGTTACTCCACTACTATGGACCTTAGTGATTAAACATTCACATGTCTAATGCTTGAGCACATGACCATAAAAGCCTTAATACAAAAAAAAAAAACTTTATTTCGATACTAGCAGCAAAGTGACCTAAATTTAAAAATTATTTTTGGACTCCAAATGATTTTTCTAGAATTTTCTAATATTTTTCTTGATAGGGCTTTGAATTACCTTTTGCAAGAATATCTCGTTTGTCCCCGGATCATTCTGGACACGAAAGTTATGATTTTTCAAACCTTGCTATCCGAAGCCACTACAATCAACGATGTACATTGTGTTTGGGCAATTCTAACCCATTGAATAATTTTTTGAATTTTTTACATATTTTTTGAAAAGTTTGTAAAATTCTCGTTTCGAAAAGATATTGTTTGTGGTTTAACAATTCTGGACAAGTTTAAAATGATTTTTCGAAGTTCATTGCTCCATTTTCATTACTCCCTACTGTCAGTGCTGACTCGGACTCGGATTCAAAAATTTATTCCACCTAGAAAGCAATTTTCTAGAATTTTTAGAATATTTTTACATTAATCTTTGTCAAGTTACCTTTCCAAAGTATCCCATTTGTCACTAGAAACCATCGGATAAATCGGAATCAATTCAGAAAATTGGATAGCATAATGTTGCCCCTTGTATTTGCTGAACTTGGGAAATTATTTGAATTTTCCCGGACCAATATTTCTAGTCATTTAGATGACTTGAAATATATTCAATGATTTTCCCCATGAAGTCTTGACTCATGACATAAGTCCCCTAAGGCTCAAATCAAAACTCAAAATTGCTTTCATAATTAATTTCCATTCCCGATTTAAAATATTTTCCATCTTCAAATTTATTTTTTTCAAAAATCTCAAAAATTCCAATGTTCAAAAATATTTCAAATTATTTCTTTTTCAAGGGCATACTTCAACCATGCTTTTTCAAAGGGATTTTTCAATTATGTTTTTCCGAGGGAATTTTCCAATCTTATTTTCTCCATGCGGGTACTCCAACCCCATTTTTTCGAGATATATCAAAAACCAAAGTTTTCTTTCCTGTGGGTTTCCTTGGACCTTTTATTGTCAATTTGGTTATTCCTCAATAATCAAGGTCAATTATGAGATACATCCCGTTTGTCCTTCATTTTTTGTTTTTGTGTATTCATTTTTTATGCAATTTTTATTATATTCCTTTATGCCTTAGTAACCGTTTCTTTTCTTGGTAGTGACTGGCATTAATGTTTTCAAAAGCTCAAATTTCATTAAACCCAAGGCAATGTTTTATGTCAGTATCCCTCTAGTGCTTGACATAAAGTACCTTTTTTAAAATCGATTCGGGCCTCATTTTGATGAATCCTTTATGTTTCTCCTCCCTTTTGGGCTGCATAAAGATATATTAATTAAACTTTTATCAAAAAGGCCAAATCCAATATTTAAAAATTTGCATTCATAATAAGGGGATTACACATAAATAATGATCACATGAAAAATTGAGAGAAACCGAAGCTTTGATAATTTATGCCTAGATGGTACCAATATTAGGTGTCATAGGTGTGCTAATGTTTCCCCACACATAATCGACTCTCAAACCCTTAAAGATGAACTCTAGTATATGCAATTCGTAAAATCAGTTTCGTTACTCGGAATCACCAATTTTAATAGGTCCGACCATATCTAGCCCAAAACTGTCGATGACAACTCCAAGTCGTGGCCATTTCATAATGGCCCCCTAAGACTGATTGGACGAACGATTCACCTGACACTCTTCCCTACAACTTTTACCTTTTCATGCCTAATTCAAGGGATGATACAGAGGCAAACCCAACCTCCCTTTCGTTTTTAAGTCGTAGCATCACCATGCATGTGTGTGTGAGGGGCATGTTGTGACATGTGGGAATGGAATGAAATTGCTGTACACAATAGTTAGGTGCAGTGAAAGAGAACAATATTGAAACTCTTCAATCAACATCTCCTTGGTTCTTGATGGTTTCAAATATGCGAGAATAATCAAAATCGATTGACGGAAGGAGCAAATATTTAAATAAAATTAATACAAATATTGTAGTAGGATCTTACAAACACATAGCAAAAGTGTTCATGGTTAGACTAAAAAAATTTTTTCCTTTGCCCAAACTCATGTTTGGTCAATCCGAAAACTTATTTTATTATTTAAAATAATATTATTTTAAATTTATATTCAAAATTAAATTTAAATAAAAATTATTTTATTATAATATAAACAGTAATCTGACCCGTTCGACTCGTTAGCAAGATATGACCGATATCATATAATCACTATGATGATGAGCAACTAAGGTTAAAGACACAAAGAAGCTATCAATCTATTACCATCGCTTTCTTTTTTGTTTGCTAGGCTAGGCTAGGCCCCTAAAATTGTGCGAATCATGCTTAAGACAAATATAAGAACAAGCTAGCACTAGAAAGTTGAAGCCACATACAAACTTGCTGTACATTGATAAATTGCAAAAAAAACAAGAGGAGCACTTCAAATATGTCATGCATGTATAAATTAAACAAAGCCAAAATGAATATGGATCCATAAAAACTGCAGCAACAAAGCGTTTTATATTGTTTAAAAGAAATCGCTTAATTTCCAGAAGAAGAAATGAAATCAAGCTAGGGACTGCCATGGTAATATGGAAAACGATGATGGGCAAAGGCCTTATATTTTTACTAAAAGGGTGAAGATTAACTCTTCCAAATAGATCAGTCTGTCCCATAAACCATTGTTAAGTGGACACTCATATTAAGCTAAAACATTATAATGATGAAGAAGGTTAGTGTAATAAATAAAATGTAACTGGTTCCTACAAAGATAATCATGCACTAGTGACGGCTTGTGCAAATTTAGGATTGAGAGCTACAATTGGAGTAATAAAAAAAAATTCAACAGCCAGATAGTGTTCCAACTTTTTGTTTTTAGGTAAGTATCAAAATCACCACTCTAAGGATCTTGCCTGCCGGTAGGTCCATTTGATTTTATAATTTAAAAGAAGCAGCAATGTACACAAGTATTTGTGTGGGAATTGCTGCGTACTTGCATGCACACTGCCATTTCACAAGACAAGAGAGATGGGTGCCTTGCCCTTAACGTGTTTTTTACTGCCCAGCTCATTTTTCCTTCCAATCCATAGAGTTAAGATGCTCCTCCAAATGTCCTTTGAGAAAGTGCATTCGAAAGAACAAATAGGTTCTTGATTCGGGCACAACGTGACACAGCACACATTCACCATTGGTTCAATTCTCCAAGCTTGGGGACGATCCTTGATGGTAGCCTGTTGCATAGAGCCGCCGAAGTGATCACCGTGTAGGTATGTAAAGTGAAGGGGAAAACATCACCGGGTCATCCCAGGCCAAGCCATAATCCTCTCCAAAATTCAATTACGGTGTACTTTGATTTGCACTTGGTTAATTGCTTCCCATGCTGCACCGTGAATTGGAGTGCTAAAAGTGTTTGGATGTTTAAGGTTAGCTAAAAGTATCCATTGCTCATAAATGGTTTTTAGTTTATGAATTTTAATGTATTATTTCTTCTATACGTGTATCTACCTATTATGTAAAGATATGTATAAGTCAGATTGGATTAGATTCGAGTTGAGTGTTGTTATACCTTCATAAATGGTGACCGCCTAACCATTCATAATACACTGTTCTCACAAACAATAGGGCGATCGTCAGATAACGGGAGGGCGATCGCTGAACCACACCTGACAGCGATGTGACCTCTCCAACAACGACTTAAATGCGAAGTTGACCTCTCCAACAATGACTTAAATATGGAGTTGACATTCATTGAATGGTGGCTGACTGATTGAGCTGACCATTAGGCATCATGGCCTGACACCTAGCTCGGCGTTGGTCACGTCACCACCAAATCATCTGACACGATGTCCCCAGGTAAATCCTATAAAAGGGAGAAGCACACTCACAGGTAAAAATCCGACTCCAAGCAAACTTATACACACTATTAAAACATCTCTGACTTAATCATCGGAGAGGGCCCCCGGAGTCAAACTCTGACATCCTCCTGACTCTCTGTGTTGCAGGATTCCGACTAGCTTCCAGGTACCAGAGGAGCAAACTTCAACAATTGGCGTCGTCTGTGGGAATGTGATCGGAAAAAGATCAAGGCCGACCGGAACACCGACATCCCACAAAACACATCCTCACCGCCCAAAGGAATGAATCGTACAGAAGTCCTAACAACCTCGGCAATACCCGGCTCATCAAATACCCAAACATCCCATGTGCCCATTTCACTGCCTTCCTAGTTATCCAACTCGCCACTAGCTTCTTATCAAAACCTATTAGGACTAATCCCACCACTGGCAACCTCTATCCCACACCCTGACTAGGCCGCTAGCCCCAGCACCACAGTCCCCGCAACCATTATTACTCTTAATACTTTACACACACCCTTTGATACCTCGTTTCCCCCCTTTGCTCAAATCAGCACACCTACACCACCCAGCCAGCCAAACTATCATGCGCAATTTGAAGCTATTACTAGCCAACTCGTTGCCATCCAACAATCTCAGATCCAGCTGGCACAACTGGTCAATTCTCAAACCAATCGCCAAAACACGCAACCTACAGATTGCCCAAACCAACACACTACTAACAACCCAAACTCACAAATACAAGAGCGATACGTCACAACCGACCGGGCCACATGCCTAATGGTCGAGGAAAGCTCCTGCTCTATGCCAATCCTACGACGATTGACGCAGGGAACTTCTTACCATACCAGTGGACACCATACGTCATGACCCACTTTAGACCTCGCCCAACAGGTGACGGCTTTGAAACAAGAAATCAAGGATCTCCGTGAGCCCTGAAGAGACAACTAGGAATGGTTATCCGAGGAACACAACCCTCTCTCACCTGACATCCGCTAGGTGCAGGTTCTTAATAAAGTCAAACTCTCACCTGATACTTACGATGGTAAAACTGATTTAGCCGACCATCTGAATCACTTTCACGCTTTCCACAACCTGCGCGATGTGCCAGGCGCCATCTAATGCCGCATCTTCTCGATGACACTTCGAAGGCCGGCACGAACCTGGTAGTACTCCCTGAACCCAAGATCCATCACCAACTTTAATCAATTGTGGAAACATTTCTTTGCCCATTTCAGTAGCTATAGAACAGTCGCCAGGATGTTTGCAAGCTTAATGGTAATCAAGCAAAACAATGACGAGACGATTCGCGATTACCTCAAGCGTTTCAACGCTGCCGCCCTGAAGGTCCGGGACCTTAATGACGAATGGGCCATCCAAGCCTTTACAACAGGTGTCTAGCATAAGTACCTAAAGTATGCTCTGGCAAATGCCCAACCCACCAAACTATACCAACTTTACGAAAAGGCACAAAAATACGTGGAAGCTGAGGAAATAGAAATCACGAGTCGATGAGCGAAAGCTTGGGACTGCAAGCAAAGAGGAGGCCGAGGACCAAAGCTTAGCCGGTTCAATGATCGCCTGGGCAACCGCCCCCAAAACGATGTGCTAACCACCACATCACAACAAAGCCCAACAAGGAAACAGACTTGGCCCGCTCCACAAACAAAATACCAGTCCTACATGCCTCTGACAGCTCCAAGATCCCAAATTCTTAACACCATAATGAAGGAAGGGTTTCTGGAGCTTCCACCTTTAATGAAAAGCGATTGCAGCCATTGTGACCCTAAAAAGTGATGTAACTTTCACAATGATATCGGACATACCATCGAGGACGCTTCAGCCTGAAAAACACCATAGAGTCGCTTATAAGGAAGGGGGTGATTAGGTAGTTTGTTAGAAAAGAACCACACGCCAGCAATCGTGGATGATCTCTGAATGAGCACTAGGAGACCGTAACCAAACAACTCATCGCTGGCATTATAAACATGACCGTAAGTCCGATGGAAGCTTGGGCAGTTAGCAGATCAAAACGCAAGTCCCACTTGATATCTATAATGGCGGTCGACGTGGCACCAAAGTGCATTAAACAAATGGATTGGGTAATTCATTTTGACAATACCGACTCACAGCTCATATCTGATCGATGAAACGATCCTATTGTTGTCTCTGCCATAATAGGTAACTACCAAGTCCACAGAATCCTCGTGGACAATGGAAGTGCTATGAAAATTTTACAGTGGGACGCCTTCCTTCGCATAGGCTTTACCATGGGTGACCTGACGCCATCGTCTTCGATTTACGGATTTGCCAATCAACCAATACCTATCAAAGGGACGATCATCCTTCCTGTAACTTTGGGCGACAGTGAACACATAGTGAACGCCTTGGTCGATTTTCTTATTATCGACTAGCCTTTTGCTTACAACGTAATAATCGGTTGATCGTTGATGAAAAAGATAAAGAAGGTCATCGCTGTCTACTGTCTAATGGTGAGATTCCCTATGCCAACAGGGATTAGATATATGCACTCCGACCAATAGACCGCACACCAATGCCACCTTTTATCGATCGAACTAGCCACGCGCCAGCCAACCGCAATCTAGGACCATGCCTTGGGAACGTCCGTCCACACCATTATGCCTGCATGACCAGAGTCGGTCAACCTTGAACAACTTGACGCCAGAGATGGTTTTCATGACCAAAAGCCGCAGCCGACTGAGGACACTGAAAAGATAGCCCTCTAAGATTCAGACCCCGAGCTGACTACCAGCATTGGCTCTTCTCTTGACACCCAAGATAAGAACCTCCTCGCAAAGTTCCTTACAAAGAACTCTGACGTGTTCGCTTGGTCCGCAGCTGACATGCCTGGAATTGACTCAAGAGTCATCATGCACTCATACATGTGGACCCGCGAGCCATACCGGTCAAACAAAAGAAGCATAAATTCACTCCAAAATGGCTCTTGGTGATACGCGAGGAGGTCGACAAATTGCTATCAGCCAACTACGTCAGAGAAGTAAAGTACCTTGACTGGCTGTCTACTGTTGTCATGGTTAAAAAGGCCTCAGGAAAATGACGAATGTACGTCGACTTCACCGATTTAAATAAAACCTGCCCAAAAGACAATTACCCCCTCCGCAGTATTGATCGACTGGTTGACGCCTCAGCAGGGCATAAACTCCTAAGTTTCATGGATGCCTTCTCAGGATACAACCAAATTAAGATGGACCCCAGCGATTGAGAAAAGACGGCATTCATCACAGAGGAGGGTACTTTTTGTTATCAAGTCATGCCATTCGGCTTAAGGAATGCATGTGCCACATATCAACGCTTGGTCAACAAACTTTTCAAATGACAAATCGGGCGTTCAATTGAGATCTATGTGGATGACATGCTCGTCAAAAGCCCCTCTCTCCACTAGCACCTCAATGATCTTACGGACACATTCAACATATTCCATAAGTACAAAATGAAATTTAATCCTTTAAAATATGTGTTTGGTGTATCCGTAGAAAAATTTTTGGGCTTTATGATCTCCTCTAGAGGCATTGATGCCAATCCCGAAAAAATCAACGCAATCTTACAAATAGGCCCGCCGCAATCGACCAAAGAAGTTTAACCTCTGACGGGGCGAGTGGCTGCACTCAATCGTTTTATCTTTAAATCTGCAAAAAGTTGTTTACCATTCTTCAGATTGCTTAGGAGGACGACTAGATACCAATAGACAGAAGAATGCCAGCAATCGTTCGGCCAACTCAAACACTACCTGAGCACTCCCCCCTTACTCGCCAGTCCCCAGCCTGGAGAAACACTTTTCATCTACCTCGCTGCATCGGATGAAGCTATCGCCGCTGTCTTAGTTTGTGAAGAACGAGGCAATCAGTATCCTTTTTACTATATTAGCCGGGCCCTTCAAGCTGGCAAACTCCACTACAGCAAATTGGAAAAATTGGCTTTTGCACTCTTCATTGCAGCAAGGAAGCTCAAGCAATACTTTCAGGTGCACTCGATCACTATCCTCACCGAGCAACCTCTTAAGGATATCCTCCTCAAAGTTGATTCTGCAAGATGACTCATTCGTTAAGCATCGAACTCAATGAATTCGGGCTGATCTACATTCCCCAAAAAACTATCAAAACTCAAGCTCTCGCCGACTTTGTTACCGAGTGTTCATTTCTAAAATCTCAAGACAAACCACTAGAACCTGCGAGACCCGGCAACCATACCAGCACTGCTGACCAATAAACTCCAGCCATTACAATCGATGAATGGTAGATTTTTGTCGATGGTTCTTTTAGCAAAACAAAAGGTGAAGCTGGGGTATTACTGGTAGATCCTCGAGGCCATGAATGGCGATATGGCCTCTCCCTTCAGTTCACCACCTCCAACAATGCCGCCAAATATGAGGCTTTGATCACCGGCATGGAGTTAGCCAAAACTCAGGGCACCAATCATTTAATCACCCACACGGACTCCCAACTCGTAGCAAGCCAAGTAAACGGTCTATTCGACGTCAAGGATGATCTACTCGCCAAATACCACAAAATGGTTACCACCCTCTCCCAACAATTCGCCCACATCACCATCAAGCAGATTCCCAAAGGAGACAACTCTAGGGCTGACGTTCTGTCAAAGCTGGCTAGCACCATCAACATTTCCACTAAGGGCAAAATTCTCCTTAAAAGCCTCCCAGCTCCTAGCTATGACAAATATACACATCACATTACAGATGATGTCAACGAAAACTGGATGACGCCCATTATTGCCTTTCTCAAAGATCACCAAGTTCCAACCGACCCACTTTAGAAAAGAAGATTGGAAAAAAAAGCATCCTGGTATACAATTTTCAACAATATTCTATATAAGAAGTCCTTCACTCTTCCTTTACTCTGATGCTTTAACCCCACCAAGGTAACTTACGTCTTGAAAGAGATACACGAAGGAGTCTATGAAAATCATCTTGGCAGACGGTCACTGGCCCTTAAGGCCCAACGACAAGATTTGTTTTGGCCCACCATGAGGAAAGATGCTACCACACTAGTTAAAAAGTGCGATAAATGCCAAAGTTTCGCCCTTATTCCCAAACAACCAGTTGAGGCACTTAAGCAAATCTTCAACCGTTGGCCGTTCTGCATCTGGGGCATAAACATACTTGGTCTATTCCCATGGCGAACACCCAGAGGAAATTCTTGCTGGTCGCTTGTGATTACTTTACGAAATAGGTTGAGGCTAAACCAGTCACCACCATCACTGCCTGAAATATGGAAAATTTCATTTGGTATTTTATCCTTTGCCAATTTGGCGTACCCTATGTCATCATAGCAGACAATGGCAAGCAACCAACGGCTGACAAACTCCATTATTTTTTTCACGCTTCAACATCAACCTTGTTCACACTTCTGTCGCTCATCCTCAATCAAACGGCCAAGTTGAATTGATGAACAAAAATATCCTACACCTTCTAAAGAAGAAATTGGGCAACGCAAAAGGTGCTTGGGCTGACGAAACACATGGTATACTATAGGCAATCTGGACAACTGCAACCCAGGCGACCGGAGCTACTCTATTCAGCATTGTTTATGGAATAGAGGCCGTCATACCCGCTGAAATAGGGGTACACAGTCCACACACCACATACCCGAATTTCGAGCTTAATTTTAAACATCTCAAAGCTAACCTGGATCTACTCGAGGAGGCCAGAGAAGATGCTGCAATCCATATGGCTGTGCGAGCCCAACAGGTCAGCAGGTTTTATAACCGTCGAGTATGCAATCGCTAATTCCAAGCAGGCGACCTAGTTCTCCGAAATTGCGAAGCTAGTCACCCAGCAGGAGAATGAAAAAAGCTATCCCCAAACTGGAAAAGCCCTTATCAAGTTAATCAAGTTCTAGGTTTCGGTGCTTACAAGCTAACCGAATTAGATGGACACCCGTCCCTAGCACATGGAACGCCGCCCATCTAAAAAAATATTATTTGTAAGTCTTGACTGCTGCAAATACTCATAATCATCGTTATACACCTTATCTTACAAAGCCACTTACTTGCTACAAAGCAATCGCCACCCAGGCATCACTTACTTACTACAAAGCAATCGTCGCCTAAGTGCCACTTATTTGCTACAAAGCAATCACCACCCAGGCACCACTTACTTGCTGCAAAGCAATCGCCATCACGGTATAATTCCTAAGCGTTCTCTTACAAGCGCCACCGTTGTACGGATCTTAAGTTCTCTCAAACAAACTACCACCATAGCACAAGATAGTCTTGCTGCAAGGCTATTACCTAAACTAACCAGGTCACAGTCCTAACCGACGCCAAAATAACACTTAAACTTTCCTCAGCACGATATCATTACAACCAAATTATCACACACAAAGTACAATCATCCTCATTCACACATCTCACAAAAAATAAAGCATAACCAACTATTACGAAAACATAAAACATTCACACAAATTATTCACATAAAAATTTTTTTATTCAAACACAAGTTATTTACATTATCAACATTTACAAACGCCAAAACCACTATTTCTCCCTAGCCGAGGATACTGTCTGAGCACCCGCCTCATCACCAGATTCCCCTTGCTTTGATTCTTCAGCTGTCGGGGTTATCAACGTAGCAACACTCAATCACCCTGCTTCCACTTCTTGCTGACTTGGCATTAAAACATTGAAACCTTCCGGAGGAGTGTACAAGCACCCTAAGTCAATCGCATGCAGGTCTAGGGGCCCACGAAGCAGTTGCACCCTGTATAAGGCACTCCGTCGATATGAATCTACAGCAGCAAATAGCTTATCAAAGATCTTCTCTTGCTGTTTTTTCAACTCGTCTTGATGATGAGCCTCGAGATAGCCAAGACAGCCTTCCAACTCAGCCACTCGAGACTTCACGGATGCCAATTTTGCATCACGCTCCTTTAACTTTCTTACCGACTTAGTAGCCGCCGCTTCTGCCTTCTCACCCCTCGGCAGTAGTTCGACTATCTCCGTCATCCTCCTCTCCTCAATCTCCTTCAAGGAAGCCTCCATCTTGGCATTTACTTCATTTTGCTTCCCCACCTGAACGTCCAGCTTCACAATCTTAAATGCTTGGAGGTTAAACTTCTCCTGCCAATTCACCATCTAGCAAGTGTACACCGTCTGGCAGTGAAGTGCCTCCACCAACCCTATCATAGCAGAATTTAGATTCTGCGCTGGACTCCTCCTTGATAGAGCCTCTCGGTCACTGGCCGCCATACCCTTCATGGCCCATCTCAAAGCTACTTTAAAATTCGACACTCGTCTGTTCCGTATTATGCCTGGACTGGATAAGCTGGGCCCTCCATGGCTCACTCATGGCCTTTTCGAAGCAGTACTTGGCTGCGAAGCTGTACCAGGTGCAGGCCCACCACTCGATCCCACCGTCTCCACTACCGGCTGAGTGGTGGGTAACCCGACGGCCACCACAGAAAGCCCAAGTATAGCACCTTCTTGGCGACCAACTGATGCGGCATGAGTCATTATGCCTGCCTCAACCTCGTCTCGTTCGCTAACCTTCCTTTTGCCCTTTGTTTGACGGGCAGCCGCCCTCTCCGTAGTAGCTTGCCTAGTCACCGGCTCAGCCAACGCAGCTTGAATCGGGTCCATTCCTATAATACAAATCAAACATCCAGGTCAGTTCCATCATACATTTTTTCATATTTACGTGTGACTAGAACAAATACCCCCTTCCATTCCCTAATTCAATTGACAATCGCCCCTACCTGCCCGTTCCTCCACACTCGCCCCCGAACTGCCCTCCACGTTATATACTACTATCTCACCCGCCCTCTCCCCTTCCTCCGTATCTTCTATTCCCTCTTCCACCACATGCTCCCTTATGAAACAACACATCACATATTAGCAGCTCTACTCACCAAATACACTCGCCAATTTCACACTTAAACATAAACTTAATATATATCATACCTCTCTGATGATGCAACAAACATCGTCGCCTCTGTTGCCCAACGGGACACCCTATCCCCTCTGGCATATCCTCCAGATCTGACCTCAGACACTCTCTTTGGATGTTGTGGAATGTCAAGTATACCCTGCTGCTCACACATCCACCTCTAAAAAAGAGCACTTGGTCTTTTTTCGTAGCCCTCAAGGTAACTCTATCATTACTGCCTCTCGACCTCCTACACCAATGCACTGAAAACCCCCATTCTGTGCCTGCCTTTTTAGTAACTACAAAGAATTGATCCTGCCACATGTGTGTATTAGATGGCAGGTCGACCACCATCCTACCCCCCACCTCGATTGTAAGTAATAAAAACAGGGCTCACCCCATTTCACAAAATAAAGCTCTTTTACCACCCCAATGGATGGTCGCCATCTTTTCTCCTTGCATACCAAAAAGTACGTCAGGAGAATCGCCCAACTGTTCGGCTTCAGCTGGTTGGGCGACAAATTATACCCCTCCAGCAATTCGTAAAAGAAGAGCTTCGGAGGTTGATGGAACCTAGCCTTAAATATGTGAAGGTAGAACGCCACACTATCATCATCTGCATATGTCGCCCGCTGCAGCGACCCCGCCTCTGAGATTTGGTATATTTCCAGATCCATCCCTTTATCGTACATCCACCGCCATGCCAGTTGCATGTTCCCCGACCCGACATGCCTATCCACCACGTCAGTGTCTTCCTCGGTGATTGCCTCCTCAGCCACATCTTCGGTGATCGCCTCATCAGCTTCTCCACTAACGGATCCTTCCGTTTCCTGATTGCCACTTTGTTTGGTAACCACACCTCTCATCTCTTCCTCTTCCTCCTCTAATACTACATGCCCAGACATCGCCCCCTGAGTAAACTGCCTCACTATCTCCCTCACATCGTCTCCCACTTCCTCCAGTCTACCCTTTCTCGCCACCGACTTTACCAAAAATCTCCCCCTCCTTACCATACGCTATAACCCCACAAACCCAACAATCCTAACACAGACAGCAAGGCCACAGGGATTCACCGAAACTTACCAAACAATGACTTTACTCTTTGCACCGTTCCTGCTCTCAACTCCAAATGCACGATCACTGCTAAACAACAAAACCATTAAACCACTATGACACTATGAATAAACTTTTACCAACGCAATCCCAATTATCAAAAAACTCACCCCTTAGCGACATAATTACGCCAACCCGGCACCCTGCTCCCACTCCCACACATGTTCCCCTCGCCATTTCGTATCCTCAAAAATGCGCCCTTACAAATCCATTGTCAAGACACATGTTCCCATCTCATTCCTCCTCTTTCTCCCACACCCTTCCGTATTCTGCCATTATTGCCACATTAATCCTGACAGTTGCACCCTCTCGCCTCCCATGTACCACGCAACGGCTCCCCCTCGCACATGTCCAAAATAACGTGTCACTTTCTGACCGCCCTTTTGGATCGTGGGGGGGGAACAATTATTATACCTCCATGAATGGCAACCGCCTAACCATTCGTAATACACTGTTCTCACAAACAATAGGGCGACCGCCAGATAACGGGAGGGCGATCGCCGAACCACACCTGACAACGATGTGACCTCTCCGACAACGACTTAAATACCAAGTTGACCTCTCCAACAACGACTTAAATGCAGAGTTGACATTCACTAAAGAGTGGTCGACTGACTGAGCCGATCATTAGGCATTATGGCCTGACACCTAGCTCGACGTTGGTCACATCACCACCAAATCATGTGACACGATGTCCCCAAGCAAATCCTATAAAAAGGAGAAGCACGCTCACAGGTAAGAATCTGACTCCAAGTAGACTTATACACACTATTAAAACACCTCTGACTTAATCATCGGAGAAGGCCCCCGGAGTCAAACTCCAGCATCCTCCTGACTCTTTGTGTTGCAGGATTCCGACTAGCTTTCGGGTACCAGAAGAGCAAACTTCAACGAGTGTAAATATGATTTCAACATCATATATATTTTTATAAATCCAAGTTGATCAAAAATATGAAATTCTTATGTTTAAATTTGTATAAATCTAAATTGACTAAATTTGTATAAATTATGTTTAAGCTTGACTATACTTATAAATGAATAGTTTTAGTTCATTATACTTATCCATATTAATTTTGTTCTTATAAAAACATTATTTTTATTTTATTTTTATTAAATTTTAAAAAATAAATAACTTAATATTTTTTTTAATGTTTATAGTTTATTCTATAATATTATATACATTAATTTTTTACGTCATTTATATAAAAATATAAAAATAATATATATTATATAATTATAAAATAAATTAAGTCAAAGTTAAGCTTTAATTGTTAAAGTCAAGACCCGATTTTTTTTAAATGAATTTAATTTTTTACTTTTTAACTTATAACTTTTAAATTTAATATTTTTATCTAAATATTTCTAAATATCAAACTGATCTTTTATTTTGAAAGGTTATCTAACCCGTTATTAAGGCTAGCAGTGAAGTCCATATGAGGAATTTCATTTGAATTACCTCCAAATCTAAAATCATTTTATGATTTTCATTTTGACGAAGTTTTGTAACTTGTATTTATGTTTTTTTTATTAATGAGTGCGTTACGTGTAATTTTTTATTTTAAAATATACTTAAACATGCATGCATTAAATTTTAAAAAATACTAAATATATTAAAACAATATATTTATAAACACAAGCAGCAAATTAAACAATAAATATATTGCATCTCTGACAAAAAGAATAACAAATATTCTTCTACAGTATCCCTCAACAAACTACCAACACTTTTAAATATACCTCCTGTTAAAACTGCACGAACACATTTTTTTTAACCTCTGTAAATTCCGGTTAAAATTGAAGAAATCAAACTTGAAGAAGCTGGCAATTCAGAGTCAATAAAAATGGCCATCTCAATCTTCATCTCCCCTCCAATGGCGGGCGCATCTTCAATCTTACAAGAAAATCTCCATCTCCAGAGTCAAAAACACAAATCTACACATTCAACTTGCACACATAGTCCCATGCTGAATTCAAACCTGCAAAATGTAAATAATCAGGCACCAATGAAACCATGAACTAGACTAATTAGTAAATGCTGAGTAAATTACCTCAAACTCAATTTACAAGTCGTTAGATTTTTTCCCGGTAACAATCTGGAAGATCCGTAGACCTCGGCTAAATGCTTCATTAAATAAGATCCTTGTCTGCATTGACTGAAATCCGGGCATCCATGATAAAAATGCCACAGGGGCCATGACAATAACTCCGAACAGTATATCATAGAGCCGAGCCACGGAAACCACAGAATCCCAAAGCCTGGTAGACTGCAGAAACGGCCGAAGTACTTGGGCGATTGAGATAAGTCCCCAGCCAGTGGGAATAAAAGCCAATAAACTCGTGAAAATGTCAACAAATTTGAAGGCTGTGAACTCCAGCAGTGCAATTATAACAAGTATTCCAAGAATGATGACCAGGAACTGAACCAGCCGAAAATAAATATGTTCCTTAGCTGCATATTTGTCCCGAGCGTATGAGATTAGCAGATAAATTCCAAATGCTACAAAAATGTAGATCCAAGACAGCAAGTATACAGCAATACTGGTGCTATGAGCTGCAATTCCCAGCTGGTATACAATCCCATACTGGAAAAAGAAAAACCGAAGGTCTAAAATTATCTCCAGTAGCTTTCCCCAGAGGCCAGTTGTTCTTAGATGATCCTGCTCCTCATACCACCATCTCTCCCAGCTCTGTTCTGCCTTTGCAAACACACCACCACGGTACCATATCCAGTTCATAAATTCATCAAAGTCATAAACAGTCTTTAACCAATCGAAACCAGAAGGATTGAATACAAAAGGAGCCATAATCCATGATAGGACAAGAAACCAACTTGAGATAGTCATGGCTATGTAAACAAATGTGTCCTTGGCTACAGGGCTATGAGATGCGTAAACTGTAAGTATGAGACCAAGCTCAATAGCCTTTATAAAATGACTGCGTGCATACAGTCTATAATTTTCTGCAAAACTCTTGTGCTGCACAACAAAACCACGGCCGGTTGCCCGATACTTTGCACCACCATGAAGGATAGTCCGACCAAAGAAGTGAGTACGGGTTCCCATGGAGAATGTGTAGAAAACAGATGAAAGCTGAAGCTGCATTGTCAAGAAATCCCAGATAGCTTGAAGGAATCCATGCTCAAGGGAATTCTCCACTATCATTGGAAGGGCAGTAAAAAGACCAAGTTGGATGATGAATTGTTGATTTAAGATGGCACTAAGTGCTTTATTGTTGTTGCTGCTGTCAGCCAGGGCAGCACGCTCAACACCACTAAGAGCAAGATAAAGTCGGCCCCACAGAAAAGCGTACACAGTAAGAATGACCATCATTGTATTGAAAAAAAATCCCACAGTAGTGTAGAAGAATGATAACATCCGGAAGAAGTCCAGTCTATGACCCAGCCGATAGACATCTCTGCTGAGAACTTGCTCACCATTCCCACTAGCAACCTTAGCTTCAAACATCGATATTTGATTCAACCCAACATCCCTTCCTTTCCCAACCTGGATGTATTCATGATGTGAGACATTGCCTCCTCGCAAAGTACAATTAAAGCCAGCAAAAATGTCCTCACTAATATTAATCACTCTGGAAGCTTTACTGATCCCACCTCGAGTCAAAAACCAAAACCTGTCAAAGACATCTGGATGTCCATAATGCATTCGAATCTTCAGAGGATTTGCCAAGACACGCTGTCCTAAAGTGACAAAACTCGTTTCTTGAGCTGACATGAACCAAGCAAGTGATGAAACAGAACCAGTAAAAATGTGTTCCCTGACTCCCAAGATAGTGGGCTTTCGTATACCATAGTAGTGCGTGTATTCCTCCAAAAGATTGCGCATTTTCAGTGCTTCCTCAAAATAGTTGTCTTGGTTCATGTCAATAGTTTGAACAGCATCACCACGGGTGAAGATAAGGGCATGGTTTTGATTCTCTGGTTTGCCCTCTCCAAGCTTCAATGGACCAGGCAATCTCACACGATAGATCTCCACCTCCTTCTGTAACTGCTGATCATACTTAACAAGAACAGAGTAATACTCCTTCTCATCCCTCCCAATCGGAACCTCGTCAACATAGGCAACTCGAAGAGCTTCATTGTGCTTCATAAGATACAAGATTTCCTCCGCACGTGGATCCTTCTTGGCCTTCTGAGCCCCATATATCTGACAGGCAACCACATATGTGTATTTCATCAAAGAAGTGCCCTCTTCATGGCCTTTGAATAGCAGACCCACAGAACTACATGCTCTGCTTAAACTCCTTGAAGAAGGTAACATCCCTGAGTCAAAATTATCCAAACCACAATCTCTCCCCATGGAACCAAGTTCTCGTGTACCCTCTCTAATATCCATCTCTGAAGCAGAATCAAGGAAAGCCAGCATTTTTAGAGCTCTATAATAGTACATCATTCCTCTGACAGTGCGAGCAAGTGTCTGGCCTCTGTAAGATGCCCAGAGCCTCAGATCTCTCATCTTGGTTGTCCATATCTCATCATCTTTTACCATTCCTTCTCGCCGCATTCTTTCCATGAAATTTGTCCACTCATCATCATATATAGTCTGCAAATAATATAGGAGAGAAATCCCATCTTCGTTCTCAGTTCGGAGCTGCTCTTTGCTATAGAGCACTTCTTCATTATAGTAAGGGGTGAGGACACTAAAAGCCATCATCTTCTCTACTTGGGGAGCATGAGGGATATTCATAAAGAGTGAGTTGCTAAAGAATGCAATTCGACGCCTAGCCTCAAGATTAACTGGAATATTCTGCATAGAATCCCTGGAGGTAAGAATTGTATGCAAGCGCCTAACCTGCCGGTAAAACTTCTCATCGCTGCGGTCGGGCAACTTAACAGCATTTTCAAACAGGAGTCCTGCCATGGCATCAGGGTCACGAGGTGCCAACCCATCCTCCCTCAGCTGTTCAATGGACACTTTGTCTTTGATAAAATCACGGATGGCAATCTCATAAAGGGCCTGCAAAATATTAACCACCTGGTTCACCTCCTTCTTGGGCTTAGTCAATATCTCAACAAGTTTTATCAACTTCATATGAATCTGGGGTAGTGCAGTCATCTTGAATGTCTTGGTGAACCTCTCAATCTCAATAGAATGATCAATTTCTTGAAACAAAACAGTGAGAATGGAATGCTCCTCAGAGTGGACATTGAGGATTTCAAGCATCATATGCTTGATACTGTCATAAGCTTCAATCACAGCACAACGTCTGTACTCACTCTTGCATATTTTATACCAAAGCCACTTATCAGGAGCATCCACCAACTCTTTTGCCTGGCTGAGTGCAAGCAACAGCTCATTGCATAGCAAAAAACATGGCCACCGAATGACCCTGACATTCCAAGAATTCTGGGCCAACTCTAGCAGCTCAACTTCACGATCAGAGATGATATCTTCTTCCCTGAAAATGGTAATTATCTCATTCCATATCAAAGCAAACTTGCGAGCCTCAACCTGGTTTGATTCAAGCTTCCTGTAAGGTCGCCCAAGCCCATATCTCAGCTTCAACCTATGGATAGCATCATTAAACTTGCTCCTAAATGTTCCTCTGGCATTCAATAACTGCTCTTCAGGCATCAGATTGAACTGAATTGCACTGGCAAAGAACTGAAACCTGAGCCTCAACTGCTGGATGTTTCTAATCTCACCAAGGTGCTGGAATAACCCCACTGCTGCTCCCACAAAAGAGGAATATATTGCGTACCAAATTTGGATATCCATCAAGTAAATAAACATCACAGGCAACCACAACAAACCGACAGCCAATTTGTTACTGCTACCAAATTCATGCCACTCATAATCCACATCCTTAAGATCCAATAATAGTTTGGTCGGTTTAATCATCGGTTTAATCTGCAAGAAATAACTAAATGCAAATTTCGTAGCTAACACCAGTGCCCAGAAGAGAGTATACTTAACATTATCGACTAGCCCTTCCCTCAATCCCCGACCAACAAAGCTTTTACTCTGAAACCACCAAGACAACAAGTAAAATATTTTCCAATTCGTCTCCTCCATAAAGTTCCTAATCCAAGGAAGCACAAATAAAGCCAAAGCCAATAACTCCGGCAAAACATAAACAAATGCAATTTGTAGAAAAAGGGTCACCCTCCTATTAGCCTCAGCGGTCCACCGTCTATCATGGCTCCTCTGCGCCCAGATCCTTCCATAACAAACCGCGAAAATCACTATCCAGGCAGCAGCAACCACCGCTTTTAACACCATTCTAATGCCAAGCCCCACGGTTTCTCTCGAAACACGGCTATACTGCATCCCAGCATCTAACAAAGCCTGCAAAAACCTCATCCCACTCCACGTAATAAACACAGTTAAAACCTTAACCTGAACATCCTTAATTGTCAATGCTTGCCACGGATACTCCTTCCCCTCCCAAGCCACAATAATCGCCGCCTGAAGAAACAAAAACAGCATCACCCAAAGCCTATCAAAACTTCTGTAAAGATTCCAAAACGACCTTTGCTCAACGAACCCAGTTTTCCCAACATGTTTACTTTTACTGGAAGTGACAAAGAAATTGCTGCTCACATCAATCGGCCACTTGAGTTTCTGAAAACATCTCCTACTCCAAAAATACTCATTCAGATCATCATAATTCCTCCACGCAGTATGCGGCGCCGTTCCGTTCTTGCTACTCTCAACTTCTGCCTTTACAGTCTCGTATATTGGCTTCACGACACACTCCAAAAACGCGTTCTTTCCTGATAACGACGGCATGACAGGCTGACCAGTGTTTTCGTCGATGTAATCTTCTAGAATCCTGTTTAATTCCATGGCCATGTGATGGAAGATGTAGCAGATGCATTCAGGCATGAAACGAAGATTCGCAGATTCGCCCCAGATCAACAAATAAAGCCCTACGTAAAGTAACTCACGCCGGTGATCAGAGTTAGAGCGGCTGCTGTCGGAGATCCATATGTTCGATTTCTTGCCTAAATAAGAGCACCAATTAGTGTAATTTTTTAGGATTTTTCGGCGCAATCTACGGAGGACGCCAGCGTCCAGGGTGTCAATGTTGTCCGGCGGAGGAGAAAGCCGCATCTGGACGTTGGCCAGGTGGAGGACGAGGTGTTCCCTCTGGTTCTTGACATTGTCGTGTTGGAAACAGAAGAAGAGAGCCAGCCAGTCCAGGAGGTCCATAGCAGGATGCCATTGCGCATAAGGCGGCTTTCGTAGATCTCCGACGGCGCGTAGAGAAGCCGCGGCGGCCCGTACTTCGGGGAAACGCAGAGAAGGGTGGTCGGCGAGTAGGTTGTGGACGGGGATTATGTTGTACGGTTCATCTTCAGGCCGATCGGTTCGGGTCGGGCCCGACTGAGGCCCTGGACGGTAACGGAGAGACATCGCATTAAAAATAAAAACGAGGAATATGAAAATACGGACTTTGTGGTGCAGGTGGCGGTGACCGGTTTAGATTTGCTTTCCCTTTTGGGAAAAGTGAAGGTGTACTGTGAATAGATCGGCAATACGTGATTTGAGTGAGTCTATCATGCCTTCTATTTTGTTTTTCTTTTATTGATTACTTTGTTTTTCGTTTTTGCCCTCTGTTATCTTCTCGGGCAACGGTTCGTGAATTGTTTTTTTTTTTTTTTCATTTAACAAATTAAAAAAAATTATTATGGATATGACTATAAAATTAATTTATTAAATAAATTGAATTTGAATGAAGTGTATCCAGCGTGTTTACAGTTTATATTTATGAATAATTATTTAAAATTAGTTTAATAATTTATTTAAAATTTATTTATTATTTAATTATATTGTAATTTTTATTTTATGTTATTTATTTATAATATAATTAATAATACTCATGTTTTATTATTTTATATTTAATAATAACTTATGTTTAATAATATTTGTGTTATATTGTTTTATATTTAATGAAAACTTAAAATTAATTATTATGTTTTATAGTCAATAAAGATTTAAATTTAATTTATTTATTTGTTTGTTTGGTTATATTTATTTAGTTATTTTCAGTGAAAAAAAATTAGTTCTTTGCAACATGGTCAGTTATTTGAAATGAAAATGTTCGTTTAGTATTTGTTAATAAAACCATTTAATGTTAAATGAATCAAGCTTGAACACACATGATTTTAAACGAATAGAGCTTAAATGCAATTTTAAAATTATTAATGAACGAAAATAGATCAACCTCGTTCAGTTACAACCTAATTATGTTTATCACTTTTCAAATTTTTTTATCCCATTTACATTCTAAAAAATTAAAAATAAAAAGATTAGAATAATAAAAAACCCTAAACTTTACTAGTTTATATAAACAAGTTTTTATACTTTTATCACACTTAAATAAACACTTAAAATTTAATTTTCACCCAAAGAAACCCTTATCTTTTAACTTATATATAAATAAATTCTATTTTTTAATTTATACCTAAATAAACCTCTAATATAAATTATCTTTTCATTTGAACTAAAAT
>JBBYHO010000013.1:2848325-2858463 GCA_038382025.1 Adansonia gregorii
CCTAAAACCTTCATGCAACGTAATTGGTAATTGTAAGCCAAGGCTTCATTGATCCTCAATTTTACAAACTGACATGAATTGCAAATATCAAAACAACCAAATAATGGTCTACCAACATGCCAGAGTTCCTAAGATGATTTAACCTATGTAGCCTATGTAGCTTTGCTTGTTTATCAAATTCCACAAACAACAATTACCTGGGAAACCTCTAAGCACATCGACACATAACATACGTAGGAACGACTGCTCACAACCATCAAAGAAAACCAACAAATCCATGTACAAACAAATGATAGGAAAGCATATCTCATGGAATAAGAAATATATTACACAACACCAAAACAACAAAAAGAAACATACAAAAAACTGAAACAAACCCAACCTAACTAGCTACGAATAAAACAATTGGAACAAAAACATCAAAATACAATTTGAAAAAATAGAAAAAAAAATCATTACCATGAACAACACAAATAATAAGAAAGAAAAGAACAATAAAACAAAGCCTCGATCAAAAGCCAATATATACTAGTCCAAAACATAGTCTTTCTTACAAGCCCAAAAACAGAAGGGAACCTCTCTAACCTGGACAACGGAAAAAAGGGAGAACTTAGCAGCATAAAAAGAACATATGAGCATAAATTAAAATTCAATTTAAAATAAGAAAAGGAAAAATTAGCAAGCAAAAAAAGACCTTGGTCACTTAGAACACCAAGAGAACTAAAGAGCTAACCAATAGCAAAGAAAGGAAATATGACAGGAAATGTGACACAAAGAACAAAAGAATAAAAGAAAGAGAAACAACTCTTATATCCTGCCAAGGGAAATGGGAAAGTGCAAGGAAAAAGCTACAAAGTATGGCGAATAATATAGCATCATAACTAGGATAAAAGAAAAAAAAATCTACAGAAGGTAGAGAAAGGCAACAATAAAAGTGACGAGCACTGACACAATGGTACACCAACCCTTCGCCAACAACATAATTCACACCATTTCACAACCACACCATCCACAGCATCAGGAGCTGCCAAACTAGTATCATTGCCAAAAAGAACACAACAACCCATGCTAGGTTCTCCTCATCTCAGCAACTCTAACCACCAACCCCCTGTCCAAGCATAAACCAAAGATGATTGAACTAAACCTACCCTTTTAAGATAAATTAGAGCTAATTGATTGATGTGATGAAGGGAAATCGACAAGAGAGGGAAAGGAAACAATGAAAAGAGAGAAAGATAAAAGAGGAAAAGAAAATAGAGGCAGGGTAAATTTATTTTAAGACAAATTAATATTGAGAAAAAAGAGAAGATAATTAACAATTGTTGGCAAGATGCTCCCTAGAAGATCTTCTTGGAGGAAGAAACACGCACGACTTAAAATATAGGTAAGGGAACAAATAAAATTTTTAAATAGAATGTGTCCACTCGAGTAGGACACTTCCTTAGTGATATAGGAGGAGGATTATCGGATGAATCGCTCATCTAACTAGTCTAAGATATCCATCAAGAAGTGGCCAACACTTGGAGTTGTTATCGATCACTTGGGCTAAACGTGATTAGATACCTATTGAAACCAACATTTTGACTTATGAAACTCGAAAATTGATTCCAAGCTTTACATGGTCTAGAGATCTATTGATTTAGTTCGATAGTTAGTTACACACAAAGAAGTATTAACATCTCCACAATGCCCAAAATTGATACCTTTTCATTATGTCTTATATTGGTTTTAGTTTTTTTTTGTTTTAACTTGTCATTATTTGATGTAAACCCCTTTTGATGCATGAATTTTGTACAAATAACAAATACGAGTTTTAAGAAAAATTTTAATATCATATCTGCCATGGTGAGGTGGGAAACATAGAGATTTTTTTTACAAAAATGATCTCCAGAATAATTTTAAAAATTAGATATTTTGCATTAAACAATGGAGAGATACTGACATGGAGTATTTCTTGTAATTTCCACAGACAATTTGAAAATATGAATGCAAAACGGAAAACACCAAGAGAATTGTTTTAGTCAGATGAAAAATGAAATAATATCGCATAAAATAAATCATTCAAAAAGGAAAAAGAAAGGGAGGATGGAAATATACCTCATAATTATCATTGGTTTTCTAAAAATAAAAAGTTAATAATTTTTAAAATGCATTTGAAAGTCTTGTATCGACACATAAGGCTTGTGCGATGATACCCTTGTGCAAAAATGTGGGTTTTTCACACCTTTGACTCCTCAAACATCTCACCTTAGTTGAAAATGATGAAGAACTGATCCATACTCTTTTACATAAATTCGATAGTGTCTCAATTGATGACCACTGATACCTTGGATATTGACTCGAAAAACTTGGGTATCTATAATTATTTTTTTATTGTTTTAAAATATAATAAATAAAACTTTTGAAAAGCTTAAAGAAGAATGAAAAATTTTAAAAGAAAAAAGAAAAGAAAAAGAAAAAGAAGAGAAATAGAGAATAATTAAAAAATTAGAGGAAGTATGATGGAGGAGAAAAGCGATAAATTAGCAACTGTTTTTCCTTCAATCTGCCGTACCATCAATTTTTCTAATCAATATTTTCGCCAAAACATTCAATCTACCATACCTACCAATCAATGTTAAAGAAAGATGAGAAGGTAACGAGGAAGATTGAAAAAAGCACAATCAAGTGCAGAGTGTTTGATACCCCACGTTGCTTATTTAAAAAAAAAGGAAAACACCAAAACGAAAATATAAAAGGGCTTGACGTGTGGAGTTGAATGATGTTTAAAATTTTTTTAATAAAAGAACGCAAATAAGGTGGAGTTCAATAGCTGACGGCGAGCCAGCCTGTTCTTTTCTTTTCTTTTCTTTTCTTTTTTTTCAATAAACAGTCCTACGCTCTCTTATTTGTCCCTCTTCACGCTATGTGTTCATCGCTTTTAAAAAAAAAAAAAAGAAGGAAATAAAGAAATAATAAAGAAAGAAAATGAACAGTACTGAAAGAAAAAAAATGGGAAGAAAGAGTGACAAGTGGACACTTAAGGGGTTGAACGGCATTGTGTTTTTATTATGTTATGGATATATATATATATATATATATATATCCTTAAAATGTCTTTCACTTGTGTCAGTTGTTTAATATTGAGCATATATCATTCAAATGAAAAAAATTAATTTAATTAAATAGTTCTATTTTAAAATTTATTGACTTGATATTAACTAAGCAAAAATATTGATATTTACATTTATATGTTTCAATCTTCCTCATCTTAATCAAATTTAGCCAATCGGACTTCAATTTTTAACGATCTTTTTTTTTTGGGTTGATCTTTATAGATTAATTTTACACATTTCATTCACACATGATAACAATATATTAAAAAATTTAATTAATTAAGTATATTAATTTTACAAATTTCATTAACACAAGATAATAATATATTAATAAATTTTTAAGAGCATTATTAATTAATATAGATATAAATATAAAAAACCCAACAATTGTTGAAAATTTTATATAAAACACGTATATTAGGGTTTATATCAAATATTCAAATCCTAGAAAAACGATTGCTTTCTTTTATGAGTTGAATCAGTGTTTTTCTTTCTTTTTTTGTTATGGATCTTGGTGTGGACGAGGGATAATTTTAACTTAAGTGCTATTATGAACTTGAAAATTTTTTGACCAAAAAAATTGATCGCCACCATTAAAGGGGAAAAAAAATCAAATATTTAACAGGCTTATCCAGTGAAAGTTAACTGTTGCTGGGAAAAAAAAAAAAACCGGGAAGAAAGTTCCAAACTCCATTGTTGCCTCTGATCCTCCTATTCAACAGCGAAAAGCGTTAAAAAAAAAAAAGAAATAAAAGAAGTGGGGGGTGGGGGGGGGGGGACTGTCCATTGTTTCCTTTTCATCTAAGAAAATACCTTAGCTTCCTGCTCTTCAGCCACAACCTCTCTCCTCCGTCTTCTACCTGAGACGAAACCCCGAGTGGGCAAACATAAAGGGCAGGAAAAGTTAAAAATATTAAACCATCATTTTTCGCGACAAAAATTCAAAACCCGAAATGATCATATTTGTTTTGAAATAAAACTCTTGAAAGAGCAATTCCTGAGAGTTGCTTTTGGTTAGAGGTTATAACCGAAGTAAAAGGATCCATCTCAATATAAATTTTCTTTTCCTTTTAAATATATATATATATATGGTAACAATGTAATGTTGTATTATTTTCTAAATTTTTATATTTTTATCATAATGACATTAGTAATTGTGAATAATTTGTAATTATCAATTATTTCCCCTCTGAATTATATGTTATATTGATGAATGCATATTTCAATTTGTTAGCTATTAGAGTTTTGACTGCTTTGATGACAGATAAATAATAAAACTATTTATTGATTTAAATTTGTTTAAGTTGAAAATTTGAAGTTTTTAAACCTTAAGCAATATCACGCATATTGAATTAATAAGAACATATATGTTTATATGCGACTCTTTTGTTATTTCTTTTCATGGTGTTTGTTTCATACACGCATCCAAACAGTTTGACTGCCCCCTCTTTTACCTTTATCTGCATTGCCATTTGAAAATGAGAACAAATGACAAAATAATTGGCTTGTTGGCCACGGTCTCAGTCGTTTTCGTGCTCATTAGACTTCAAGGTTTTCTTTCTATGCAAAGTTATAAGAATATATTCATGTATCTATACAGCAATACAGATGTGGGAATTTGACAATGTTCTGCATATTTCACATTTTTTTTCTTTTCCTCATTTAATCAGCTATGTTTTTTTTTCTACAGCATTTTGAGGACTTCGTTGCTGGTCATTTTTGCAAGCATATAGAGGGTGCTACAGTAGGTCTGCTGTGGTTAAACATGGTATCGTAGATGCTAACAAAATCGAAGAAGGTAGCTCTGGGGAATTTAAACGAACAATGTTCAAGATGCTAATGCAGTAGTTGAAAAGTTTGTAAAAAATTGGGCTAAGGATCTTTGCTCCCACCCAATAGGCCAATGCCAACAACGATCACGGCAAAGGAAACTTGGGTTCTTAACTTGCAGAAGTTTTTCAAAGAGAAACGACTGTGAACTGATTTAACGATTGACACTAGGGGAAAATTTTTTTCTAGTCTAGTTGGTTAGGATACTTGGCTCTCATCCAAGAGACAAGTTCCTTGCCCACATCTGCAATTGGCTACAGGAATGAGCATATATATATATATATATAATATTAACCAGAACTTTATTCCGTTTATTGGACTGAGATTGTCCACCTGTGACAAAATATACAAATAGATTTGTTCTCCGGCGTAATCTGAAGAGCTGTTGATCATCATTTGGCTGTTGTTTCTGGAGACAGAAAATTAGGATAAACTCTTTAAAAAAATTACACTGAATGCATTTCTACTTTGTAGTGTTTAATTACCAAATTCAACAGCATAACCACTACCATTAAGATAAACAGGGTAATAGCACAAGGTAAGAAACAATATTTAACCCAAATAAACCAACACTTTCCAGCAGAAGTTGGACTAGGAGGCAACATACAAATACTCATTTCCCTCCCACCATATAAACGAGAAAAGCGACCCTTTATTCATATAATATTCAAGGTCGATTCAAGTATGCGATGGCCTTTTACCATCCCCCTCTTTGAGAAGCACCCGAGGAATGGGCATTCAACCTATCAAGCACAGCATTAAAATCTACCGGCTGCCCACTCTCCTCCATCCTCTGAATCACGCTGGCAACATGATCAACCCTGAAACCCATGGTTACCAATTTTTCAATCAGATCACTGTAGGGATTGTTGCAAACGAACCGTGAATGGCTGGTGTTCCTAATCATAACATTAGGGCCAGCGCCAGGTTGTGGAGTCTGAAGAGAGGAATTTGCTGGGTGATGCCCACCCTGTGAGAAGTGAGGCTGTTGGGGTGGGTGACGTGTTCTACCCCCTTCACTATCATACATTATATACGCACTTCCTGGAGGAAAGGGGGCGTGGGAGCCAGGAGCCGTGTACCCATCAGCTGGTTGTGCTCCAAAAGTACCCTTTATTTGCTGAGAAGGCTGCTGGGGAGTGGTTCTGCCAGGCATTCCATACCCATATGGAATGGTATCTGCATGGCTAGACACAGGTTGAGGAATTGCAGAATATGGAACTTGCATGGGCGAGCTGTTTGGTAATACCTCCATCAGAGATGGCTTTGTCGAATGAGTAGGAGGGTAGGGAGTGTAAGCTTGTGTTGATGGGGTCCTCATCTGTGGTTGCATAGAAGACTGCTGTGGTGGCAGTACTTGTTGAGGTAATTGTTGTGGCCATCGCTGCTGATACTGAGGGAATGATTGGACAGGTGGTACCTGATTTACTTGGGACGGTGGAGGCTGTGGTGGCATCCTAGAGTTGTCTTGTATCTGAGGAGTTCGGTATTGAGGATCAGAAGGTAAATATTGACTCTGAGGGTGTTGAGTTGGTGCTGGGGCTTGAAGTGGAGGTGGGGCAGAGGTTGCGATTGGAGCGGGAGCTGAGGCTTGGGGGTTGGATAATTGGCTTGAAGTTATATAGTAGGATTGTTGGGTCAAATTCTGAGGTGGAGCTTGAGAGTATGGCACCATGGCCTGTTGTGGTGGTGCTACCTGATGAGGCAGGGCAAGAGCTAATTGCTGGTTTTGCATCTCAGACGTGTGTTCAGTCTTTTTAGAATCAAAGGCAGGTGTTGATCCTCTCTCTTCGTTGGATTGAGAATGGCTCAAAGAAGAAGACTCCTTCTGCACAAGTTGTAAGTTAGCCAACTCCTTCTGACTCTCAGCAAGCTCCTGCTTATCCCTTAGGATCTGCACTGACCTGTGGACCTACAATGTGCATCAAATACTTCGAGAAATAAATATCTTGCATGAAACGTAATGGTTCCAAAATGTTATTAACAAGGCATCTATAAGCAGCATGAGATAAAAAAAGCAACAAGGTAATAGGACTGAAGCCCAGCTGGCAGAAAATCTAAGCACAATTCTTGAATACACATCTAGTCTTTCTTAAAGATAAAAGTCCACTAGGAGTCCCTGTACTATAATGAAAAGAACATTTTAGTCCCTATATTATAAAATTTAATATTTTAGTCATTGTACTTTTGAAATTGTAGCAAATAAGAAAAAATGATTAACAGTGTTAAAAAAACCTGTTTGAATGTCAATAAAACGTTGCCGTATCATGTAAAGAGAAATTTTAAATTTTACACAAAAAAACCCAAATCCAACCCTCTAAAACCAAACCTATTTTTGTATGAAATTTAGAATTGCACATCACATGATACGTCAATATTTTATTAACATTTAAATAGTTTTTCTAACACTAACAATTTTTCCTTATTTTCTACAATTTCAAAAGTACAGGGACTAAAATATTGAATTTAATAGTACAAAGACTAAAATGCTTTCTTAAATAGGCCTTGAAAATAGATCAAGTACGTAAATTTCAGAGCGATTTCTCTCCAGGGTAACTAAGAGAACTTTGAAAGCAAGATATCCATGTAGAATGAACCTCTACCTGAGCCTAAAATCCACACTTATTAATCATTCTCTCAAGGAAAATTTTTACAAAGAAAATATTAATGTCAACAACAGCAAAAACTGTATTTTAAATCCCTTTAAAACAACAGCTAGGACTAAATAAAATGCTAATTCTTTTTCCAATCCACATGAATGTCCTTCTCAGGCATGCAATTGCACCATTTTAGATGACGATCAATTTGTGCCTTCATGAGCAAAGAGAGATGGATTTTGCATAAAAGCATCTCAAGGCTTCCAAGAGGAATGAACTGTAAAAGCTGGGACTGAGGGTATAGATGTAATATGGCCAACTAATTTGATGAAAATCCAACTTATCTGAAGTGGGATGCTCAAGGGTACTTGCCAATCAAAAACAGGAAAAGGGGTCCTCACCTCTTGGAGGTGTTTCTCAATAGACTTAAGTTTTGAATCTGCATCTCCATGATCACGAACCAAATCAGAGCGCATTTCTCCAATTGATTTATCAAGATTGTAGCAATACAACTCCAAATCTGACAATCGCGAACTTATTCCCTCAAGAAAGCGCATGACATTGTCAACATATTTTTTCATGGTTTTTTCCACAGTAGCAGTCACATCTGAGGAGAAAGAATCTTCTGGTTGGCTGTATGCATTAGGAGGAAATATTGATCGTGCCACTCTTCCTTTGTGAAAATCCTGCGGAGGTTGGCATGACAACAAGATAAATTATTCACTCTTGAAGCAAAAGCCATCGATAAATACCACTAGCTCGGTAACACAATGAGCAAAAAAATGGGAAAAAAAAAAAAGTATGGCTCATTTTGCCCCAAAATGGATGAGGAATATGTGACGCAAACCCGAAGACAATACGTACCAGTCATGCATAAAATCATAAAGACAACCATCAAAGGCTCAATCAAACAAATGTCAGGATTTGAAAAACCTTCTAAGTATGAGATGTAACTTTCATTTTGTGGAACTACAATGGAAATAAAAAGCTAATTCTTTTGTAGGTTTGATCATTGTTTCTCTAGGAACAACAAAGACAAATGCTTAGGATCAAAGAATGAATGCAATAAAGATATATGCTACTATGGCTAAATAAACGCCTATCCACCAACGCCTACCAAACCACAAATCAATTGATGATTTTTCAGTAACTCTAGCATATGATTAAGGCACAAACAAGGTAATTCGGTTTTGGATCAAAATATGTTTTCCCAAATTCAAACTTACAAACGCTAAACTATATCACATGAAAATGTGATACAACTTGTAGTTCAATAACATGCAAGACTGTAAAATAAAGTTTCTCTCCATTTCCATTTAGACGGAACTTCAGCCAGCACAAGGACAAGGTGTCGTTTCTGCAACTGGGTAACAATTTCTTCATTTTCTTGTTCCCTTAGTACAATGATGTAAGAAATGCCATAGAACCAACGTTTTATTTATTTATTTTTTCTCACAAAGAGGGAGGGAATCCAGCAATAAAATTGTGGAATCCATAAACTTCCTCAATTCGGAAATCATGTAAGAGCTTGCAAATACCCTAACAAAATTATAACTATTTGATTAACACCATCTCTGATTAATCTCACAGCTCAACATGTTACCGCAAGATTCGTAATCAATGGCAATGAGAAAGTTTTAGTACTTCCTTTTTATGTTTTAAAAAACATCAAGCTCATGCAATAAAAGGAAAGAAATCTAGAAAGTCAAAAGAATTTATGTTCATACTCTCATTTTTCCGTTAAAATTACAAATATTATCAATAAAATGAAGTTTATAGGCCTTCTCACAGCTGAACACCCTAAAATATGGAAAAGTTTAAGCTTTCACTAATTTAGGGTAAACCATTGATCAATTAGAAATCCGAATTATAAAGACAATCCAAAGTTTGTTACAAAACAAAACTCTTTTACATTGTTAAGCCCTTTTTTTCTTTTTTTGTCAAATCAGCCTCTCGATTATAACCTCATCAGATCAAATACCCCCAAAGGAAACCCTCGAAATAAAATCTCATTTATACCTTGGTTGAGCTCTTGGTACCAATCACGGGTTCGGCGTGGCTACCGTTAGAAGACTCCTGGTTCCCGTAGTCCTCATACGAACAAAGAATATCATCGGACCCAAAATCGAACCCTTTGGAACCACCCGAGTTGCCCCGACCCGATGACCCAGATGCCATTTTCCCTAAAACAGACTTTCACAGATCGAAACAGTAAAAATTACTTTGCTCGAGACAGATAGCGGAAGACGAATAAGCAAGAAGCAGGTAAAAGATTTCGCCCTTTAATTTCTATTTCGAGAACAGATAAGAGAAACAAATAAAATGAAAATAACGAGAAAGATTATTGAATTAGCTTTAACTAGCGTGTCTGCAAAGGAAAGGAAAGGGGAGGAAATTTCTTTGAAGTTATTGTTTTTAATTGATTTTGTAGTATGAAACAGAGGGCAGCTCGACAATCGAGAAAACGCTTATAAAATGTGGGGATTTTCTGTTGGAAACGAGTTAGATAAGGATGATGATCCTTCAGTTCACCGACCCTCCCTTTTTTTTGGCACCTTTAGCCCTCCTTTTTTTATATTATATCTTTCACATTTTTGTTTTACATGTATGATCGAT
>JBBYHO010000013.1:2888133-2900376 GCA_038382025.1 Adansonia gregorii
TAAAGTTAATTAAAAGTATCTTTTAATTAGACATACATACATGGTGTCTTTTCTATATAATATATATATATATATATCTTGTCTAGAGATATGATAATAGCATGTAATTGTTGTTTTAATGCACCGAATATTGAGATATTAATTTTAAATTTTTTTCACTAATTTTACAAATTCAATTTTTTCAATAATTATATTTTGATTTTGTGCCTAATAATAAATAATATTGTTGGATTCACCTTTTTGAAATTCCCCCCTAAGGCTTAGTCCGCCGGCCTATTCTTAAAAACCGAGCCAGACGACAGAGCATCGAAAAGAATGCGAAATGACGAGGAAGTTTTTATTGTCTCTAGATGAAATAATAATTAATAAATAATTGTCCAAATTTGACGGTTCCTCCTATTCTACTTTACTTTATTCCAAGCCATTTCCTCGCACAGTAATACTAAGCGCAAAATTCATTTATTTTTAATTTAAAGATTATTTTTATAATTGTCAAGAAACGGGTGGAGAGTATTTTGAGAATAAAATTATGAATAGAATATATTGAACAGAGAAATGATATATATATATATATATGTATATTAGAAAGAAAAACAGGGAGAATCTCGTATAATTGTGGTTAAAGGGGAAAAAGGGGGAAAATGGGGCTCGCAAATTCTTCCATCTGGAGACAGAATCGAAACTCTTAAGGTTGCTAAAGGCATGCTTTCACTTTTAACGGACTTTGTCTTATGGCATTTGAAATGTTGACACGTCACTCAAACAGCCCATCAAGAAATCTTTTCATGCAAAACTGGCAACGCTTCGCTGTGAGAAATATATAAAAAATAATAATAATAATAATAATAAAATAATTATAAATTTAAAGTAGATTATACTAAATATAACATGGTAATAACAGAAATTAAAGCGAGATAAGAACTTAATAAAAGTACTACATAATTTTATATTAACGAATTTGTAATAATAATGTAAATTAATTATTTTTTTCAAATTATGGAAAATAATTATAAAATCTTTTTTTCATATAAATTTTTTATCAATAATTATTTATTCTAATAATAATAGATAATAAATATTTTTAGTTGAATGGTTGATTTTATTATTCTTTCAAGACTTTTTCAATCTTTATTACACATTCTCCAAGAAAACTATAATATAATAAATAATAAATATTTTTATTTTATTTATTAATTATTTAATAAATTTTTATTATTTAATTAATTTTATAATTTTTTAAAAAAATTAAAAATAATAATAAATAAAATATTTATAATTTTTAAATAGCCAAATCCAAATTCACTTGATTTATCCAAAGATCTAAATCATTTAATTGTCTAGGTACTATTCAAATATCACTATTTGGATTCACAAATAATTTGAAAAATTAATACCGTCAAGTATCCTAATATGCTAAAGATATGAACTTACTAAATCATTTATTAAATAAAATACAAAATTAAACAATAATTAAATATATAAATGAATATCAGATTCTTACTCTATTAAAAATACGAATTTACTAAATAATTATTTAAATAAAATAATAAAATTAAATAATAACTAAAAACGTAAATGATTATTGCATTCAGTAAATTATCTGAATCTTTATCAATAAAGTGAATTTAGATAACAAGTTCGGATATCTAAGACAATCCAAATCAAAATTAAAACAGATTCAAGTAATAAATATTAAAAAATTTATATCTGAAGTTGCAATGAATTTTCTTAGAATAAAAAATTTATTATTTGAATTTATAAATTATTTGAATCAGCAACATATGCATCTACAAACGTTGATTGAATAGTGTCATATGTCTAATTTTGTATATTTATTAAAGTAAGAAAAAATTATTCCCTTCATAATAATTATTCATTACAATGGTTATATTTATAAATTTTTTTAAATCATTAATCATTTTGTAAGTTTCCTAATAAATTGAAAAAAAAAAAGCAGAATTCTTCATGGGATCTTTTTAATATAGAGTTATAGATAATCATAGTAATATTTATTATATAACTTATCTTCAATGGAGTTTATAAAACTCCATCCAAATATTTAATACAATACACATATTTTGTAAGTATAACCAAAAAATTAATATAATTTTTTTTAATTTTTTAATTTCACCCATTAAGCTTTAAATTAGTTTGAAATTCATATGACGGTTGTGCTTTGTTAACTATTATCCAAAATAAGTATTTTAAATAAGAGTAACCTTAAATAATTACTTGCAACAACATGAAAAGAATTTACTGGGTTTAATGTGTTTATTGCAAAAAAAATTAAAGATGATATTTAATTTGATTAGACACAAAGATTTTGAGAAAAACTTAATTGACAAAGTAAAAGATTGTTAAAGTGAAAATTTCCTCATAGCATTACATGAACTTTTATCTAATTTTTAATTTTTTTCTAGGAATTATTAAGTTTTATTTTTGTTGGGTCTTAAACAATTACAAAAATTATTGCTTTATACATTTAATGAGATTATTATTTTAATACGTTAATTAAACAAAATTATTAATTTTTCTAAATTCATTTATCGAAAATTTACGATATGCACGGATTATAAACAACTAAAATAATAAAAGGCTTAAATTTTATAACTTTGTTTTAAGTAAATTTCTATATTTTTATTACACTTTTTAATAAAACCCTTAATTTTTATATTATATTCAAATAAGCCTTTAATCTTTAATTTTTATCAAAATAAACTCTTAACCTTTAAACAAGTCCTTAAATAAATATTTTTTTTGATATAAAGATTTAATTGGAAGTAAATCAAAAGACAAAAACTTAGTAATACAATTTAGGGTTTTTTTTTCAGTGGTTTAACAATTATAAACTTGTAAACTGTGATGTGCGTTCCACCCATACGTATATATGTTTTTGTTTTTTTGGTGAAATTAACATTTCTCCCATCCTATTTCTTTCCATTTTTAATGTGCAAAATGTTTGATATTATCAATTTTTATTTTTTTAATACTAAAAACTTATCAAACATCAAATTTATAAAAATAAATGATTTTAATACAAAAACATATTAAAATTAATCTCTTTCTTTTTAAATAAAAGAATACAAAGCGAGGGAAAATGAGTGCCATAATAAAATATATAAAAGAATTCTAATTTGTTGTAATTGAGGGTATTGGGAACGCTAGGTCATTCTGCAAATAGTACCCCCACTAACAAGTTTGCCACTTGAAGCAATAATTACTTATTTTAATATTAATTAACGCAAAATGAAGCTTTTTTAAGAAAAAAAAAACAACCTCTTGGGATTGGATACCTAACACTACGCATGGGTTTTAAGACTAATACCGTTCCTTGAGCACGTCATCGGGCACATCAGTGCGAAGATATGGGCTTTAACTCGCTAAAAAAAATAGTGAGGGTCAAGCAGCTATTTAATACTTGCAAACGAGGTTGATGCACCGTTGGCATATAAAAGGTGTGGAAAACAATGAAAAATTCATGGTTTGTTTATTTCACGAAAAATAAATTTAATAATTTTTAATATTTTATAAAAAATAATTTAGTTAAAGAAAAAAATATTAATTTTATTGGAAAATTTGCAGGACTTTTTAAATGACAAAAGCAAAGTACAGAAGATCTATCTCTTCTTGCCAAAAAAAAAAAAGAAACAAAACATTGATGCCCTTCTCTATAAAAATTGAAGCAAAGTTAAAAGAAATAATCAATCCCTAAAATAAGAAGCTGAAGAAAAAAAACCAGTTCTTTATTGTATGATCCATATTTTCATATAAATGTAGATTGGTTGAAAAAATAGTTGAACAACAATATTTTAAATAAAAGTATTCAAACATCATAAAATATCATTGTAGAGGGTTCTTTTGATCAGTGAGGAGACATTGCAAACTAGTAAAATAAGGTGCAGGATGAAGATGGCAAAAGCTCTAGAGAACAAACGCGTTAATAAGTAGTGGTGATGTAGGCTATAAGTGGTTGAAAGTGGCGAAGATTACATTGATTGGAGAAATTCAAGAGAAAAGTTGCAAGGAATTCTCTATAGACCTAAAAACCTAGTTAAACAGCTAAAAGATCCTAAATGGAGTTTTAAGGGACTGCTATTTATAGCCTCTCAAAGGAAAGTTATTAGGAGAAGTGAAAAAAAGAGTTGAGAGCTATTTCATTGAGCGTGCTACAAGTCATGGATGGTGGAGAAGTTATCTATAATAATGGGTGAAGTGTTAGTTATGAGTGGTTATAAAATTAGTAGTGTTTTAAGTGTAGACAATGAATACCGATTACATAACAGCATACTTAAAAGTGTATTGCCTTTTCAACAAAAAAGAAAAATACTAATGTTCTAAACAAATGTTAAGAAGCAGACCTCTTAATAATCTCCATACAGTCTCTTAGTCGTGCTCTCCAAAACATCTCAGGTATGGACAGAACTCAAGAATCTTCTCAATCTTCCGAGGTTAGCACCACAATTTTGATGTAGTCCTGGATCTTGCTTGTCAGTTAAGAGTGTTGCGTCACGTAGCACTATTCCCAAGAATGTTGCTAGGCAATGCTATTGTGATGTAACACTATTGTCAATGACTGTTGTACCAGTAATGCTACTACTGTGCCAAGTAGCATTGCTACCAAGGAGTGTTGTGCCAACAACGCTTATTGCCATGAGGTGCTGCTACCAACGTTGTTGTGCCAAGGGCACTGTTGCCTAATAGGGCTATTGTCGAAGAGTGTTGCCGTTGAGGAGTACTGCTATCAAATAATTTTGTTGTCAGGAAGCAGCTAATGTGTATCGTGCTAGACAGTGCTACTGCCAAAGAGTGCTAGTGTTGATGATGAGTGTCGTGCCAGACAATGCTACTACTACAAAGTGTTGCGTTAGATAGCGTTGTTGCCAATGAGTGCTGTTTTTAGATGAGTGTTGTTTTTAGAGAGCACTGAACTAGATAGCTAATGTAAAGAAGTAGTGTCGCCATGGAACACTACGAGAATTGTGCCTTCATTCTATGTTATTAATAACAAATAAACATTTACAATTAGATTTTTCAAAAAACAATATTTTCCAGAAAAATATTTTTTTGAAAATTAATTTTGGCACAATAAACAAATCCTCAATTTCAATATTTATAGCAAAATCGGGACCTTCCTTAATGGCCTAAAATTCAACAACGTTATTAGTTAGATAAAAATTGGCACATCCACTGTACTTGTGGAAGAAAAAAATAATTATAAGTAAAAAAATAAATTATTGGGTGGTTATTTGTTAAGAATAGATCGAGAAAATTTAAAAAATAGCAAAAAATTATAAATATTCCTATAAATATATATATTTATTTTATTTTTTATTTTTTTATAAGTTTTTAACTAAATTTTTACCATTAGCTTTTAACGCCAAAAGTCAATAGGAAGTTTATATTACAAGAGATGGGCCAAGATTTTTTTTTTCTTCTTTAAAGAGGCAGCAGCGTGTGTTAAGAAAACTCCTTCATGTGTGGATCAGCCAGGATTACCGCATGGACCTCCATTTGTAATCAATTTGACGCATGGTGCGAGTGAGAGGTTGCCAATTTGATTAACATTACTACATTCTCCGATCAAATATGACTCATGTGAAGAAGTTACTTTTTTTTTTTTTTGGTCATTTTGGTTTACATTAGACCTTTATTAGGATAACTTAGGTGGGGTGGGCGGGAGGTATTGGACTTCGACCAAATACATCAAAACCCAAATATATGGTCAAGATTAACTCCTACCTTATCACACAATAATTGGTTAATAATTAATCCTACTATTTTACATTACATGGCACTCTGTTATGATTCCAATTACCAAAAGTTGAAGAAGGTTAGGTTAGGACACCTCTTTTTATTCAGTGATAATCCTTGACCTTTTTGATTAAATGATATATGCTGGCACTAGGCTTGCAGATAGATCAGATCAGCATTATGGGCTGCATAAATAAACTATTCTGTTGCTCCCACTTTTTAGATAAATGTGCGAGAGGGTTGGATTTGGGGCTATTTTTAGATATATCTGTCACTAAGTAATTGAGTGCTGCTGTTCAATATTTCAATTCCTTCATTGGAATCTGGACTGGAGTTGCCTGCCGTTGCTTCGTTAAGTGTTTGCTACTACTAGCATTGTATTTTCCTAGGTGGAAAAGCAAATACTGGGGACAATCTGGGTTAGATGAATCAAACCCATTTTACAAAGCCTCGTAATGCGCACCAACAACCCACCACCATTAGCACACCTCTATAGAGTTCTCACGCAATGGTTTTGGTCAGAAACTCTACATACTTGGTCAAATAAGGGCTTTTCAACCTCCGTCGTTGTCTAGTTGGTTAGGGTAGTCGGCTCTCACCGGAGAGACCCGGGTTCGAGTCCCGGCAACGGAAATTTTATTTTTTAATCTTGTGGCGCCCTTTCCCCCTTCATCTTTCATTTGGCAAAGTACAAACTTTCTGTTTAAAGTCAATCTTTTCAAATTCTTTGCCCGAAGATTCGCACTTTGTTTCAGGAGATCAGCCATAAATAAATATATCAACCTATGATTTAATTATGTTCATCACTTCATTGAACATAGAGAGTCCAGGGGTGATTAGATCCGTTGAACCAACTTTGCAGCGCTGTTGAACAACTGACAACAGTTTCTGCAGACTGATGTTTGAAGAAAGTGTTTAAAAATTTACAGCGAGAATCTTACCACTTGCTACTGTTCGATTACCAAATTTAACAGCCTCACCACAAACATTAAGATAAACAGGGTAATAGCATAAGTTAATAAACTGCATTTAACCCATATTGAGACAACACTCCCAGCAGAAGTTTCATTAGGAGGAAACATACAAATAGTCAATATCACCCCCAGGATAAACACGCAAAAACGACCCCTTATTCATATAATATTCAAGGTCGATATGCAATGGCCTTCACCACCCTCCTCTCTGAGAACCACCAGAGGAATGCACGTTCAACTTATCAAGGACAGCATTAAAATCTGGTGCCTGGCCACTCTCCTCCATCTTCTGAATCACAGTGGCAACATGATCACCCCTAAAACCCATGCTCACCAACTTCTCGATCAGATCACTGTAGGGATAGCTGCGAACAAACTGTGAATGACTGGTGTTCCTAATCATAACATTAGGAACAGAGCCAGGTTGAGGAGACTGAAGAGAGACATTTGCTGGAGGATACCCACCCTGTGAGAAGTTAATTGGTTGGGACGGGTTATGTGTTCTACCCCCTTCACTATCATACAGCATGTATGCACTCCCTGGAGGAAGTGGGGGATGGGAGCCAGGAGCCGAATACCCATCAGTTGGTTGTGCTCCAAAACTGCCCTTCATTTGCTGAGGAGGTTGCTGGGGAGCTATTCTGCCGTGCACTCCATACCCATAAGGAATGGTATCAGCCTGGCTAGGCACGGGTGGAGGAACCCCAGAATATGGAACTTGCATGGGCGAGCTGTCTGGTAATGCCTCTGGCGGAGATTGGTTTGTTGACTGAGTTGGAGGGTAGGGAGGGTAAGCTGGTGTAGATGGCGGCCTCATCTGTGGTTGCATGGAAGACTGTTGCTGTGGTAATTGTTGAGGCCATTGCTGCTGATACTGAGGGAATGATTGGACAGGGGACAGCTGATTTATTTGGGACTGTGTAGGCTGTAGTGGCATCCTAGAGATGTCTTGTATCTGAGGAGTTCGGTATTGAGGATCAGAAGGCAAATATTGAGTCTGAGGGTGTTGCACTGGTGCTGGGGCTGGGGCTGGAAGTTGAGGTGGGGCAGGGCCAGGGATGGGGACTGTAGAAGGAGCCGGGCCTTGAGGGTTGGATAATTGGTTTGAAGGCATGTAGTAGGATTGATGGGTCAAATTCTGAGGTGGGGCCTGAGAGTGTGGTGCCACAGGTTGTCGCGCTGGTGCTACTTGATGAGGCAGGGCAAGAGCTAATTGCTGGTTTTGCATCTCAGATGTGGGGTCAGTCTTTCTAGAATCAGAGGCAGGTGGTGATGCTCTCTCCTCAGTAGATTGTGGATGGCTAGAAGACGAAGACTCCTTCTGGGCAAGTTGTAATTTAGCCAACTCCTTCTGAGCGTCAGCAAGCTCCTGCTTATCTCTTAGGATCTGAACAGACCTGTGGACCTACAATGTGCATTGAATACTTAATATCTTGCATGAAATGGAATTCCAATACATGACTATCAAGGCATCTACAACGAGCAACAAGAAAAAAGTAACAAGTAAGGTAATGATACTGAAGCCTAGCTGGCAGAAAATCTGTCAATTCTGTAGTACATATGCAGGGTATTTGACTATGAATAGTTTCTCTCCATAGTATATAACACTGGGAACTTAGAAAACAAACAGATAAAATGTAGAAAGAACCTACTCTTAGCGTAAAATTCATATTTATTAATCGTTGTTCCAAGAAACATGTATACAAAGCAGATATTAATGTCAAAAACAGCAGAAATTGAAGTTTACAATTACATCGCTTTAATAAAACAGCTGGGACTCGATAAAGTACTGTTCTTTTTCTAGTTTAACGTAATTCTCACTCGTGCTACTGCTCTATTTAGGATGATAGATTGGGTGCCTCAGAGTCAATATAAATAGCTGGTTGCTATAAAGCAAAATAAGGACCATAAAAGCATCTCAATGCTACAAAGGGGGAAAAAACCCCAAAGTCTAAGTATACAGATGTGGTGTATCTTATAGCCAACTAATTGATAAAATCCACCTTATTTAAAGGTATAGGATGTTCTAGGGCTACTCACCTCTTGTAGATGTCTCTCAATTGATTTAAGCTTTGAATCTGCATCTCCATGATCACGAACTAAATCAGATCGCACTTCTCCAATTGATTTATCAAGATTGTAGCAATATAACTCCAACTGTGACAATCTTGAACTTATTCCCTCAAGAAAGCGAATGAGATTGTCTGTGTATTTTTTCATAGCCTTTTCAACAGTAGCAGTCACGTCCAAGGAAAAATAATCTTCCGGCTGGCTGTATCCATTAGGTGGAAATATTGATCGTCCTACTCTTCCTCTGTGAAAATCCTGTAAAGGTTGGTATTACAACATGATTAATTATTTACTCTTGAAGCAAAAGGCACCAGTATGCCAGTAGCTCGGCAACACAATGGGCAAAAAATGAAAAAAAAAAAAAAAAAGAAAAGAAAGCGCGGCTCATTTTTCCCTGGAATAGATTGAAATCTAATGCAACCCCAAAGACAATATGTTTCGACTATTGTACAACATCATAAAGAAATTCATCAAAGGCTCAATCCAATATCACACTGCGATTGAATAACCATTAAGTATGCGAACTTTCAGGATCTAAATTTCAGTTTGTGGAACTCCGATGGAACTGCATGTGAGCTTTTCTAGGTTTGGTCACTGTTGACATAGCGAACAACAAAGACAAACGCTTAGGATCAAGGATTGAATGCTTTAAAAAAAAGATAAAATTAATATGGGCAAATAAAACCCAAAAATGTTGGACTTGACCTCCTTCTCCAACAACAGCAACCAAACCCAATATAAGTTACTGATTCTTCAATAACTCTGGCATGTTATTAAGGTATGAGAATTTATTTCATTTAAGAAAACAAAGTAACTTGCTTTTGGATCAAATATGTTCTCCTAAACTTAAAAAACACAACAAATACGCCACAACCAAATGTCATATAACTTGTAATATACTGCATGTCCACAATAAAGTTATCTTTCAATGGACTTCAGGCAACACATGGCTTCACTTTCTGCAACTGGGAAACAATTTCTTCATATTATAAAAACGATGTAAGCATTCAAAACTCATGTAAAAGCTTTGTACACCAAGAGCAAATACCCTGGGAAACTTATAACTATTTAGTTAGCCTCATCTCTAATTAATCTCAGCTCAATATGTCATCATGAAATTCGTGATGAATGGCACAAAAGAAGCTTATCAATATCCCCCGACAAGAAAAAAATTCAACTCATATTTCTAATAACCTAGAATGTCAAAATTCAATTTTATACACTCAAATTTCCCTTTAAAATTACAATTACTTTCAATTAAAAGAAGTTTATAGGTCCTTTCACATCAATACATGAAAAAGAAAAAGGAAAAAATGGAAAATTCTAAGCTTTACTAATTTAAGGTCAGACAATGGATCAACTAGATCGAATTGAAGGAAAAATTCAAAATTGGCAACTAAACAAAGCTATTTTACATTGTTACCGTTTTTCTTTAATCGTTACAAATCCTCGATTTAAACTCTAATCAGATCAAATTCTACCACCAATCAACAACACAAAAAAGGAGAACCCTATAAATAAAATCCCAGTTATACCTTGGTGGAGCTGTTGGTACCAATCACTGGTTCCGCGTGGCTACCATTAGACGATTCCTGGTTCCCGTAGTCCTCATACGAGCAAAGAATATCATCCGACCCAAAATCGAACCCTTTGGAACCACCCGAGTTGCCCCGACCCGATGATCCGGATGCCATTTTGCGCCCTCAAAACAGACTTATCAGAGATCGAAACACTAAAATTACTTCTTCTTGAGACAGACAGAAGGAAACCCTTTAATTATTTCTATTGCTAGAAAAAAATACTAAAAATAAATTAAAACGACAATGAAGCGAAAGATAAGATATTGTTCTAAGCTTAAACTAGCTTGTCCGCAAAGGAAAGAGAACGAAATTTCTTTGAAAGTATTTTTTTTAATTGCTTCTAATTTTATATGTAAAAATAGAAAGAGTGCGACGCGAGAGTCGAGAAACGTTTTCAAAAACAGGGGATTGTGTGGGAAATAGGATAAGGATGAGCGTCCATCACTTCACCGACCATTTTCTTCCCTTCCATTTTTTTTTTTTTTGGCAATTTAGCCCTCTGTTTCGCTTATATTCTCATTTTCTATTACCATCTTTTGCACTTTTTGTATCTGATCCTTAATTGTTGGGTTTATTACATAAATGACTCTTGTACTGTACTACTCTTTTCCATTGAATATTTAAAAAAATTTAGTTTAAATTAGTTAATGTATTATAATTTTATCAAACACGTAAGTATTGCTTACTAATATCATTAACTAAATGCTGAAATAATATCTAACATTTAATACGTCTCATTATTTTTACACACTCAAGTTAAATTTTAAATGTCACATTAATATTTATTTTATGATATCAGTTTAAAGTACTTATGTGTTTAAGAAAATCATAATATAAGTATCTATTTAGATTAAAATTTTCTTCAGACACTCATTTTTAAAAAATAGTATAATGCAAAGGCTATTTGTATAGTTAATCCTTAGTTATATTAAAATATTTTGAATTTCACATTATTTAAAGGAAATAATAAAGTATTGATAAAATTGTATATCTATTAAAAAAATGAATCCTCAAAATCGAACCTGATGAAAGAAACAAAACATGTAAAATAATGTTTTGAGATGATCTAAATGTCGTCATAAAAGAAAATTAGAATATATAAGCATTTATTATATGAGATTTTACACATTTAATAAAATTATAAAAATATTAAAAATACTTCATCTATGATGTGTTCAATGTTTGACAAAAGATATCATCTAAATGTTGAAATTTCAAGTCCCTTGCGTTTGAAAAATTAAACAAAAAGAGAAGGTCTCTTACAAAGAAAGAAATGACAACACTTAAGATCAATCATTAATGAGATAATTATTATTTTTCATTGCAAATGGTATGATAAACTTAGTCAAAAAGTATTCAAACTAATGATGCGTTGAAAAAGTTAATCAACCTCCCATTACGAGACGACATTTCGTGCCTATATTGTCTATTTTCAGAGTCAACCAAAACGATCGCGTTTCCTAGCAGGGACAACTATTTATTTATTTACATGGGTAATCTTTGAAAGAATTTGTGCTTCTCTGTTTTTATATATTTAAATCGATAAAATTAATACTCTTAATAGTTTATTATCACTATATTCATACGGTACGAGGCCAAGCCCAAGCGCCAAATTACTCCAAGAAGTCCAACAATCTGAGACCACCTAAAATTAATGACATTCGTCCGTAACTAATTTGGTCATGCAGGGTAAACGTGGGCATAGTTACCACAGCTAGAGTTTACCATATGATCACAGTATTGCTTTTACCTTCTGTAGTTTTTCTCAAAATTAAACTTGGATGTAGAGGGTTGTGAGTTTTAGTAATGCCGGCATTGATGATTAATACAAATCTCATATCATTTTGCAAGAAATCGAAAGGCAACTC
>JBBYHO010000013.1:2904461-2925385 GCA_038382025.1 Adansonia gregorii
TTTTAAAAATGGCGACACCAATTAACTAAATTGAACCTGAATTTAAGCTACTCAAAATTGGTATAGACTGTGTCATCGCATGCTGCTTTAGTTAGGTGTAACCATCAATGCCCAAATAAATATGTCGAACATGGCATGCATGTTGTGACGCATTGAATTTGAAATGGATTTTTCTTTCTTTGCTGATTATGCATTTAATTGGCATAATATTAGCCTTCTTTTATCCTTGTCTGCATCCACTCTCTGTGGATATGATCATATAATCACTAATAGATCAATCAAGAACAAGCACTTTTGGTCAGTGTGCATTGCTGCTAGCTAGGATCAGATATTCAGAATGAACAATTGGCAGAACTAAGACATTTCGTCTAACTTGGTTCTAATCAGTAAGATCATTTTTTTCGATTGTTAGAATCTAAATAGTAATCATAATATAATATTATAATAATAAAATATTATGATTTTAATTTTTTTATTATTGATAATTACTATAATTAAAGTGTAAATGATTAGTAGTCTATTGCGATTAAATTCATGATCATATACATATAAATTATATTTTGGATAAATCATATTTGTATTTATCCAGAAAAGTAGACAAGCTTAATACAAGCGAACAAGCTGTTACCAATTTTAAAAGCCAACACCTACATCTTTAGCAATAAAAATATTAGATTCAATCGTACAAATATAAATTTAATTTATAATTTGTAAATAAATTTTTATAAATAAAAAATTATAAAAAATTATTGAAAAAAATATAACTATAATTAAAATTATTGTTTTTTGCAATAAAGTCCGCAAAAAGAATCATATAAAGAAGTACGTTGTTATAATTACAAATAGAAGGTGGTCTGCTCAGATTTCGCAATTTGAAGGAGAATATCATATAAAGAACTACAGTTTTATCACTCGGTCTACACTTGTAGTATGTGACTATTATAATGGCAAAAGTCTAAGAAGGGGAACTTATTGTTACGACAATCACTTTAGCATCAGTCCATAAATATTAAGAGTAATTATTTAATACATTGATAATAAAGATTTTTTAACTCTTTACGTGAAGTTAAATCATTGTTATAAATTTTAAATGTATATTTAAAAAAATAAAAATTAAATAAATAAAATATATGGTAATGTTTTAATTATGCTTATAGAGCTAAAAAATTTCACTACTAATGTATTATATAATAATCCAAATAGCAATTCTTATATAATCATTATTATAATTAAATTTATTATTAAATATTATAAAAATTGAAAAAAAAATTAAAGGGCATAACTATTGGATATCAATGGCTCAATATGTGTGTATAAATGCAAACTATGTATACTAACACGTAGGTTTTCATAAGTAGATATATAATGCATAAATATTTACACGATTGATATATGTGATAAATAAAAAATTATTCTCATAATGCTCACTTGGTTCTTAGCATGTGTGAGCTGAGTTGAGCCTGAGCCTAGGCTTAGGCTAGAGATCAAGTGGGCTCTATTTTATTAGAGCCTAGTTTTTCAGTATTTAAAGCCTAATTAAATTCTTGTTTGAATAAGATATTTTTATCCAACTTTAAATTTTAAAATTATTATTTGTTTTGAAATTCAAAAAATGATTTTATCTTATTTTTAAGAAAATAATTGATGTAACTGTTTATGATTAGCCTTTTCTTTTGCTTGGAAATTAGAAATTAGAAAAGTTTTTCATAGGAAAAAAATTGAAATTTATTTTTCATCTACTCCTCTATGATTAAGTTCATCACCATCATCTTAAATGAGAGAGATAATATTTTTTGGGTTTGCTGTGTTGCAATCGACTATACTTTCGATTTGCAGTGTGAATGAGAAGGCTTTGAAGGCAAGTTGCGGATATTATAAAGCACTTAAGGCAAGCAAATTTTATCTTAAGATCAAAGGTTTCAAACCCAACTCAATCAGTTCTTCGGATTTGGTAAAAACCAAATTTTTTGTTTTTTTTTTTGTTTTTGTCTACCTAGCTAATTTATTTGCTTTATTTTGGACACGTTCATGTAACGTTTATTCATGTATGCAATATTTGGCGCCCAACATAACCATTGTCAAAAAATAAGAAAAATAAAAACATACAAAATTTTATTTATTCATTCTATAGGTATATATAAAATAGATATATATGACTTCTATATTTAGTTTTTATTTTAAATTAGAAAAGATGAACTAAAAAGAGTGATGGAGAATATTTAAATACAAAATATTTATATTCAATATACAAATAAAATTATTATAGAATTTATATTTATATAAATATTTATTAAATTTTAAATTTTAACTTTAACATTTCTATCTCATTTTTATTTTAAATTTAACAATTATTACGTAAAAATAAAATCAATTGTTGTAGTCGAAGTTAAAGAAAATGTTTGTAGCTTATATAATTCCACAATTATTTAAACTTTGAACTAGCGATGACAAAACTTAATCTATTTAAATTTTACATTGATCCTCTCCAAATAGGAAGAATTTTTTTTTTTGAAAAGTAGATGCGGGATGTAGCAAGGCAATTTAGGTAAATGCTTGACTCACTCTGCCCAATCTCATTTTTCAAAATTACTATTCTACCCTTTTAAATATTTTATAAATTCCTTATATACTTTTAATATATATATATATATATATATACTAAAATCATATATAATATTATATATATACTTTTTATATATGTACATTATATATAATAAAGAATTATATATTAACATTATGTTCATGAATCAACTATAACAATTTTTTACAGTATTAAATTAAAATAATTAGCAAAATAGTGAAGTGAACACTGTAAAATAATTATGGATATAACCAACATTCATTGAAAACATCTATGCAAAAGCGATAAGAAGTAGATTAAGCAATCCCTACCTCTCTCTTGTTCCATTGTTATCCATAATATTGAATTCACATTGAACCAATCTCAGAATTATCCAAATCCAAAATAGCATGTATCAAGATGATTAGTGCTCAAGACAATCCAAAAACAAAAAAATTTGAACTTGAAATAATTCAAATCCGAAATAAATCAAATCTAAAAGTATTTATTTATACCCGATATGATCTATACGAACCTAAACCCAAATAAAAACAACCAATTCTAAACGGCTCATTTGCCACCTTTAGACTTGAGTGCTGATATATGATATCAGCCTCTAGATTTTAGTGCTGAACTGCTGAAGCAGTATATCAGCCTCCCGCCCATTCACCAACATAGTAGTCTTGGATAAAACAAATCCATTGCTACTCATTTGTAGACGTGTAATTAAAAAAATTATTTGCATTTAGTTTAGTAATATGAAAATAAAACGTCGACAGTTCAAATCTCAAAATTGACAAATAATTTTGTTAACAAAAATTACCTAATCTTCGATTATGATTTCAAATCGAAGCAATCTCAAATATATATATATATATATATATATATATACACACACACACATATAGGATCATTATTAGATATAATGTCCATGAAGTTTTTTAACTTCACAATAAAGTTAAAAAGTAGCCAAATATCTCTTGTATTTTCTTTATATTTTTAAATATACAATAGAGAATATGGCAATCTTTTAACGACGCTTGTGAAATTAAAAAAATTCCGCCATAGATATACCTGATGGTAATCTATAAATATTTATGGATTACATATAAATAAATAAACGTTTACCAAGGAAGTTAGATTTCCATTCATCATTTAAATGACAGAAAGTACAGTAGAGGAAGAGACAGGATGAGTTAAAAGTGCCATTCTTCATACAAAAGTCTATGTAGCATTGAGTCGTTGACTGCTTGTTCATTTACAATGCAGACAGGTGTCAGCAACGAACAAAAGGTACTTACAAAGCCCCCTCCAAGGAAAGGGGAAGGAAGAGAATAATCCTATTCGAGATTCGAGAAGTTGTAATCACGGTTTTCATGACGACCATGGACTTTACCTGCATAATTATAACAGATTACACGTATTTGCTGACACTTGAATCTACATTCTAACATAAAAGGTAAGGTCAATTGGAGAACTCACCCAAGGAAACTTGTACCTCACACGTCAATGTCAGCGCTGTAGAAATGCAGCAATTTTAAGGGCAATACTTTCTCCTGCAACCAAGAAATGCGAAAGTTAAAAGAATATAAGATCTTCAAGTTTTCATTGCTAATAAAAAGAGAAAAAAGGAAAAGGCGAGCAAAGCGTGAAAACCTGAACCATCTCTACAGATTGAGAAGGAAAATGAAAGCCCGTTGAACAATTCTCCAACATTTCAGGATTTTTCATCCATGCTCTATGAGCATCACTTACTTTAATCTTATATCGAAACATCTAAAAGGACGATAAAAACCACGTTAATCAACATAGATATGTGCTCCATAACAAACATATGCATACTCAGTTCCACTCATTTTGAAAGAAATGAAATCCAAACAATTTCCTTGTATAACAGCAGCTCAATTTATAGATAGCATAATGCATACCTGAGAAAGAGAGACATCAGGCTTCTCCAGCCCATCTCCCTCAACCTCAACACCGGTTCCTTGGCATTCTGGGCAAAGTACTGAAGAAATCAGGGTTCCCGTAGGTTTAGTCTCTCCATCCTTCCCCATCTTCTTGCGTTTGGTTCCATTTTTTCTCCTAGATCTTCGTCTTACTTTTGGATTAACGGAACGGTTCTCAATCCCCTCAAGCTCACAAAGAAGTAGCCAATGTATAAGACATGAAGTATGAAATACATGGAATGCCTACATGTGGAAAAAAAAATGATAAATGTAAATAAAACTTGAACTTGGAACTGTACACAAGTTAACATGCTAAACGATGCTTCAAGCTGAGACAAAGAAAAAAAATTATAATAAGTATTGACCAATGTGATGCAAATTTAAGGTGCTCTCAATAACTAAAAAGGTGATCCAGCGCCAAGTTGACTACAGAATCATACCCCATTAACATTTCTACTACTGCAAACAAGTTTTCCAGTATTCCAGTTCATAAGTGTTGCTACATCTTTCTCAGGAAGCATCTTTTGCCGACAGATATCGCACATTCTTTCAGCAGCTATACGCTGTTGCCGCCTCAACTCTCTCCTTATAGCCTTACTTGATATAAACCTTGTGAGCAGAAGCTGATCATCGTATTGGTCTAATGCCAGTCTTGAAGAAGCACTGTTTGAAGCTGAAGAGTCTTCCCCAGATGAATCATACTGATTACTCAAAGATCCACTAATATCCTCAGGGTCGGAAAATGACTTCTTCCTTTTCCTACTAGAAGCTTCAACGTTATCCAATTCTGTTGTGGAACTAGATGTTAATAGTGATTTGACATCATCAAGCAAACCCTTTCTGCCTAGATCATAATTATAAACAAAAGTAACAACAGCAAATTCATGCTTCGGAACCTTCAACATATCATCATTTCTTGGAGCCTCTTTCCCCAACCATTCGCACCATATTCTGCTAATACCATTTGAGACTCCATCCTTCTCACAGAACCTCGCTGCAATTTTCCCAAAACCAATAAAACTCACTTTCAAGTCAGAAATTTCATCCTTGATTAGCACCCCTGGAATCACCAGATCAAAATCCCCTCTACCATTCAAGTTCTTGTCATAGGAACTAACTTCACTGCCAACATATTCCACAATAGCAAGGTTATCATTGTTTCTAAACTCCAACAACCTATTCTGGTTATCATTTACAACTGCCAATTGTTTCTCTTTTTCATTCAACTTACTAAAGAACAGAACACCATCATTGAAAGGCCATGGATTAGCTCCTAAGAGTGTAACCTTAGCAGCGGCTAACCTCTCTGTGTGAAGGCTCCCCTTCAGATGATCAAGTAAGACTGAATCACTATAACATGGTGCAAGACACAAAGTGCAGAAGAATACGAACCGCTTACCATCCTCACGAAGCTCTATGTAGGTATGCCCTTGCAATCTTAAGTTTTTAAGAGTGGTTCTTGCTAACTGTTCCTTTAAACTACAAGCACCTGTCCTTGGAAATCCTAACTCCCTCCTTTCTGCCATTCAAATTTTCTCACCAAAACAATATAATTAAAACCCTAACCGTAGTAAATCTACAATTCCACGGAAACTAAATTCAAATTCCGTTTTTTTCCCTTCCTTTATAACTTTTTACACATATAAAAGCCCTAACAGAATCAAATTTCATAACAACTTCATTTGAAGGTTAAGCATAATTCAAATCCATCAACTTCAAATTTCTACGTTTCTTCAACATCTTCCACACTTCAAAGCTTAAAGACCAGCAATTCCACGTGAAACCCTAAGAAAAGTATCCGTAATTCCACAAAACTCTAAAAATTCAATTCACTGATTCTTTCAAAAATAAAATTCTAAATTTTCATAACAAACAGGATATTGCTACTTCAATTCTTCGAATTTTCAGGTTTCAAGCAAAGAAATATTCAAACCTACAAATTTCCCCCCGAAAAGAAAGAACCCTAAAAAAAAAGAAAAACTCTTCAACAAACTCCAACTAAAGATATTCGAGGAGAACTAGGTATAGGATTCTTAGCAAACCGTCGTGTTCGAACAGCAGCAGAGAGAGCCTCGAAAGCCATGGAGAGAGAAGGATGCCAGGTGCTCGAGCGTGAATCCTCCATAGCCATCTCCATTTTTCAGAGCGGCAAAGAAAGGGAACAACAGACAAAGAGGCTGTTTGGGTAACGAGAAAAAATGAGATTACAAAAGAAAACGAGAGAAAATGATAGAAAAAACTGAAACTTAAAAAAGAAAAAAAAAACGACTTCTTAACAGATTTTTGAGACGATTTTGCGCTTTTTTTTTTTTTTTTGGCGAAAGGGAATTTCGATTAGTTTAGTGAGAGTTTCATTCGAGCAGCCAAATTCGAGTTTCGCGAAATAAATCGACAAAATCAAAATGATAGCATACAAGAAGGAAGATATATGTAAATGTTGCTGCTATTTATTGACCGTTGGATGAGTACCGTCCGATATTGTGATTGCGATGAGCGGTCTGAGATTCAGGTTGTAAAATTATTGACATTAACGGATTATTCTTAGATGCGAATTTTTTCGGATAAGAGCGGATATGCGTAAAGATTAGGACAACTAATTTTCATTTTAAAATTTCGTGGCCTCTTTTTGTAATTATCCTTGTTATTATTATTACTCCATTTTGCTAAAGTACAGTTCAGTGTAGTATTTTATTAGAAAAGGCAGTTGGCAAGTGTTGGGTGACCAGTCCGTATTTTGTGAAATAAATAAAAGAAAAAAAATTCTTGTCCTCACATGAATTAAATATATAATAAATAAAAAAATAAAGTCAATTCCATGAGATTCTATTTCTTTAAAGTAAAAGAATTAGTCTAACTTGTTAATTTATTTAAAATAAAAGCTTGGCCTGATTCGAAAGATAATTTTTAAATTGTATTTAAATTTGTCTATATTTATAAATAAACAGTTAAAGTTTATATAAGATCTCTCATATTATAATTTTTTATAATTTATTTTTTTAAAAAATAGATTTTTTAAATTTAATCTTCATTAATTTAATAATCTTTTTCTTTTAAGTTTATAAATATAAATAATTTAACTTAGTTTTTAAAGTTTACACTATAATGTTATATATATTGTTTATATGATAAAAATTATATAATATATAAAATATAAATAAATATATATAATGTAATAGTAAAATAAGTCGGGCCAAGCTCCGGCTTTAAAAGTTAGAGCCAAGGACCTATCCATATTTTAATCGGGCCTAATTTTTTTGTTCAAGCCCATTTTTGGAGCTTAATAGTTTTGTCCAAACCCTCTCAAATATTAGCAGGCTTTCGAGCTTGAACGAGTAGCCCAACCCTTGAGCAGGTCTATGGATCATGCCAAAGTTTGATTTTTTTTAATCATTTAACTCTTTGTTTCATGTTGTTGTATCTAGCATGTTCCGTATCAGCTTGGAAATTGAACATTGATATGAACATAATTGATGTCTCGCTGTGAATTATTTTGAAAGCCATATATGTGAATTAAATATAAACTTAAAATTTTTTCTGGGGTTAGAAATTTTTGCTTTCTTATTTTGGCTCTTAAGGATTAATGCTTTGTTCATTTATTTAAAAAAAAAATTAGATACAAAACTTGCATGTCTATAGCAAATAACTCAGTTTTCTGCAACGTTGAAAAATATCATGTGTATATGCAACATCTATTTAAAGAAATTATTTATTATAAAAATAAAACAATAAAACTGTAGCAATGCTTGAGTGTGCCATTAGTCGGATATAAAAGTAGAGTGTAAGTTTTAGAGTAATAAGATAAAGTAGAATAATTTTAAAATTTTATATTTGAGAAAGCAAGTGAAGATAATATAATGTAATGTTAATGTTTGAGTGCTATAAGGAGCCTTAGACTTAAGCCTTTTGAAATCTCTTAGTAAGAATATGTATTTATACTAATAATAAATAGCTTCAATTTTTTTAATTCATTCTTACCTTGAGACCAAAAATAAAATTTCATTCTTAATATCTCTCTTTTTCGATCAAAAGCTCGGTCGCCACTTGTTTTTATTCTCTAAAACTCGACCACCATCAAATGTTGAACATCTTGATCCTTTTTACTAAGCCTGATTTCTCTAAAATCTCTTTAACTCTCAATTCTTAATCCCAAATTCTTGGCAAAAAAGCCTTAAAATTTAGTTGGTGGCCATTCAATTGGCCTAGAAACTAGAGTTTTTTTTTCTCCCTCTTCCTTTCCACCTTTTCTCCATTTTTTTGAGATTTTGCTGCTTGCTTCTTTTATTTATTACGTATTACTAACTATGCTTAAATAAGGCTAAAGCTAAAAATTAAGATTTCATTAAAAGGAGAGAAGATCAAATCTATATTTGCAAATCTGTGTCGCAACATGGCCCGAATATGAATCATGACAAGTACACACAGTGGTTGTTTCCAAAACATTCGAGGAGGTTCATGGTGAGTTGGAGTTAAATTAGAAGGAATATGTGGACTGTATGCTAAAAGATTTTGTATTAGAGTTATCGAGGATCACATACTTGGATCTTCTTCAAAATAATTTATCAGAATTAACTAAGATATGAGACCGTTACAGAAATGCAAAGTAGATCTAATTTGTAGAAAAGTATGGATAGATTGCTCTCCTACTTAAAATACAAATGGATGAACAATTAGTTCAGGCTTTAGTAAATTCAGGGATCTCTCATATCGGTGTTTTTCGTTCAATTGGCATGACAAGACTCCAATTATAGAAGAAATAGCATCTTGACTTGGGGTAGGGCCTTCGGAGACAAAACCCTTTTATTGCAAAGAGTGCAACCCAATAAGTTTTCAGAAGAAATTAGGGCAAATTCTTGACATGGATTTCAAATAAGGCTTTCACTATATTAAGAAAAAAGAACTACTAAAGTTATTTCGATAATTTCTACGATAATACATCAGGGTATGCTCAGATAGGGAAGAAGCTCTCTATGCATTTGCTTTAGCTAGATATGGCTTGGTTTTCTTCCCAAGGATACTTGAACATGCCAAAGGAACTGTGGTTGATCTTTTTGACTAGTTATGGAGAAATATGCATCCAGCCTTTACTTGAAATAATCCAAGCACTCAATGCATGTTGAAAATTAGGTTGTGCCAGATTTTTTAAGAGTCATTGTTAATATATATTTGGGCCAAAAGTCAATCTTTGGGGTAAAGATCCCGATTAGGTTAAGCCGTACTTTTCACATTGTGTTCCTTTCTAAGAATTCATTAAGGGAAAATGGCCCAAGTCATGAACTAAGAATCAATGGTTGGGACATTGATTTTGGCCTTTGATGATGTAATGTGGAGAACCCCTTGGTTTTCACCAAAACCTTTTGTGTATCGGTATGATCATCTATTCTTTGTGCTTTTACTTGGTCTATGAGGTATTGTGGGATATTCATCGCTATTGGCTCCATGACAGTACAAATTACGGTAATTCGTCCGCATGAGTTCTAGTTGAGCTAGTGTGGATCTGGAGTATCATGGTGAAGGTTATAGAAATTTACTTCAATCGACTGCCTTTCATTGGAGGGAAAGATATAAGTTAAGGTCATGTGCTTCTACATATCAGACTCCTCAAAGATATAATGCTTGGAGAAGTATCCGAGGCTGTAACATGGTTATCTTGGTACAAATAGAGTCAGTCCCCAAGTATCTATCTAACTAAAGCCCTCTATACCATCTGAAGTTGATTTGATAAAAAAGAAAGCAACAAGAGATTGGAAAAGATTAGGTGATTAAAACTTAACTCTTCAAGAAGAAGTTATGTATCTAAAGATGAAGATGGGGGCTAAAGAAAAATATGTCCAAAAGATGAAGAAGTATAATTTGATAAAGCAAGATTGGGTCGAGCAAAACAAAAAGATAAAGCTTGTTGACATATCTTGGAGCTCAATGGAAATTTTAGTAGGATGATTGAAGAAGTACACAAGCTTCTTGAAAAGTTAGGGGTATAGAAAGCCAAGACTTTAGAAGAAGAAGTTAGGGTAGCAATTTTTGAACGGGAACAAAGGGCAGATATTGACACTCGCATTCAGCTAAAGAGGTTTATAAAAAAAAATGAATAATTCAGGGTTGCCTTAATAAAGAACAACAAAGAGTATCTCGATTGCTTTAGGAAAAAGAAATCCTTGCAATGATTGTTAAGGAAATGAGGCAAGTACTACATCATCAAGAGAATGACATCAGCGCTTGGGCTCAAGCTTATCAAGAGATGAATGTGTATTGGGATGACAAACTATGGTAGGCTAAGGATGAATGTAGAAGATGGAAAGTTAATTATATTGGTTGACAGTTTTAGATCGATTATCTTATGAAATAGATTCATTCAATGGTGATTTAAGTAAGAAAAAAGGTGGAAAAAATCCAAATCCTGAAGAGTCAGAGTAACCAATAGTATGGGCGTATTTTACTTGAATTTCTAGAACGAGTTCAACAACATGACCAAGTTAGGACTTTTCTTGGGAGTAATCTGTATATGATTGAAAATGTTTAATTCTTCAAAAAGTTAATGAAAATTTATAAGTTCAGAATCATACACTCATACCATGCATCATACATCATACACTTATACATACATCATACATATATACATATTCATACATTCATTCACAAATACAAATTTAACTTAAGAAAATTTAGAAGTTTCCTTTCAAAGTTTTCAATATTACATACTCAAAAAGAGACACTGAACAACCATCCACTTATTGATACCATACTTGATATAAAGTAAAAAAAATGGCCAAAGATCAATTAGCAAGATTAAAAAGACTGGAAGAAAGTCAGCGTCAGTCTTAAGAGGCCATGATTAAAAGGAAAAAAGAATTGCAAGCGCAAATTACAAGATTAATAGAGCTGCTTATGACAAAAGAGTTAGTTTGCTAACACCTAGAAGGTACTATTAGCATTCCTGTTGGGACATCTGGAGGGATGTAGTCCTAAAACATCACCAGCAAATGCTCAAAAAATATAAACACTAAACATCTAAAATGTAAAACAAAATATTCCTGGAGTTACTTTACTGTTAGTCATTATTATTAACCCCGATGCCCTTTTATAATGAGCAAATACAAGAACTGCACCCACACGACAAAAATCAATAACTCCGCCCTTGATGAGGAAAAATATATAAATAGAAGACAAAAAGCTACTTGAAACAAAACTTGAAAATGAAAAATTACAATTTCTTGAAAGGAGACTTAAGGCTATAGAAAATGATGAGCTTTACACCAGCGTGGATGTTGAAAACCTCAGCCTAGTACCATATTTGGTCCTTCCACCAAAGTTTAAGATGCCAAAATTTAAGAAATACAAGGGCACTACCTTACCTCAAGCCTACATCAAGATGTTTATTCAAAAAATGGCTAAATATTCACATGATAACAAGCTTCTTATTCATTGCTTTCAAGAAAACTTGTTAGGTTTAGCGCAAAATTGGTATAGTAGTCTGAATCGTAATCAAATTCAATGCTGGTTTGATTTGGCCAACATATGTCTACAACAATATAAACACATGGCTGAATGGCTACCAGATAGGTTAATTTTCCAAAACATGGGGAAAAAGCCCATAAAATCTTTCAAAGAATATTCTTAGAAATGGAAAGATGTGGCCTCTTAGGTGAAACCACTATTACCTGAAAACGAAACTACCATGTTGTTTGTAAATACCTTACATCCTTTTAACTACGACAAGCTGGTAGGGAATGCAATCAAGAATTTCTTTGATCTTGTCATTTTTAAGAAAAATGATTAAAATTGCTATAAAAGTTGGGAAGATTATGATCGATCATCTCTACGGAACATAATTAAGAATTCACCTTAGGTGGCATGAAACTTGCAAAAGTTTAATCCGAAATCTGATTGGCAATCTATATATTTATGATTCTGACTTTTCTTCATTGATTAAGGCATTAACTCTAAGTTTAAGATGGTTAGGTAAAGGTTTTGCTGCAACATTCAGTCCTAAAGCATTGTCAAATCTAAAAAACACTTTTTTTTAGTAAGACTCTAGACTTTTATCTTAAAAGCAGGATAATTTCAATTGAATAACCCGTTACCATATGACATTCACAGTGAGCACTTAGGTTATACCAACTAGGAAAGTTGCCCTTATATGGTTTTGTAAAAGGATAAGCTACTAATTTGGCCTCAAGAGGTTTATCAAATATTTCTTTGTAAGAAAAAGAAAGAAGCTCATAGCGAGGTTTAAGCCAATTGATTCTTTGGTTTGATTGGTTAGCATTTGGCCCTGTTTGATTTTAAGAGGGATTTAAGGTGGTAGTTTATGGTGTTGATGAAACAATAGCTCAGGATGCATTAAAAAGTACGTGTTTCGGGATTACTGTCTTTGGTTTCAATAAGAAAGGTGATCTTGATGGAATGGTTGGCTGGCATAATGTTGACAAATGAAGCTTTTCTTTTTTTTTTTTTTGTCGGCTCTAGTCTTCTTTGCAATAAAAGATTCACTGGTCACAATCTTCCTAACTTTTATAGTAACTTCACGTATTTACCCAAAGATGACGAGCTCGGAGAAATTCTTGGTTGCATTCCCTACTAGCTTGTCATAGTAAAGAGGGTATAAGGCATTTACAAAAAACATGGTAGTTTCTTTTTCATTTAATACAGGTTACAACTGAGAGGCCATATTTTTTTATATTTGAGCATATTCTTTGAAAGATTCTATAGGCTTTTTCTCCATGTTCTGAAGAGTTTGCATGTCTGGTACCTATTCAGCCATGTGTTTGTATTACTGCAGAAAAGCATTGGCCAAATTAGACCAGCATTGAATTTGATTACAATTCAAACTATTATACCAATTTAATACTAACCTTAACAAGCTTTCTTGAAAAGCAATGAATAAAAAGCTTGTCATCATGTGAATATTCAACCATTTTTTGAATAAACATATTGATATAGGCTTGAAGAGAAGTGGTGCCCTTCTACTTTTCAAATTCTAGCATTTTGAACTTTGGTGGGAGGACCAAATCTGGTACTAAACAGAGGTTTTGAACATCGACACTAGTGTAAAACCTATCATTTTCTATAGACTTAAGTCTTTTTTTAATAAGCTATAAATTTTTTTTTTCAATATCTGTTTCAATTGGCTTTCTACCTTTCTACTTATGTTTTTCTTCCTTATCATAGGCAGGAGTTGTTGACTATTGTCGTAGAGATACAGCTCTTATATTTTCTCCTTGTGAAAGAAAATTAGGGTTAATAATAATGACTAAGGGCAGTGTAACTCTAGGAACATTTTGTTGTTCATTTTGGGTGCTTGGTGTTTATGTTTCTTGAGCATTTGCTGGTGGTGTTTCAAGCTACACTCCTTCAGATATCCCCATAAAAATCCCAATAGTACCTTCTGAGTATTGGTGAGCTGACTCTCTTGTCATAAGCAGCTCTATTAATCTTGTGATTTACGATTGAAATTCTTCTTGCTTTTAATCATAGCCTCTTAAGACCGATAATGACTTCTTTTCAGTCTTTCTAATCTTGCTAATTGATCTTTCACCATTTTCCTTACCCTATATCAAGTATAATATCAATGGGTAAATGGTTGTTTGGTGGCTCTCTCTGAGTTTGCAATATTGGAACTTTTGAAAGGAAAATTCCAAATTTTCTTAAGTTAAATTTGTATTTGCAAATGAATGTATGAATATGTATGTATGTATATATATATATATGATTTATGCATATGTAGTATGGGTGTATGAATGCAATTGTAGGAATGCTTGCTTTAAAAAAAGATTCCAAACTTAACTTTATAAAGAATTGCAAATTATCAATCATATCGGATTGTACCCAAGAAAAGTTATAACTTGGTCATATTGTTGTTGAGCTCATTTTAAAAATTCAAGTACAATAAGCCTATATTTCCTTATCAGGTTAATCGACACTTTAAGACTTGGATTTTTTCCACCATCTTTCTTGCTAGAATCATCGATGAGTGAATCTATTTTATGAGATGATCCATGTAAAACTGTCGACAAACAAAATTAATTTTCCATCTTCTACATTCATCCTCAGCCCACCATAGTTTGTCATCCAAATATTCATTCATCTCTTGATAGGCTTGAGTTAAGGCATTGATGTCATTCTCTTGTTGGTATAGTACTTGCCTCATTTCCTCAACAGTCATTGCAAGAATTTGTTTTTCCTAAAAAATTGAGATACTCTTTCTTGTTTTTTATCAAGGGTAACCCTGGGTCACTCTTTCTTTTTTTTTTTTATAGATTCTTTAGCTGAATGTGTGTGTCAACAGGTGCCTTTTGTTCCCATTCAAAAATGGCTACCTAACTCTTCATGAAGCTTGTGTATTTCTTCAGTCATCATATTGAAGGTTCCATTTAAGCTCTTGGATATGCTAGAAAGCTTTATCTTTTTGGTTTGCTTAATCCAGTCTTGCTTCATCAAATTATACTTCTTCTCTATATTCTGGACTTCTTCTCTTCTCTATATTCTAGACTTCTTTTCCTTTAGCCTCCATCTTAATTCTTAGATACATAGTTTCCTCTTGAAGAGCTAGGTTTTTAGCACCCAATGTTTTATCTCTTTTGCTTTCTTTTTTACCAAATTAACTTCAAAATATATAGAGGGCTTTTGTTAGATAAATATCGGGGGACTGACTCTATATGTACATGAGATAATAATGTTGTAGTCTTAGATACTTTTCCAAGCATCATATTTGGGAGTATTTTAGTCCGTATAAGCACGTAACATTGACTTATATCTTTCCTTCCATTGTAAAGCAATCAGCTGAAATAAATTTCTATAACCTTCACCATGATACTTCAGATCCAAATTGGCTAAACTAGAAGCCAGAGGATGAATTATCATGACCTGCATTATCATCGAACCAACAATGGTTCATATCCCATGATGCCTCATAGACAAAGTAAAGGCATAAAGAGTAGATGACCACATCGATACCCAAAAAGTTTTGGTTAAAAGCAAGGGGCTCTCCACCTTATATCATTAAAGGCCAAACTCTTCAATGTCTTAACCCATAGATTCTTAGTTCTCAATTAAGGTCATTTCTTCTTGATGAATTCTCAAAAAGGAACACAATGTGAGGAATAAGGCTTGACCTTATTAGCACATTTACGCTAAAGCTGACTTCGGGCCCAACTATATAGTAACAATGCACTCCTATAAAAATCTGCCATGCATTGAGTGCCTAGATTATTTTAGCTAAAATGCTAGGGGTTGGATGCATATTTCTCTACAGCTAATCAAAAAGATCTACTATAGTTGCTTCCACATGTCCGATTATCCTTGAAAGAAAACTAAGCCATATATAGGTAAAGCAAATGCATCGAGAGCTTTTTCCCTATCTGAGTGTACTCTGATATATTCTCATAGAAATTGCCATGAAATAACACTAGTATTCTCTTTTTGCTTAACATATTAAGGACTTGATTTAAAATCTACATAAAAAATTTACCCTAGTTTTTTTCTGAAAACTTGCTAGGTTGTATTACTTGCAATAAGTGGGTCTCGTCTCCAAAAGCCCCAACCTGAGTAAAGGTGTAATTTTTTATACTTGGAGTCATATCATGTTCAGTGAACGAGAAACACTGATACAAGGGATCCCATAATTCTATTAAAGCTTGAATAACTGTTCATTCATTTGTATTTTGAGCAGTACGTTTTGCATTTCTTAATAGTCTCTATCTTGGCTAATTTTGATAAATTATTCTAATGGAGATCCAATTTTGTAATCCTTAGCAATGTTGACATGAAATCCTTTGGTATACAACCCCTATATTTCTTTTGACTTAACTCAAAATTGTCATGAACCTTATCGAATGTTTTGGAAACAACCATTACGTGTACGTGTTCAGCCATGAAGTCTAATGAAAATTTAAATGAGCTAAAATTCTATTCTAAACCAAACATCCCTATATGCATATAAGAAAGCACTAAGAAAAAAAAGAATAAATAAGTTAGTTCTATAAGAAATAATAAATCCAAATAATAATAAAATTTAACTAGGAGAAATAATACAATAATAAATTATCTAAATAAACATAAATAATCAAATAAAAAAGAAGAAAGAGAAAGGTACATTTATCCCTTCTTGTGTCCTTAATTTTTGATGACATCTAAAATCGAACATGGCTTTAACTAAGAGGTTAATAAGGTTCCCATCGTATATAAGGTTTAGGTCAGACCACTAAATCAGTTCCCACTGTAGATTTATGTCGAAAAGGGTTCAATTCGAGTCAGAGTATCTTCCATGCCCATAACAAGGCTAACACCTCGAGCAGATGTAAGAATTTACACGTTGTAGGGTTTTTATTAGCCCATACAGAGGCTAACACCTCAAAAGGTTGAGCTAATTCATATCTATTTAAAATATTAGGTACCCTATACCCCTTCTAAGGATATGAAAGATAGACTACTGTAGACGTGCTTAATGGGTGTGGAGGGATAAACAAACATTTCTGATGATATAATTTTTAAATAGAACCTTTTGACCTAAATCCCCAAAGAAGACATAATGGATTAGTGCAAAATAATTTTTTTTTGAAAAATATCGATAATTATAATTAAATATTGATCAAAACCAAATTAATTAAAGTTTAGTTAGCATTTAACTAACTGTAGGACTTATTCTCTAACTGTCCCTAGTGGAGTTGCCAAGCTATCGTAGAATGGCCCGCATACTAATTCTGACCAGCCCAACTTAAAATGATAGATATACCCCTTGTTTATATATATATATATTATTTTTTTATTTTTAAGGTCTTATATCATCATTAATATTATTTTTTTTTCTTATCATTCTTTTTTTTGTTGTTTTTTGTCTAAGGATTGAGTTGTTGAGATGAATAATTCACTTGACTTAATTCTAAATAGTTATTACAAAATGACTATCTTACTAGAGTTGCCATCAATCTATTTGGCTATGTAAGATTGGTCACCTATTGGAGTTCATTTTCTTCAGGTTTACGAAACCCATAAAAACAAACTTCAAAGCCCATAATTATACCAGAAATCCTATAAAAGGGTTTGGTAGGTTGCAATCACAAGGATTGACCTTCTCGTGATACCTGAAAATCGGTACCTTATTTATCGCGTGTTAACTTAAATTCTGTTTTTTTTAGTTTCATTATTCGATATTTAATTATAATTTTCATTTAACACTTCCTGAAACCAATTTATTATTTCATGTTGGGAAACTTGAGTTTTTAAAAATTTTGAAAGTCAATATCTCTTACATTTCCCATTGGAGTGGAATACGAAGGTTTTTTTATTATTCTCTTTTGTACGGCACCAAAAAACTAAAGGAACACAAAAGGTTTTTTTCTTTTTTAAAAAAAATCAAAATATCTTTCGCACCTCGTTGAGGGAAAGGTTTTATTTTTCAAAATTTATAAAATCTTGATTTTCACATTGAAAAAGATACCTCATTATTAAAATAATCAACAAAATCCCTTCCATATTTTGGGAGAAATTCCATGTATTATTTTAACTAGGAAACATTGCCTTAATTTTCTAGCAAAAAGTTTTGATTTTATTAAAAAAAATATTAATAGGGTATTCTAAGACCCGATACGTGCAATGCAAAACTTGGTTCTAACGCAAAATTATGAAAATGCCATTAGGGTATACCTTCGACATGAAAGTATACTGGTAACCCTAAAGGAGTTGAAAATGATCGTAAAAGGGTGAATCTATCCTAAACATATATATTTGGCATAAAAGCATCCTGGTGACTATATCAGACTCGGTTATAAAAAAATTACCAAATTGGTCCTAAGATATACATTCGATATAAAAGTATCTCTATAATCTTAAGGACTGTAGAATGATAAGAAATAATCATTTCACTCTAAATGGGGAAATTAAAATATCAAAGATGACTTAAAATGAAAAAAATTACAATTAAGCCCTTAAACTTATCGAAATAGCATTTCATATTCTAATGAAAGACTACAATAATACGAAAAGTTTTAATATTTTTTGTACCCCCTAAAAAAACTGAGGAATGTTAGAAATATTCCAAAACGACCAAAATACCTTAAATGAAAGGTTTCTCCTAATAAATTTAAAACATTTTTATTTTTTCAATTTAGTCCCTACATAATAGAAAATCATAAATAATCATAAAAATATCATAAAAATCATAGAAATCTCACCAAAAATCATAAGACATATTCGGCTAAATGCCCATGGCCTTGAAGTAATTTTTTTATTTTTGCAAATTAATTCTTAAACTATCTAAAATTATAAAAGGACCCAAAATTATAAAAATGCATTTTAACATGATAGAAATGAATATGGGACATCCCTAGATATAGATGAAGGTTTAGGCCAAGTTTAAAAAGTCCTAAAAGTATTTTTTTTTTCAATTTAGTCCATATATTTACAATAATTAGAAAATAATATCAAAATCACCAAAATTTCACTAAATCATACTTATACGCATAAAATCAAGCTTAGAACTACCTTTCCAAAACATAAGAAAAATTAAAAAAAAAATTTATTAGTTTTACAAACTCTAAAAAAATCACAAAATAATCAAAATCATGATAAAAATAACAAAACAAATTAAATAAATTTTACCATGAAATTCAGCGATGATAAAAAAAGAAGCATGCATCAAGATTTCCGAACACAACATCATGACAATAACCATAAATAAACATCATCAAACTTAAATATAAAAATAAAATCACAAAAAATAATATATAAATATATTTATCAACATATTAACATGACAATATTAAGAAAAACAATGTAAACATAAACATATATATATATGACAAAATCAACACCATATCAACAACAACATATTTCATACAAAAATCAAGCTATAATTAAAACAATTAAATATAAGAGAAAAAAATATAACAAGTTTTCATAGTCATCATGTTTAGCCTTTCAACATGGACTAAAATCATGAGCTTTAACATGATTTTGACTCACAAAATAAAGAAAAATGTATGAAAGAAACAAAATTATAAGTTTTGTAAGTGTTCATACCTTTAGAAAGCTTAAAACTTAAAAAAAAAAAAATTAGTGTTTTTTAGTGTTTATTTTTTGTTGGAAGCATAAAGCTTCAAAGTAAAAAGACCTTCCCTTATAAACCAAGGTGTTGGAGAAATCACCTTGGCCGAAAGCCTTCTAGGCTTTTTTTTTTTTTAATTTTTATTTATTATTTTTTCCTTTAATAAGTATTATTTAATGAATTTTGTCTTTATGTTAACATAGTCAAAAAGTTAAATGTTGAGTCATGTGGTTAATATTTAGGCCTAATTATGACTTCGGTAATATTAATTTTTGATAATAAAATTCAATACTAATTAAATTAATTCTCATTATAATTAACCTTTCAAAATTTGAAATTATATATAAATATTCATAAATTTATGAAAACATATAAATAAATAAAATTATAATAGCAAATTTATAGACAAGAATGGAAAAACTAAAGTAGAAGAATTAAATTGTAAGAAATAAAAAGTCATCAATAAACAATTTTTAATTACAAATTTAAACATGTAAAAATTTCAATTAAATATTCGTATGAAAAATTTGAGTTCAAAAGAATTAATAAATTTTTTCAAGAGAGAAATCGAGCTTCGTCATAAAATTCAAATGTGCCTAATTGGACTTTGTCATAAATCAATGGAAAAATCACTAATAAGCTTATTGGGCATGTAAAAAAAATAAAAAGTGCCGGGGAAAAATCAAAATTGGGCTTGGCAAAGCTGTTGGGCTTTCTGATAAATTATTGGATTTTTTAGGCTTACTTGTAAAATTTGAAAGTTTCAGACTTATTAAGGAAATTTAGCACAAAATAAAAATTAAAATGAAATTTTCATGAAAATCCTAAATGTTGAATTCTAAGGAAAATTTTGAGAAATTTTACATATAAGAAAAATTCAAATATTTTAGTCTCATAAAATTTTACAAGAAAAATTTTTATAAAAGAAAATTGATATTTGCAAAAAATTTAAAACTTATAAAATAAATTAAATTTTTAAAAATTGATTTAATACAGATTAAATGAAAATATTTGAAGAATTTTAAAATTATAAACCTAGAAAAATCTTACAAAAAAATTTTACAAAGTAGAAAATTTCGTATTTTGTAAATGAAAAAAATTCCAGAAATATGTTCAAATTATAGAAAAATGAATTTTATCCAATTCCTTAGTCAAAATATTAATTTATAAAAATAATAATGATGAAAACTAAAGTCCAAAATAATTTTTCCAAGAATTTTTACGAGTGTAATACACTTGATATTATGAAAATTTTAAATTTAATAAATAAATTTTTTAACTTGACATCTAATGGTATAAAATGGGCTTTTTTATAAAAATAATATAATTTTTTTATTTACGTAAATAGGCCAAAATCAGATTATTTACCGAAATAGGC
>JBBYHO010000013.1:2938576-2949291 GCA_038382025.1 Adansonia gregorii
TTTTTGTTGATTGAAAGGTGTTCTACTTTTATTCTGTTTTGATCGATCCCCAAGCAGGCCAAAATGGTCTTACTAAGCCAGTGACCTGGTAATTAATGGATGGCTTTTTCCCTGACTAAAACAATAGAGCCGAAAACGGTGTAAATTTTATAAAAATGCAGCGCCATTTTAAATACTGAAGAAAATCTAAAGCCCACCTCTTAAGACTAGTATTATTATATATTACAAATTTTCAATTTTGGTAGTAGAATCTAATTTAGTATGCTACATTAAGTTGCACTTTCTTTATAAGGCACACTATTTTTCATTTTGGCATGTCGTTTTATAAAACAAATAATAGATTCTGATCTAGCATTTTCATCTGGGCACGTCATTTTTATAAAATTATTCGTTTTTTTAGAAATTAGATTGATATTTTTAGACACGATTATATGCATATAATATGAATAAAATAATAAACTATGATATAATATAGTACAAAAACATGTCTCAAAATATATAATCAAATTATTACACGTCAAAATTTATATAAATATGAAATATCTTAAATACGATTATAAAATAATAAAATATACGAACATAACTCGAATTCAATAATTTATTTTCTTTGATTTATTTATTTTCTTTTTAGTTTTATTATCAGAAAAAAATACTATTAGGACACGTAGCAATATTGATGTGAAAAAGTTTTAGTGGATGAATTGCAGCATGGTGGAGGAATGCAACGTATTATATTAGGCTATGCTTAGATAGTAATTTTTTTCAATTCAGGATAACTTACTCTTATTCAAATTACTATTTATTAATAAAAATATTTTTTATTTAATTTAATTATAAAATATATATATATAAATAGTAATAAAAATAATTTTTCTAATATTCTAAATTTTAATCATTAATTCTAAATATGTTTTTAATCCTAATAATATGGCACGTTATTTCGAAATATTTTTAAATATCACACACTTTTTATAATATAAATTCATCTATATTTACGTATTCGTGCCATGTTTAAAAATATTCTGAATAGAAGGTAAATAACTTAAAAATTAAAAATATTTTGATATAAAAAGTAAATCTTTTTAATATTAGGTTTTAGTGGACTAATATATATATATATATATATATATATGGCATGTCATTTGTAACATGATAAAGGCACATTATTTAATATATAACATACCATTTTTTGTAACAAGAAATTTTTTTATTTCAGTCAACCTAGTTTGATTTAAATTACTATTTATTAATAAAAATATTTTTATTTAAATTTAATTATAAAATATGAAAACCGTTTGTTGGCATTGTTTTTAATAAATAATTAGTTTTAATCTCCGACAATTTTGAGTAAAACATGTGCAATAGCATTTTTTAGTATTGCAATTTATTGAAAAATACAAATAGGATTGACATAGCAATTCATGGGTTTGGTTGGGTAGCGATACGACATTTTTTTTACATCTTTACTCAAGCTTAGTTCGAAAGTTTAAATTACTATTTAAATTTTAAAATATTAAAAAATATATATTAATATTTATATATATTATAATTAAACTTAAATAAATATATTTTTATTAATAAATTATAATTTAAATCGAACTAAGTTGATCTGAATTGAAAAAACTTTTATCCAAGCATAGTTTATTCCTCCATCATGTTAATATTTGTCTACTAAAATTTTTCTGCATTAACATTTGGACCTATCCTAATAATATTATGCTTTTTCAATAAAAAAACTAAAAAGAAAATAAAAAATCAAAGAAAATAAATTAGTATATTTGTTATATGTTTGTGTATTTTATTGTGTCATAGTTGTGCTTATAGTATTTTATATTTATATAAATTTTGATACATGATTATCACAATGTGCCAAAACACGAATCCTTAAGCAGTGGACTCAAAAAATTTGACGAGGACATCACACTTAAAAATAAATTTCACAATTCCGTAAAAATAAATCTAAAAGCTAATTTTTCTTTATGAAATTTATCTTTTATCAGTCAGATTGCTTTTTACGAGCCCTCAAAGTGTGATTTCTATTACCACAAGCATAAGTGATCAACTAGATACGGTCAAATGGGTTTTAAAATGTTCAGTCCATATGAAGGGGGCTAACCCCACTAGGACAACTTCGCAATTCTTAGTCTTGGATATTTCGAAGCATCAGACAGAGGAGCGGGATTAAATTAAGTGTTTACAATAATAATTCGTATTACATAAATTTTGAGATATATTTCATATTATGTTGTGTTGTATTTTAATTATTTTATTTGTATCATATTTGTAAATATCATATTAATATTTGTGATTATATTAATATATGTAAACATCATATTAATAATAAATCACTTTTTAATATGACTTTAATGTAACTTAAATTCTTTTTAAAATATTGAAGTTTCATTTTTTTTAATAAAATAATTTGTTATGACATATAATTGATAAATAAGTTCTAGTTGATAATTTTTTGTAGTTTTCTTATATTCACACAAGGAAAGCACACATAAGGACAAAGTGACAATTGAATTCAAAAATTATGATTCATAGATTCAAATCCAAAGGTTAAAAACATTTTAATTCCCATGTCATTGTAGTTTTCATCATTTTTGCGTCTTCTTTAATGACATTATTTTCTTTCCTTTAGAAAAGCCTTCTTGAGGAACGGACTTTAGGCAGAGGTGGTGAAATAGCTGCCACCTAACTCAGTGATGCAGGCAATGCTAGGCCGGGACTTTTGCCAGTTGCACTTTGAAACAAGCTCTATCTGTTGGTTATATTAACGAGTTTTTCAAACACGCTCGTTTAAATCAAAACAGGCTCTTTACAAGGGTAGTGTCAGATCAGTATTATGTGTCTCCGTCGCTATAGAGACTTCCATCGTATTATCTATTTTTAATCCAACAAATTCTACAATTTTATTTCATTAAAAGAAAATCACACTTCATGTCAATTTGAGTATGTACATATATGTCATAGTATATCCTCACAATTTCCAATGTGAGATCACGTTGTGTTACAGTATTCATAGTTTCATACCAATTCCATGCGCAAACCTTGTCCACAATTTGCCAAAAGATGAGAAATGTCAATTCATCTCGTCTCTGTCAAGCATCGTTTTTCAGTTTGCCTTTCAGTTTTCATACCCAACAACAAAGATGGGTAGCTCTCTGTCGAAGTTTAAATCAATTTTCATCACTGAACCATGGGACTATATAATTATATATATATATATATATATTTGATTAATATATAAGTCTAAAACCTACCTCTTAGTGTTAAAATTTTATGTGCATATGCATGGCCAGAACAAAGGACCTACAATAAGGAAAGGTACACCTATTGCTATAACTCCTGAAACTTTGAAAACCCTCTGATCTGGAGCCTTTTTTATTGTTATGGCAATGCATATTTACTGGGCGGGTTCAGTTGTACCTGTAAAGATTGTTTTACCAGCTAAGCAGCTGAACCATCAAAATGGAAAAACTTAGGAACCAAGCAAGTTGAATCTAATATATGAAAGATTCTAAGATCCAGAAAGCAAATCTTAACCAAGAAAAATTAAGATAACAAAACAGAAGAAGCACAAACCATGATATTTTCCATCCATTGCATGGTAAACTTTATTACGATTTGTCCTGAGGAAATCAAATCTTGATACATGGAAGTATTTGGCTAGAACCAATCTCATATGTCTAACATGAATACTACTTTCTCATAGATATCATGAATAAACCGTATAGGAAGAGATGGAGAAGAAAAAATAATTTCAGGCATGCTTCTGATTGTAATACTGCACCCCAAATAACATTACACTCCTACTTTTGGTTACCAACCTATAAAGATTTCAATTGCAGATATATAGGGTGCTAGTAAACATTCTCTTTCAAAACGCTACTCTTGCAGGCTGATGCACAATGATAGTTCAGTGAATGATGTAAATTTTCATACGTTCCAGCCCTTTCCACTTCAAACTTAAATCATAAATGGCGAGATTCTACCTTGAAAAATGCACCTGCCAATCCCCAATCGCTCATGCTTTCTGTACTAGATGTTCAGAGTCTCCCAACTCCACTTCGCTTACTTGCAAGTCATTGTAATTTTGAAAAAGCAACTCAATCTGTTCCAATGATTTTCCCTTTGTCTCTGGAACAAATTTGTAAGCAAAAAGAACAGAAAGAGCTGACAACAGTGAAAAGAGGAAAAAGGTTCCAGCCACTGTAATTGTACGAGAGAGGGAGAGGAAAGACATGGCAACGAAGCCACTGCATACCCTGTTACCAACAGCCCCAAGAGCAGATGCCTGAGCTCGCAACCTCAAGGGAAAGATTTCAGATGTCAAAATCCAGCAAATGGGACCCATTCCCACTGAAAAGAAAGCTACATTACCACAAACACACATGATCGCCAATGCAATTCCAAGCTGCCCATTCCCCAGTAAGGCAAGGCTAAGGCTTAAGGTAAACAAACAGACAGTCATTCCAATTGTGCTCGCATAGAGCAAGGGCTTCCTCCCAACTCTATCAACAAGAAATGTAGCAATCAATATAAAAGCAGTCTTTGTGACACCCACAGCAACCGTTGCAGCAAGAAGCTTAGACTTACTGCCAATCCCAGCCTCCTTGAAGATTTCTGGGCTATAATACACAGTTGCATCTATTCCAGTGATTTGTTGGAAACACTGGATTCCAAATCCCGTGATCAGCATCCGACGAAGTGGAGGAGAAGGGCTCAGCAGTTCACGCCATACAGCTTTCTCTTCATTCTTCTCTCCGTTAGACATTCCAGCAGCAGCTACTATTTCTGAGAGCCTCTCGTCCACCTCTTTCTCATTTTCATTTGTTTTTAATAGCACAGATTTTGCTTCTTCAACTCGGTTCTGCATGACCAACCACCTCGGTGACTCAGGGATAATAAAAAGTGCAACCCCTATGAACACTGAAGGCAAAATTCCAACAGCCAGCATCACCCTCCAGTTTGTATGTACTGAGAGCCCAGAAAATGCATAATTTGAGACATAACCAAGCAAAATTCCTAGATTTATGAAAATTTCTGGGAAGGAGGTAAGAGAGCCTCTATCAACAGTAGGTGATATCTCAGCAATATAGACCGGAGCAATCATGACTCCAAAGCCTATACCAACCCCGGCCAAAACTCGTCCTATCATTAGTACTTGGAACGAAGGTGCAAGTGTCATGATAGCAGCACCAATTTGAAAAATAACAGCAGCAAAGGCCATTGTCCATTTTCTACCAATAATATCAGATGTCCTTCCACCAGCTAAGCTACCCAAAAGTGAAATGATGCTCAAAATCCCGACAAGAATTTCTTCTTGTACCTCAGTTATCTTCAGATCTTCCTGTATAAATATAATTGCTCCACTCATGACACCGACATCTGTACATAAAAGAGAAATCCTTAGCTGCAAACAAAACTGGTTATAGGTGGAACAATATCAAAGTAGGCAATTGAGAATGAATTTATTCTTGACAATAGTAACAGATAAAATTTTGCAGGCACTCGTCATGAGGATCAGTGACAAAGTTTAAGATTAAAGCTAGAGCTTTAAAGGATGGAGAAATGAAGAAATGGGATACAACCAACAGGACTTCTTGACAAAGTTCCAGAGTCATGGAAAGGAGTTTTAAATTACTTATGAGAACCATTATATCCCAAATGAATAGACTGCTTCCAAAAAATTGGACATAAGGAAGCATCCATTACTGTAAAAAATATTATTCAACAGTTCCATCTACTAGGGGAAAGAAAGAATTCCCTGATTAAATTTGAGTTTCTCATTGTTCATTTAACTGCATTTTGGTCTCTTTGGAATAAGTCTAAGGTTACCACAAAACAAAAAATATGCCAGCAAAAATGAGTTTAGCTGATGCTATGTAAAATATGAAAGCATGTTTTTCCCGAATGTTCATTCCATGATCACCATTAAAGATTTGCAAGCCCAAAATGGATCAGCGATGCAGCATCCTCAACGAAGATGCAGAATAATAAGATATCCAGGGTACACAGATCTGCTTATGACGATAGAATGAAACAAATAGATTTTGAGCCAAATGGTGAATTTTAAGAATCCAAAGATCCAAACAATAAACCGCAAAGGAGGCAGTCAACCACTCATCCAAGTTAAAGATTCTAAATTTCTGTCAAGTGGTGCTATTGCTAAGTCTTGGTTTTCCTGTAGTCTATATTCAAGTTGGATCTTCCATCTATTGCCAATTAGTTTCAATTACGCACCTGTAGGATGGGTGCTTAACCATTACTATATTTTACTCACGATGGAACCTATATTGCTAAGAACTGAAAGTTATAATATTTCAAGGATTTGAAGTTACCATTATTTTCCTGCAGCATTCATTCAGGTCAACAAAGAAAATGACAAAGTATGAAAATTCCAATATTCCCAGGAATAAAAAAATCCTGACTTTGAAATCAACCAGAGCAAACAGAAAATATGACAGATGAAGGGAGAAAAAAACTTACCATAGCCAAGAAGAACATTGTTGAGAGATGCAAAAATTGCACAAGCAAGAACAAATTTCCTGGTAGTTTTCTTTCTCTCTAGTTGATGATGATGATGTGAAGCATCATCATCAAAACCATCTGATAGCTCAGAATCCATTCTCCTGTACTTGTTCTTGTTCCCCAAAGACAAAGCCATTTCCCCATTCCCATTTTCTTGGACACCCACCAACCCCATAGCTCTCCCTCCGTTGATTACTCTCCCTGCTGCCTGTTTTAACTCACAAAACAAGAAGGAAAAATCACAAAACAGACCCAGAAGAAGTTCCTTTCTGGTTAACAACTACGATTAAGCCATGAATTGGGGTTTTTAGATCTAAAGCCAGGAGGATGGGTAAAGAAAGTCCAAGGAGCAAGGTGGGTCCTTCGTTTTTATGACGCAAGCAAGCCACTTGGTATTTTCTAAAGCTTGCTTAAATAGGAGATGGAAGTGCAAAATAAAAAAAAGGGGGGGTAAGGTATTAAACAAATGTTATATGATGTTTTCAAGGTAACAACTCAGCCTGCTTAAATGTGTAAAATATGCAAAGATTCCAACAATTCTTTCAATGTTTCTTGATTTCACAACTTCTATTAAAGGTTAAATCGGCAATAAATAGCAGTTAACTGGGACTGTGTTTTTGTTTGTTCAATCTAGATTTTTATGTTTAAGCAAAGATATGGAGATGGGAGTTAAGGGAAATGCCTTTTTCAAAGCAATCGTGGGGTTACTTTCAGCATAAATGTCTTGGAATTGTCTGAATTAAGCTTACGTGATTTAGAATGTAACGTATGGTAAGATTTGACTGCATTGTATGAGGTAATTTTCAATTACATAAACAAATGAAGACTTTGTCTCAGATAACATTAACAGGCAGAAATTGAGTTCTTTTACTTGAGTCTTGTTTTGTACCGCCAACAATTCAACTCACTTGATTTGTTTCAATGGCATTTACTTTTCAATTTTCATAACGCGTATAGTTTTATTCCATTTAGGTGGGCAGGCGTTGTACTTCTCCTCATTCCAAGCCTTTAAAATTCAACCCTCTACGCCGTTAAAAGACTTAAATTTACGCGTAATGTCCAAATTCGCCTTAAATTATGGTGGAATAGATTAATAATTTTAAATAAAATATAATTATATAATATAAAAATAATTAAAATAAAAATTAAATATAATAAAATAATATAAATATAAAATAAATATATAAATATATTAAAATTTATGTAATATAATTATTAATATTTTAAAATTTTTATAAATATATAATATTTAAAATATAATTATGATATATAAAATTAAGATAAATGTAAAATAAATGCTCAAATTAATAGGCTTATTTATTGGGATTGGGCATAAAAGGTTTTCTTGCCAACCACGCAAAGGGACAGTGCAATGATTTTTACATTCGATCAAGGGTGGTAAAATACTAAAAACAAATTTATCTTTGCTGAGATTGAGTGCGATCCTACAGCACAAAGAAGGTCAAAAGGGTATTGAAGTTGGTATTTCGAGGAGTTGCTGAGATCGAGTGTAATCTTGTAACACAAAGAAGGTCGAAAAAGTGCCGAAGTTGGTACTTTGAAGCCTTTTTTTATGGTTAAGTTAGTATGCGGGTATTTAGAGATATAGCAATGGAAATTTAAAAAATAGGATAGAGTCTTTTACCTTTAGGTTTGTTTATCCTTTTATAAGTGTTGTCTGAAAATATAGTATCAAGTGATTTGATAGTGATGCGACTAGCACCGAGCTAGTTATCAGATTATGATGCCCTGAGATCGGCTCTGTCAGTCTGCCGTTATTCGAGAGGTGTCAGTCTTGAAATCGTACTGCTTCGAGGTCACATTGCTGTCTGCTGTTGTTTTGACGATCCCCCGGTTGTACAATTGTCCAAATGGTGAAAGCTGACTAGTAGCCTGATCACCCAATCTGATCGTCCAAATAATAAAAGTTTTTTTTGGCCGTCGTCAAATCACGCAAATGGTAAAGTTGTCTGGTGGCCATTTTGGTAGCCTTAAATAGTAAAGTTTGATTGGTAGTCATTTTGGTCGCCCCAAATGGTCAAATTGACTGGTAGTCATTTTAGGCGATCGACCTGATCGCTCAAGTGAGCGATAGCCATTTTGGGCGCCCAAATGCTAAAAGTTTTTGATAGCCATTTTGGACCATCTGATCAATCACCTAAACAGTATAACAATCTTAAAAAAGAGGGTTTTAAATTCAAATTTTAGTCCAATTTTTTGTTATTTTAAAAATATATATATTTAATAGGTTTAAAATCTTTGATCCAAACATCTATTTCAAATCATAATCATCTGCTTCAAATTACAATATTCATATGCCAAATAATTAAAAACAAAAATCCTTTTTAGACGAAAAATGGTTAGGGCTTTAGAAATTATGAAAGTTTGATTTCTATTGATATTGTTTTAAAACACTTGGGGTTTTAGAATATTTAGGTTGGTTTGGTATCACCGACAATCCCTTTTTGTCGTTTTCCATCGGCAGTTAGCAGCACGCACTTGACTCACACGAGCCATGACTTTTCGCACAGGGAGAACAATTTTGGTTTCTTCTATAACGTTAGAAAACAAGTACATTTATTAAATTAAATTTTAAACATATGTCTTTTAATATACTTCTATAACCTAAGGTTTTGCTTGGTAACAGAGATGGAAACTGAGGGAATATTGTTAATCCATATATTGGGGTTTATAATTTCAAAAAAAATTAGGGTTTATAATTAAAATTTTACTTTGTTGATTGATAAGTTTTCATCCTTAATCCTTAGTCCGTTCTATCTTTATTTTTTTCCCAAACAAAACATAAGCCTTAAACACGAAATGCAATGACTCGAATATGAGAGATATCGGTTGTGTTAGCCAATTTTTTTAATGGATTTATAAATTAATACAAAAATATTTTTGTCTTCATCGTGATGAATTTTCATATTTTTAAAAATTATTAAAATTTTTTTTAAAAAAAACTTAAATTGCAATTACGATTGTGTTTTTATTGTATATCATAATGACAAATCAAATGAATGTTATCATGATTATTGAAATTATAAATTTTTTAAAATTTGCTTAACTCATTATAAAATATAATAATTATACTTATAATCATGAGATCTCTTTTTCAATGATTTTTAATATAGTATATGGCACCATATGATTTTTTTTACATGATAAAAAATATTATTCATAAATTTTTACTATTACAGTAAAATATACCTATTTAATTCTTATCTATGGATTTTTAGAAATTCTAATAATTAACAAAAGTATAAATATGTTAAATGTCAAGCATAAGTATCATCATTATATATGTGTTTACATATGTATATATATATATATATACACACATAAATATCTACTTAAATTAGTGAAAACTTTTTAATTTTACCTAATTTTTTAACCAATGATTAATATTTATTTATTAGTTAATTACGAAGTCAACTTATCATTAATTGTCTATTTATTTTTTTCTTTTGTAATCGTTAAATAAACGTTAATTAATAACTAAAATTTGTATAAAACACTTGTGTAAGTCGATATTTCCTCGTATGTGTGTGTATATATACATATAACATCTCCATGGCTAATTCTTGGACATGATTTTTGTTAATTCATATTGACGTCGACCCAAAATAATATTTAATGATTAAAAATATTTTTATAAAATATATTAATGTAAAAATAATTTTTAATTTTTTTATTAATTATAAATAATAAATGTAGGTAATTAAAATTAGTCGAATCGAATCAAATTTGAACCTAAATAAAAAATTTAAATTTTTTAATCACAATTCAACTCATAAACTTCTCCATATATACAATAAAATAAGTTACAGATTGAGTGAATATATTCTAGAGATGGCAAAATGAACCCAAACCCGAAAACCTGCCCAAAAAAATCCGAGCCCGAACTCGAACCGAATTCGATTTGACCCAAAAGTCAACGGTCCGAACTCGAATAGTCCAAACCTGAAATAGCCCGAACCCGAAATGATCCGAACCCAAAAGAACCTGAAATCGAAATGACCCGAACCCAAAAAACTTGAACCCAAGCCCGACCTGAACCCAAACCCAAACCCGAATTTAATACTAAAAATAAATATGAAGAAATTATAATTAAATAATTTTTTATAAATCAAAACTTTAATAATGATTTTTATTTTAATATTCTTTTAATAATTTAA
>JBBYHO010000013.1:2961535-3004848 GCA_038382025.1 Adansonia gregorii
AAATATTAATACCATATATAATTTAATTAAATATTAAAAATTTAATTTATATTTTATATATGATTAAACTTGCTCATGGGTCAGGCCGAGCTTCGTCTTAAATTTTTTAAAATTGCAAGCTTGAGCTCTTATTTAACATGTCCAAATCTATCTATTTAAGCTAGAATTAATGTTCATCACATTAAATATATATTTATAATTGATATTTATATATTTTACAATTAAATTTAAATAAAATATATATTATTTTAATTTAAAATTACTATTCTAACTAGGCCGAGCTAGTCTAAAATAAAAATATAAGAACCAAAGTCTAAGCCTAATTGGGTCAGGTGGGTAGCCCGACACTTGAGCAGGTCTGTGCATGATAAAATAATAATTTATCAAAAAGTACATCATATTATGAGCTTTGAAATCCTTATCGATAAAGTCTTTTATAGATTTATCATATTTTTTTAATTTACTTCGTTAAACTCGTTAACTATTGAGAGTTTATGTATATTAGCTATAAAATTTTAAATACTTCTTTGAATATTATTATCATTTTTATTATTATTTCAAGCAATAATAATTAGAATATGATAATTGTATAACAAATAATAAGGTAAATTAAAAAATATAAAAGTCATAATAGATAATACTATATCAAAAATGAATCAAATATTAAATATTAAATATCAATACTATATATAATTTAATTAAGTATTAAAATTTTAATTTATATTTTATATATGATTAAAGCTGCTGATGGGTTGGGTCAGCTGCTACTTGTATTTTTTAAAATCCCAAGCACGGACCATTATTTAATATACCTAAACCTACTTGTTTAAGCTAGAATTATTGTTCATTACATTAAATAAAATATATTTTATTTTAATTTAGAATAAATGTTTCGAGTCGAATTGGGCTAGTTTGAAACCAAAATATGAGAACCCAAGCCCAAGCCCAATTGGGCTAAGTGGATAGCTCAATCCTTGAGCATGTCTATATTTGATAAAATAATAATTTATCAAAAAATAAATCATATTATGAGCTTTGAAAGCATTATCAATAAAGTACATCATCAATGTATCATTTTTTAATATAATTAGTCAAACTCATTAAATATTGACAGTTTATGTATGTTTGTAATAAAATTTTAAATACTTTTTTGAATAATCATAATATTATTATTATTTGAAGTAATGATAATAATTAAAGTCTAATAATAATATAACAAATTAATAAATAAATTAAAAAATATTAAAGTCATAATAAATAATACCATATCAAAAATGAAAAAAATCACACGTTAAACTAGCAACTGACCTGCCCATGCGCTAGACGACCTATTCATAAGCTAGATAGCTTGCCCAACATAATAGGCCTGGCACGATCAAGCCCAAGTATTAGATTTTAAGTTTCAAGTATTCTTGACTTGAAATAGTATTTTTTTAAAATAAAATATTAATTATAAAATATAAAAATATTAATATAAAAATAACTTTTTAATATTATAAACAATGATTTGTACTTAAATGGGTCGGCTAGGATAAATTCGACCTTAAGTTTAGAATTCAAAAGTTTTTTAAGTCATAGATAAACCCATAGAACCAAACTAAGATTTTTTTTGACCCAGACGAGACCAAATTCATGCTTAGATTAGAATTCAAAATTATGTAAAAATAATTAAATTTAACATAAAATAAAAAATAATATAAAATATACTTAAATCTGAACCTGACCTAAATTCGAATTCGAATTGATCCGAATCCGAAAGAACCCAAACTCTAAAAAACTCGATCTCAAATCAATCCGAATCTAAAAAAATCTAAACCCAAAATGATCTGTTCTAAACTCGCTCAATAGCTACCTCTAATTCTACCTGAAATTTAGCTTGTTCTTGTTAGGAAACTAACATTAGAAAAAGAGGGGGGGGGGGTTCGTCTTTTGTTTCTCTTGGTGTGGGTTCAGGATTTCGGATATGAAAGAGTATCATTTTAGAAAATACAAAATCGGAGGAGGCAAAGAAGAGGATATAATCACGGGGCCAGATGTCTGGATTCCCATTTTATACAAAACATTAAGTAAAGACTAATACGATTTTTGTTGGTTAAAATAACCCAGCTGGAACTCACCTAAGTTTGGATATGACTTTAATTTATATATATGTCATGGAAAATCAGGGGCACAAAGTAAGGGGAAAAGCTAAATTAAATTGAAATATATATATATATATTGTTAGTTGCTTCTTGAAGCACATGTAGTTGACACAATAATATTGATGGCCGGTCCTGTCCTGCCTTGTTGTTCACAATATTAATGGCAGATTATTGTACGGATTGGAAAGCAATAGGATCAAATGGCCACTCTACTGCAAGTTGGTCGACTGGAAAAAGTTTTCTTTTTTTGTTGGTCGTAACATCTCTCGAGTCTCAAATCACAACTACATGCACGTACTGCTGTAATTCAAGAAAAACGGATTACTCGTGACAAAGTAAGGAACACTTCCACTGAAGCCTCGATATCCATGAAATGGCACTAATCTGCCAGCCTAGCCACCTCCCTAAATTCACCTCCTTCTAGTTGAATGTGAAATAACAATAATAATAATAATAATAATAAGAGTCATGAGACTGTAATCAGTCTTGAAACTTTGGAAGTAAACTGCAAAGTTTACTTATTTTTGTATAATAAGTTCACATCCATAAGTTTTGTATGATATTTTATTTTTATTTATGATTTTTAAATCTCAATTCTTAGATCGTGATATTTTAAATACATTTTAAATTTATCAATTTTTTTATTTAAAAATGAAATCTGACAACTCAATCCACTGTGGACATTCGTATTGACATCCGAAGGGCCACAAAATTGAGCCTGTTAACTTTTCAATGGCATTATGTTACTTATATTATCAGAACGTTCACGAGATATTTATATGTTCTGTGTCATTAGAATTTTATGGATAATAAAATTCATGATTCAAAGTAAGTTTAAAAATTTGTAAATGAAAATGAAGTATTCTTCAAATTACAACTGATTGATATATTTTACCAAGTTTGGTAGGCTCATTGCATTTACCAACAGATAACGCAAGTCAAAGAAAGTGGCGAAGAAGATTTTGCTATAATAATCTCATATTTATGTGAAACATTTGAAGTTGTTTAGGGGAAAAGAAAATGAAAACTACTAGATTGTTAAATATTAGTATTTCTAATACAATTTTATTTTTACAATAATAGTGTGGCACTTCTATTTAAATATATTTTTAAAAGTGATATATTAAGTGTAGATATCTTAATTTGTCCAGGCTCCTAATCCACATTTTTTTTCCAGCTTTATAAGTCTACAAGTATTTCCTAGCTTGGGCCCTCTTGAATTAAGTATCGTTGATAATAAGGGTTGTTTAAAGGATTGAAATGCACTAGAAAATCCAGTTTTATGGAAAAGTTTGGTAGGGGACCTAATTGAGTAAATCGAAAAATGTGTTCAACCAGGAACGTGAAGTCAGCAATGAAACATTGAAATATTGAAAATGGAGGCATCTGTAAGATGGGACGTCCAATTGGCGCAATCAAAGTCAAATCAAGGCACGATTCGAAAATCCAACCATAGTCAAAATGAAGACTTTCAAAATTGAACCCTTGAATGAGATCAAATAGAGAAATTGGCCATACCCATTTGTGATTGACGATTCCACGAAGGACAAGGTAGAATTTCAGGTTCACTAGAGTCGCAGAAAGGCCTTTTTTAAAAAGTCAACAAAAGTCAAAGTCAAATATTAGATAAATAGTTGACTTTAAATTTTGAAACATATAGAATTCGAAATTCAAAATTGATAGCATCATAGTGGAATTTTACATGGATAGAAAGGCAAAGTGGTGCAATTAAGTTTACTTTTAAGGGAAACCTCGAAAAAGGAATTTTCAACATCTTAATCTGAAAAGCCCAAGTCATGGTGGAAGCAAAAAAAGGTCATAAGTTGACTTGTTAAAGCCTTTGAAGAGGATAGAGTAAATATTGGAAGAAATCAAAATCAACAAAGGTCAATAAGTCAAAAGTCAAATATAAGGCAATAGGTTGACTTTTAAATCTAAAGAGTTGCTCAACTTGGAATTTGAAATCAATTGAACTAGAATAAAAATCGAATATAGAGAGAAGATTAAGGTGGTGCAATTATGCTTGGCTCCAAAAGAAACAGTAGAAAATGAATTCCAAGGAGCTTAATCAGAGAGGTCTAGAATAAAACAATTTTGTATTTTTCAAAACAACATCATTAAAAGATATTTATGAAATATAAAAGAAGATCCAACTAAAAATTTTGATGATTGATAAAGAAATAATTGGTAAAAGAAGCAAAACTTGCAAGTTGGTCCATAAATTCCTATCTTGGCTGAATTTCATGAGCAAAAGGGACCAAGGTTTTGCTTGTTAATTTTCATCTAATTTAAAGGCACCATGGACTTTGCCTAAATAAGTTATTTGTGGACACTTGGCATCATAAAACCCATCGTGAATTTTAATGAGTGGTAAAATTAAATCATGGTATTATGAGATCATATTTTTGCAAAATAACCATTGTTTTTGGCACCACCCATCAACTTTATAAGCCTAATGTTGTCATCTTTTCTTTGGTATCATTAGGAATGCCTTAGGGATGATAGACATTATGATGTATTTTATTAGCTTTGAATTGATTATTCATATTTATAAATTCGAGGTTTTTCATTTTATCATCGTTATTTTGTCCTCATTTAATTTACATGTTAAAGCAAATATAAAAAAATATGGCTCATTGACTACTTGTTCTTATACCGTTAGAATATTGCATATGATGGCTTCATATGGGGAACACAATATTTTAAAGTAAGTAGTCTAAATTGATAGTTTGTAGTTTATGGAGTTAATGTGAGCAATTAACTCATATGAAGACTATTATGTTGTCTAAATCTAATTATGAAGATGGTTTGGCTTGACCATATGGAGCAAGCCAACTCCTAAGCGCGACATAGAAGTATCACCTAGAATTGGTGATACATTAGACTGGACCAAAGTGTAATTAATCTATTAATAAATCCATTTACTTAGATTAATTCACTTTTGTTCTTCATTGTGTAATTACCTAAATCTTGAATAAGTAACTGACTCCATATTTATAACTTGTATATTTTGACATTCCAAAGGCTAAAGCATCTCAAAGTAATAAGCTAGTGGACCGGTTCATTATGCATATGACTTATATTCAATGAGAGCTTTACTTATAGATATGGAATCATAGCTCCTATAAAGAGTTAAGGTTATCTTCTTATAAGGCATTATACGAAATAGTGAAAATGGATGAGGCTTCATTCATTTTTATATCAAATGATAAATTGTTCATATGTGATGAACAATCATTTTCACATTAAAAGTATAATGAAACTTTAAGATAAAGTGATTAAGTACGTAAAATGGATTTTAACCTTAAGTTGATCATGGATATCATATAAGGGTATTACACAGATGACAAGGTCATTGGACTGAAAGGCAACTTATAAAGCTTGCATAGTATATTATATATAATTGAGAGTGCAGTCATAGTTTTTAGTGATATGATTTTGAGATTAATAATTGTATGGTTATTTATTCGATATAAAGTATTTAATACATAGATTATTGGAGCCTAATTATATATGTCTAATTAGTCCCTTCACTAGCTCAACATAACTTCTTAACGGATGGTTATCGATCAGAATACCCAAAATTGAAAGGTTCTCAGTATGGTAAAGTGGTGTGATGAGTATGCTCCCTTTAGGGGTGTAGGTGTTTTCTTCAGTAAATAATAAAAAAAATGAGTTTCTATTATTTATTTAGAATATATATATTTCATTTGAATAAATATTTATTTAAGACAAGGGTTAGTAATTTAAATTAATTATATTTATCTTTTGCTAGACACAGAGATTAATTTAAATTAAATATATATCGATAAATTAATTATTTATATAATTAATTTGGTATCTATAGAATCTTGTTTAAATATTTATTTATAAATTAAATAATAATCCAAATAAATTTTATTAAGGAAACATTATTTTTTATTTTCTTTAATTTGTGATTAAATAATTATTTTACTATAGTTAATTTTATTTTAATACCTATTACATAATTATTCTATTCAAATAAAATTACCATGATTTTATTTTTGAATTAGAATTATAGTTATATAAAATTATCTAGATAAATAAAATTGGCAGTTTAATCATAATTAAATTAAGAATTCAAATCAAATGGCTTAAACACCTTAAAATGTGTTAGGCTAAAATAATGTTTGGGTACGTTTGCGTTTGGCTAAAACTTCAAGGATACCCACGCTAGGGTATGATGCCAAAAAGGTTTAAGGGGAGGTAAAATAATTATTTTGATTAAATTAAAATAGTTCAATTAGGCTATTTTGTTACCTGATATAAATAAGAGGCAAAAACCTAAGGTTAAAAAAAAATCATTGTGCCACCTTAAGGTTTTCTCATGATTCTAAACCTATTGGCATAAGGTAGTCTTAAAAGAGAATCAAGCTATACAATCTAGAGCTGATTAAGACAAAGAATGCTCACACACTCTACTATTCAAGAATTGGAGAATAGTGGAGAAGGCTAATCGATTGAGGCTTTCATATAGACATACTCTGGGTGTTCTTTGACAACATTTGTAAATCAACAGCTCAGGTAATTTGAGTATGTTGGTTTTATTGCATATGACAAAACAGTACAATGCAATCTAGTTTAAAAATTTTAAAAATTCTGCTAGTCTATTTTCCCTACAGTATGTATCTAAGGTAGATCATGATTATGTCATATGCATAAAACTAGTAATCAAAATTCTTCTTTATTATGTATAGATTTAATTATTATTTGGAATTCTAGGTCTTATATTATGTTGTTTATCATAATATATATATACGTATTTTGCTAATTTTGCTAATCATGATCCTTTAGATTTTAGAGTTGATATATTTAAGTTTATCAAATTTTTAATTAAATGTAGTTTTATCATCATCACATAGGTTTGTTTTTATTTTTCAAAATTTTCTTTCTATAATACATGGACAATGGAGATCTAAAGATTGTAAAGTTTTTTATCTAACTTGTTTAATTTTTTTATAATAAAGAAGTTATATGAAATCAACAATTTCTATCGAGAACCAATAGCCTATTGATGTGCAGAATTCCCAAGGTCAAATATGCATGCAGGAACCTTAAATCCTGAGGTTGTTATGGTTTAAACCCTAGGAACCTAGCAACAATAGCACATACAATCTGAGATGTGTGGACTCGAGCTTGCACGATAAATGCTACTAATGCACGTGCCCCTAGGTGTAACCGGGGGTAAGCACACTGCAATGTATGGTCAGACATGTCGGATAAAGCTAGTTGGGGCCCTAGTGGCACACCTAGGGTGCACGCAAGTGCACATGCGAATGTCTACTAGAGAGTGCTAGCACTACAACACTAAGACTTGGTGCTTGTACACCTATCAGTGCAGCATGCATGCCTGCGTGATATGAGAAACCAGTAGGGCCAATGCGATGACACACCGAGTGTGCTCGTATCCTTGAGTGCAAGAGGTGCGCTTATGAGGCATGACCAGTAGTTTAGGGTTCGAACCTTAACATGCTTCCGAGCATGTTTTGTTGAGAAATTTTACACACAATGTTGTTAGGCCAAGCCAAGGTACCTTCTGGACTTAGGCCTATAACTTTAAAAGAATGATGTCCAAAAGGCCATGGGTGGTCTGGATTTATTATATTATAAATATAATTTTTAAATGCTTTATGGAAATGAACAAATAGATTACATGGATAAAGACTGATGCATGAAGATGGAGTAAAAATCCAAGACCCAGAGTATGTTTTGGCTAAAATTTTTATAATGTTATTTTTTTTTCTAATTTCTAAGATGGGATCATGAATCGACTATTTTAAATTTCTATTTGTATGTTTTGTTGATAGATATATATATTTGATAGCATATCATATAGAATAGGTGAATGCCACTCACACTTATATTAATCATAAACATTAAAACCTTACATGTTTTAACAATATTAAGTGGGAGAGGGTTTCAAACAAAATCCATGGCTACCGTTATTAATCCATATGTGGTTGACCATCATCGGTGTACTAGATTAGCTCCACCCTAGCCATGCCCCTTTACATGTGGTTGACCATCGTCGGTGTACTAGACTAGCTCTCTTATGTGAAAAACATGCTTGGGCATGTTGTATTTAAGATTATCCCTCGACGACTAGAATAGCGCATGGACCATTTTTAATAAACAACAGTTACACACATCATATTAGTTTAACATTAACCTCCTCTAAGAGTTCAGTTAGTTAAACTGGTGGCCAAACTAATAGGTATTAGTATATATCTTAACCTAAGAGGATTTAAGGTAACATATATTAATTGGATGGGATCCATGTTTTGGGCTATTTGTTTTTTGATCACCCCTCAATGGCTTAAGGCAATAGATGCTAGAAATTTTCGCTGCAATGCTACATATTTTTTAAAGCTTTTTCTTGTAGAAACATATTTATTTATATTAAATTGCTAAATATCTGTTTTGTATTTGCTTGAGCATGAATATAATGTTTCGAATGAATTTATTTGTTTCAGTTCAAAATGTCATCCATACTTCTTATTCAAATTCTCACTAGTAACAAATTAAATGGAGATAATTTTAAAGACTAAAAAGAAATTTGACAAATGTTCTCAGCTGTAAGAAACAAAAGTTCATACTTAGCGAGCCTTGCCCACATGGGCCTCCTTATAATGCACTTACTAATTAGGTACTCCTTAGAAAGAATCTAATAACATTACCCATTGCTATATCTTAGTAAACATGTCAAATGCTTTGCAAAAGCAACATGAGAACTATGTCACTACTAGATAGATCATGGATAACTTGAAGGATATGTTTGGTGGCCAAGTCAAGGTGGCTAGAGGGTTCGCTTTTACACTCTTAATGAACTGTAAGCAAAAGGTAAGTACTTCGATAAAGGATCTTATGCTTATGTTTATAGGGTACTTTGCTGAAGCTGTTGAAAATGGTGTTAAGTTGGAATACAACACCCATATTAAAATGGTGTTAGACCATTTTATATGAATTTTGCAAGCTTTCGTGCCACGTACAATCTGGGTAGCAAAGAGTTAGGTTCACCAGACTCATTAGGGAATTATAGGCCTATGAGCTTAATAATGTCAACCAACCCAAGGGATAGGTACATTTGGCTATTGCTTTAAATTCTGGTCCTAGGAACAAGAAGAAGAAAAAATAAAATGCCAAAAAGCAAGCAGCTTTTATTTTTTCTATTCCTCTTGCATTTAAAAGCAAGAATAAAAAAGAATAAAAAGCCAAAAGAGCCTAAAAAGTCAAAATGCTTATGTTATCGTTAGGTTAGTCATTTCAAGAAGACTTGCAAGGAATTCCTAACCTTCAAGGCCAAGGAAAGTAAAGATCTTCTTTATATTAAAGCTTGTTTTTTATGTATGCCTTTGAACCAATTAGATGGGGACATGGGATGCATGGCCAAATAACATCATATATGTTACCAAGCTTAAAGTAACATAGGATTTCCTTTATGTTAGTGGCCTGATTGATGCTCATGCAAACACTAATTGAATGAAGCCCTTGAAACACAATAGCCTTGTAAAGTTAGTAAACCAATTATGACAACCAGATCTTTATCCATCGAAGCTGTATTTCTAAATATGTTCATAGTCATCATATTGTCAAGACAGGGCATTGGCAATGCATAATAACTGTACCATTTATAGATTATTAGGATTAGTTCATTACATGTTTAATAAAATGAGGGAGAAGAAATAAGCATATGGGTCGACTATACCATTTATGGGTTTAGCTAAAGGGATCTTATGGCTATGATCTTATGTTTGAAATATTGTTTAGGTGGTATTATATAAAGTTGCTACATGTTTGATAATATACTTGCTTGATAGATTGGTGGAAAATTGATTTTTAAAACCCTTCAAAGATTAGGCTATAATTAGTTCAATTAATGAGACAACTTTAGGTATACTTTATTATCATTTAACTCCATGAACTTGGGATATGTTCAGCTTAATCATGCTTAGATTAGGTGCTAATATAAGTCCAGAATATTTGGTTTTAAAGTCTTATTTAATTGGTTTTGAACTTAAACATCGATAGCTTTTATGGTAAGCCTTGTGTAATTTCAATTAAGGAATAACATGAACATTTTGGGGCTACTTATATCCCATTTGGGAGACAACCTAATGTCTCAAAATGCTTAAAAAGAGTCTTGACAAAAGAAAGAGCCATGGTTTAAAGGTTTAGAGGTATTCGGATGCTTCATGATTTACTTAGTAATTTTGGTTTAATCGATTTTATTGTTATTGTATAATTCGAGTGCCGATTTAATTTGGCTCAAGATAGGCTTATTTTCATTATTTGGTTGTTAAGAAAGCCTATAACGGTCATAAGAAAGAGTGAATACATTTAAGGCGTTCATGCTTGGGCACCCATCAAAGAGGTTGCATTTGGATGCCAATTCCTCATTTTCCAACAATTATCCTTCCTCTTCAGACTTTAATTTTGGCCTGTGTTGAGTCGTGGTTCTTAAGTCATTTCATCCTACCTTAAGCCTTTGGATGTGGACATTTGAACATCTGAAACCCCGATTCTTAAGGTCAAGAATGTGTTTGCAAAAACAAAGCGCTATATTTTTGTTACTGTTAGTAGTGACCAGTCGGGTTGCAATATTTTAAACTGCCAAATGATTTTCTGAGAATTGTTGGATTTTCTTTATGTTAAATTACATAACTTAGCTTTCCAATGGCTACATATGTGACTTTCTGACTCCATTTGAATAGGTTATAAATTTTTCTTTATTCATGGCTCCGAACACTTGCACCTAGCAACCAAAAAAATTGATGTCCCCATATCGGCCACGAAATGATTTTTTAGTATTTTCATGTTATGTACATTGGATTGGGTTTCCAATGGTGTATTGTAAGCAAATTTTTGAGTCCATATGAGAATGTAATGAATTTTTTAGTGTTTACTGTGTGGATACCTTGCAGACAGAGCTGATTGTAAAAATATTTTAACCCCTTTAATGATTTTCTAAGTATTTTGCATCATTGTTAATTGAAACCTTTTTAGGTTATCTTTCCAACAACGTATGATTCTCAATTTTTGAAGCCTATTTGAGTAAGAAATAAATTCAGAAAGCATTTTAGGCACAATTGTCCCCTATTTTAGGGAATGTCACAATTCATAATTTCCATGTTGTCATACTTTAAGGTGTTCAAGCATCTCGTTATTAGTTTGCATTGTCATCGGATGGTCGAGACTCATTCATAGGTAAACACAAGCTCATCTCGAAGCTTGCATTTTCTTTAAAATTAATTTAACGTTGTTTGAAATGTCTTTATTGATTTCAATTACGTTTTCTATCTGTTTCTCAAAAACTTTAGGAAAATACCTTATTTTAATTAATGAATTTTAAACTAGTTCCTATTTTTTTCAATAACTTTTCCTAAAATTAAGTTTCCTCTCTTGTTTTTCAACCTTTGTTCAATTTGTAATCAAAACCTTTATTTCTTAAGCACAATTTAAGCCTAAGCCTGTCTCTAAGTTGTTAATCGGTTATTTCCTTAAGTGATTGGTTTTTTATGATATACATTCTGAATTAGCCCCATTTTGGTATTCTTGTTTACATTCTGAATAATGCTATATGAGTTATATGTTATGATTAATATCTCTTGCATGTAAACAAGAAATGGCATAAATGTATCAATGAAAATCGGATATTGTTTTTGTTTTTTAAAATAACTTAAGGCAATATTTTGGATTAGGCTTTTCCAAGTTCTTCGTCATTCTATTGGAAACGATGTTGACATTGATGCCTAATTTGAAAATACCCATTTTTCAAATGTCAAACCCAAAAAATAGTATTAAAACAAAATTTCACATTACACAAAACTTTAGAGAACGTGACAAATTTTGAATTCATAAAATTGAGTTATTTATTTAAAATTTGTTTTAGTCTTTAAAATATGATTTGATATTGAAAAACCCAAACTTAAGATATTATGTCGTTAAATGGTATAGATTTAAGGCATTGTAAAGGTGCTAATCTTTTCCCAACGTAACTAGCTTTTAAACCAAATTCTCACTCTAACTTTCAACATATTTTTATAAAATTAATTGAAATTATAACATTATAATTATATATTTTTTGTATTTATTTGTAAGGAGGAGAAAAATATAATATAGGAGAATGAAACATTAAAGAATTAAATAAATATTTTATTTTTATATACTGTTTAACATTTATAAAATGAATTTAAATTATAATAAAAAATTTTAATTATGTTTTAGTTTATTTATGAAGAAGATAAAATGAAAGAAAAAGAAATAAAAAATAAAAACAATTTTTATAAAATTAATTTTAAATAAATATTTCATATTTTTGTAAATTAATTATTTTTTCATGAAATAATTCAAATTATTATATAAATTAATTTATTTTTATTTGTTTATAAAAAAGTAAATATAAAACTTAAGAAAGAAAAAAAATAAAAGAATTAAGAAAAGAAGGATTACATCAACACTCACTATCACTGCCAGATGCCATCTATCATCTTAACATCCATTCTAACGGTTTCACTAACGGAAGTACTGCATTGATAGAAACTTTGAAATTGAAAACTTAATAAATACGTTTTGAAGTTTGTGGATAAAGACTAAATTGATATGAAACTTTGAAATTGAGGACTTAACTAAACGTTTTGAAGTTTGTGGACCAATGTAAAAATGCTTTGAAGCTTGAGAAACATGCAAGTAACTAACATAAAGGAGAAAACCCTCTGGTGCCTTGGCACAATAAATTGATAAATAATATTCTGTGGGTAGAGATATCCATGGGCGGGTCGTGGCTGGAAAAACTTTTACATTCTTTGCCCATGCTTATTTTTAACCCCACCCACCCATATTACTCATATTTACTTTTTATAATTAATAAAAATTTAAAAATTATTTTTATATTAATATTTATATATTTTATAATTAAATTTAAGTAAAAATTTAATAATTATTAAATATCAATTCAGATTGATCCAAATTAACAAAAAAAACCTGTTCAAAGCCCGATCTACATGAGCTGAGCTTACTAGGCTAGATGAATAGTTTGGCCCATGCACAAGTCTATCTATGAGTCAAATTGTTTTTTTGTGATTAGGATTAACCCCTCTGGTGGCTCTTCTGTTATGTCAATGTTTCTGATCAAGTTTATTCATGTAACTACACTTTGAAGTTGATTACCTTCGCGCACTTGAGTAAAACCTTTATTTTAATGAACAAAATTGTTGTAGCTAAAAGTTTCTCAAGTGTATCCCTGTTTTGAGTGTAATGCTTTAAAAGAAAGAAAGGATTTTTCATAAAGCATTTGTATTCATTCAATAAACAGCAGAATGCATGTAAAATAAAAGATATGAATGCATGCGAAAGCCATTAGCTGCATTCAAACCTTTCTTTATTTTTTTGGTCTAATTTTATGTGTTAAGTGGCACTCGAATGCACTTCATGTTGCATTGGAATCCTCCTTTGGTTTTATTTTCTTTAGGTTTTGAAAAAAAATGGAAAAAAAATAAAATTACAAAACAAAAATCATTGTGGGCTCTTTTCCATTAGGCCCGAGGCCTAAATACAAAATTCAATCCACAACCCAAGGAGAATCGATTATGTTATGCTCGTAAAGCCTAATGGTCAAGAGAGGCTCCCGATGAAAATCTGGTGTCTACCTAAGGAAAATAAATAGAATGAGAGTACTTAATATTTGAAGTAAAGTTTGAGCAAATATTAGGTAAAAGACCACCCGCAATCTCTCTACTATAATCAAAAAAACATTTTAATCCTTATCCTATGAAATTTAATATTTAAAGTAATAATAAACAAAGAAATATAGTTAACGGTATTAAAAACCATTAAAATGTTAATATTTCATGTGATAAAATGAAAATTTAAATTCTATACCAACATGTCAACCTAACAATTTAAGTGACCCGAATCCTCCTATCTCTACCCAAAATTCATGCCATTTAACCTATTCTTTTAAACCCTAAAATATTATTCATAAATTGATAGCATTGGAACCTAAATGTGAAACCCAAAAATTAATTTCATTTGACAACAATTACAACTAACTTATGCCTTGAACTAAAAGTTTAGGGCTTAAGGTTCTAATTGTTGTCAAGTCAAGATTAATTTTTGGGTTTCTTGTTTAGATTTCAATTATAGGTGGCAAAATAAATCTGAACCCGAAAATCTACCTGAGAAAACTTAAGCCTAAACTCGACTTAACCAAAAAATTAATGACCCAAACCCAAGAAAACTCGAATCTGGAATGGCTCTAACTCGAATATCCTGAACCAGAAATAACTTGAACCTTAAAGGACTTGAACTTGAAAGAACTCGAACCCGAGCCTAACCCAAACCTGAATCAAATTTAATATTAAAAATAAATATGATGAAATTATAATTAAATAATTTTTTATAAATCAAAAACTCTAATTATCAATTTTATCTTAATATTCTTTTGATAATTTAATTAAATATTAAAAACTTAATTTCTATTTTTATATATGATTAAACTTGCTCATGGGTTGGGTTGAGCCGTGACCTGAATTTTTTTTAAATCCCAAGCTCAAGCTCTTATTTTACTTGCCTAAACCACCTATTTAAGCCAAATTATATTTCATCACATTAAAATTTTTTTTATTAATATTTATATATTTTATAATTAAATTTAAATAAAAAATATATATTTTTTAATTTAAAATCACTATTCCGAGCTAGGCCAGGCTAGTCTCAAACAAAAATATGGGAAGCTAGGCTCAGGCTTAATTGGGCTGGGTAGGTATCCTAACCCTTGAGCGAGTCTGTATTTGATAAAATAATAATTTATTAAAAAGTAAATCATATCATGAGCTTTAAAAATATTTTCAGTAAAATATATCATCTATTTATCACATTCTTTAATTTGATTAGTTAAACTTTTTAAATATTGAGAGTTTATATATGTTAATAGTAAAATTTTAAATAATTCTTTGAATAATAATAATATTATTATTATTATTATTATTATTATTATTATTATTATTTCAAGTAATAATAATTAGGTCGGTAATAGTATAACAAAGTAATAAAATAAATTAAAAAAATATGAAAGTCATAATAGATAATGCCATATTAAAAAATAAATTAAATGTTAAATATTAAATATTAATATCATATATAATTAGTTAAATATTAAAAACTTAATTTATATTTTATATATGATTAAACATGCTCATGGGTCGAGCTAAGTTGCGGCTCGAATGTTTTTAAAATTCCAAGCCCAAGCCCTTATTTAACTTGCCCAAACCCACCTCTTTAAATCAGAATTACTGTTTATCACATTAAAGAATATTTTTTATTAATATTTATCTATATTCTATAATTAAATTTAAATAAAATATATGTTATTTTAATTTAAAATCACTATTCTTGTCCTAAGTCGAGCTGAGCTAATCTGAAACAAAAGTATGAGAACTCAGGCTCAGGCCCAATTAGGCCGAGTGGGTAGCCTGACCTTTGAGCAGGTCTATATATGATAAAATAATAATTTATCAAAAAGTTAAATCATATCATGAGCTTGAAAATATTGTCAATAAAATATATCATCTATTTATCATATTTTCTTTAGTTTAATTAGTTAAAATCATTAAATATTGAAAGTTTATGTATGTTAGTAGTTAGAGTCTGAAAATAGTATAACATAGTAACAATATAAATTAAAAAAATGTAAAAGCTATAATAGATAATACCGTATCAAAAATAAAAAAAAATCACATGTTAGACCAACAGCTAGACCTACCCGTGGGCCAAACTGGCTGCCCAAACTAATAGGCCTAGTATGACCAAGCTCGAGTCTTAGATTTTAGGTTTCGACCAGGCTCAACTCAAACAATGTTTTTTTAAATAAATAAGATATTACATTTAATTTAATTATCAAATATGTAAATATTAATATAAAAATAAGTTTTTAATATTATGAACAATGATTTATACTTAAATAGGTCGGCTAGGCCAAGTTCGGTCTTGAACTTAGAATTCAATTTTTTTCAGGCCATGGCTAAGCCCATAGAACCGAACTAAGATTTTTTCGAATCAGATCAGGCCAAATTCAGGCTGGACTTAGAATTCAAAATTATGTAAAAGTGACTACATTTAATATAAAATAAAAAAATGATGTAAAACATATTTGAACCCAAACCCAAACCTAAAAAGATTTGAACTCGAATTTGCCCAAACTTAAATAGACCTGAACTCGAATTAGCCCAAACCGGAAAGAACCCAAAACCAGATGATCTGAACCCAAATCAGCCTGAACTCGAAAAAACATAAATCCAAAATGACCCACCCAAACCCGCCTGAACTTGCCTAATTGCCACCACTAGTTTCAATTGCTATTAATTTGGAATAATATTTTAGGGTTTAAAGGAGTGGGTTAAACTACAAGAATTTTGGGTCGAGATCCAGTAACTTAAATTGGCTGAGTTAGCATTGCAGCTCAATTTGGGTATTGTTCTGGTATAAAATTTAAATTTTCATGTCATCACATGACCTATAAGTATTTTAATGATTTTTTAATATCATTTATTGTATTTCTTTATTTATATTATTTTAAAAATATAAAATTTTAAATACTGAATTTTATAGTATCAGAATTAAATTACTTCTTTGACTTAAAAGGGATTGCTAGTGGGCTTCTACCCAAATATTAATTTGGTTAGTGAAATCCTAACTTCAATTTCTATTTTAGAGAGATAAAATGTGCTTTTTCAAGTTCAAATAGGTAAATTTTTTTTTAATAAAAGTTTATGGATGATAACTATTATTTTTTCTTCTTCTATATTTCTTTTTTTGATCAATTTTTATGCAAGTATATTTAGATATTTTAAACTTATCTTTAATTCAATTATATAGTAATCTTGAGATGAATTTATTAAAATTTTTAATTAAAATAACAACGTTTAGTAATAAAAAAATTAAAAATTAAGGAAATAGTGGAAAATAAATAAAATAAGTATTTTCAATATTTAAAATAAAATTGAACAAATATTAGCCTATTTAATAAAATGCTAACATGAGTTTTTTTTTCTAAAGAGATAAAATGTTGTTTTCAAACTAATAGAGGTAAGTTTGCTTTTCAATAAAATCTCATAGAAGATAATTATATTTTTTTCTTCTCCTTCATTATTTTTTATTTTAATTAATTTCTTTACAATTAAAAGTTTTTAAATAATAGTAAATATTTTATTTTAAACAAAAATTAATTAATATAGTTATCTCAAAATTAATATATAATTGAATTAAAAATAAATTTAAAACATTTAACATTTATTTGAATTAAAATTTAATTTAATTACAATTTAATTTTATAATATTTAAAATTTTAAAACTAATTAAAATTTCATTTTTTACTTAAAAAAGTGGGTAGAATTGAATAAAAATATATAAATTATATAATTAATAATTAACAAAGGTATAATTATTTTTTAAATATTACTTAATGAATAAACTCTAATGATTATAATATTTTTATCAAATTTAATAAAATAAGCGGATATTTTTGAAACTATAAACATAAATATTTTGCTTAATACTTCAGAGATCATCGCATTTTATCCATTATAAATTAGGTTATTATGGGAGTGATAGCGTATTTAGTGTTGAATCGAAAAAAACAATTGACCCGAATACTAGAGCATGGCTTTTATATAAGTGTCATGCATACACATATATATATATATATGTGTGTGTGTGTACAAATTTTGGATTTATTGAACTCATTGCAAAAAAGCAACTTCGTCAAATAAAAGATTTTTTTTCCGATCATATTTCAATTAGAACTATCTATGGCAGGTCGATTTATTTGGATTAAATTTTGGATAAATCTTTTATTAATTTAAATTGGTTTGATTTGATTTAAATTGGTTTTTAGTAATTAACAATATCTTTAGTTATATTTAATTATAAAATATATAAATATAAATATATTTTTAAAATTTTATTAATTATATATAGTAAATATAAATAATATGAACGAATTAAATCATATAAAAAATGAACTTATACAAAAAAATTTTAAAATTTTTCAAATTAAAACCTAACCCGACTTATGAAAAGTAACAAAAGATTTGAGAATATGCATGTGCATTAATCATTTGGGCAATACTAGCATGCTTCGTTGTGCTTGCAAAGGTACTCAAAACTAATTAAATCTAATAATTTTAAATATAATATTATTATATGATTCAAATAGAATATAAAAATAATTATAGTATAAAAGAAAAAGTATCATAATCCTTTGGATTTAAAAATAATTTTACTTACCCAATAAAGTTTGGATAATAATCTCTTTTTTCCTTAAGTTACTTGTTCCCTTAAAGTATTATTTATAAATTAATTTTAAATTAAAAAAATCTTTTATCAATTATTTATTTTATTTATTTTTGTTTTTCTATTATTTTTTAACTCAAAACATTTTTTAACTAAAATTATCTTTAATTACTATCAAGTTAAACTAAAATTAAATTATATTCTCTTTCAAGTAGATATATTAAATATTTTTTTAGATTTCGAGTCTCATAAGTAATCTCACTTGACAAGTGATTTTTAAGTGCTACTAGGATACCATAACTTTAGATTTGATGAATCTTTCCTAACCTAAACTTTTTTATACCAAAAAAATCTTAAACTTGTCTTGAATTCAATTATATATATTAACTTTGATATTAATATATTAAGTTATTGTCATTTAAAATAAATCAATTACAATTATTTTAAAAAGTTTAAAGATAAAAAAATTGATTAAAACAAAAAAGAACCATAGTTTTAATATTTAAAGTAAGATTTAAAGAAATATAAGTTTGATCAATAAAATACTATATAATTATTTTTTCAAGAAATAAATTGTTTTTTATATATATTTTATTCTTTTCATTATTTTTTAATCAATTTCATTATCATTAAATTTTGGATTAATATACAATTTAACTTCTGTACTATAACTCATTTTACAATTTAATACTTAAAAAATCACCATTAAATTTTCCAAGTTTCTTGGAAATCCAATAACAGCAAAACATGTGGCATTATTTTTTTTACAAGAATAAATAAAAATCCACATCAACCAAGTGTAAAGAACTAACATAATAATAAAAAAATAAATTTTAATTTCATTTTTTTTTATTTACCTCAAAACCCATAGTTTGCTTCTTCTTCGTTTTGCTTGTCTGGTTCTTCTCCTCCTTCTTTATATTGATTTGTAAATTGATTTTTTGTTCCAGCCTGCCAAATATGTTGCACTTTGTCGACCAAGTGGGTCTGTCATTCAAGTCGATCCACCTCCACGGGTAGAGAAGACCAGTTCTTACAGGGATTTGGAGAGGCGTGGACTTGATCTCGGCAAATCGACGGACTCGTGGTGGGGTCTCGGGCCTAGGGATTCGAGAACAGTGCGGTTTTGGGTCACGTCGGCGTCATGGAAGCGAGGAGTTTGGGATGGGAAAGGTGGGACATCTGGTCCACGATTCGTGGCGAATTGGTGGAGCAGGATGGGGCTGTTACGTGCCAATATAAGCTAGACTACGAGAGAAAAGAGAAGGATAAAAAAATGATGAGAAGGAAACAGAATAGAAGGAATAGATAGATAGAAGAATTCTTCCAGAATTTATTTTTGATTAATTTTCTGAATATTTCTCCACAATGTATAGTTTTTATATTCAATGCACTAACCATCATCTAATTTACTAAACTGTCGCTCATGGCTTACAACCAATTTCACAGCTGTGCCATTTCTAATAAACTAAAATGAGAAGGGAAGTTGGCGGATTGATAGAAGGAGGCAGGACATGATGTAGTAGAGCAGGGAGTTTGTTTCCAGGTTGGGATTCATTTTCAGCATGCTTAAAAAATGTTTCAAATAAGTTTAAATGTTAAAATGCCATATGTCAAATTGTTATTGGGTTGGAACTGAATATTTAAGAATGCCATTAACGTGTCAGACCGACGGAATGAATCCAAAGTAGGATTTTTTTCTTTAAATATCAAATTATGAAATGAGTTATAATATAAGGTTTAAAATGTATATTAATCTCTAAATTTTTAAATAATAATAATTAATTAATTTAAATAAAATATTTTAATAAATTTATTTTAAATTTAATATATAATTAAATTAAAAATAAGTTTAAAGTATTTAATAGACATTGAGCTAAAATATAACTTTATAATGATTTGATTGGACAGTAATTAAAAATAATTTTAAAATTAATTAAATTTTCATTATTATGTAATTAAAAATATTTTTGAGCAAACAATATGAAAAATAATAATTAATAAAAAGTATATTTATCTTTTTATTTAAAATTAATCTAAAAATAATATATTAAGGGATAAGTGTAATTTTTGACAAATCTTACAAAGATAAGTGGATATTTTTTCAAATATTAAAAGATAAGTGTATTTTTTTATAAAATTTAAGGAACAAATTTCTTTTACCTGATTGATAAAAATAATTTATATAAATGTGAATTACTAATATAAATCTTATTTACTTAAATATATAAATCTTATTTGCTAATTTAATAAAAATATATAAATTATTAAATTTACTTAAAATTAAATATTTTCAATTTTTAACCCAGTCTCAGCCCCATCAGATTAGACTTACATCTATTACCTTTTTTAATTTATTTTTTATATATTTATTAATATTATTCATATCTATAAAATTTATTTATAAATTATTAAAATTAAATTAAAATTAAAATTAAATTTATGAGTAATAATTAAAATTATATTAAATAGTAATAAATGATAAAAATAATAAAATGGAAATTAACTACTGTTCACTCCAAATTAAATATAAAATAATAATTTCTAAAATTAAATTTTTTTATTTATATATAAAAAGACAAATAGTAGAAAGAAAAAGGAACAAAGAAACGCGGAATACTAATTGTCTAATTTGCGTGCCACGTCAGGCGGTCCCAAGGCCTTCGTGTCGTGTCAGGTTTGGTGTGCTTTTTTCGAGTTTCACGTTACCTGAGCTTCTCACGTTCCCAAAGAGCGCGTGCTTTTGCTTGTCTCGTGGAAACTTTCAATTTCGGTTAATTATTGAACGAAGTACAAAGGCAAAACTCGCTTTCCATAAATTTCGCAATGATCAATTATCTCCAAAAAAAAAAAAAAAAACGAAAATGGCAATGATATGTTTGGAACGGTGAAGTTCTTCAAAAAATAAAATAAAACAGCACGATAAAAAAGACGATTTTAGTAGATATTTATTTATTTTATTTTTAAAAATTTTTTAAATATATTTTATTATATATTGATATATATACTAAAATTCATATATATATATATATGTATATATATAGTAATACATTTTATGTATACTTTAATATATATATATATATATATATACATATAGAGAGAGAGAGGAAGAGGGATGAATCTTAAAGTTTTAAAAAATTTTAGTATATACTAATATCAAATAAATTGACTCAATCATATTAAAATTGTTAATTTTTACTTCTCTAATTTGTAATTTAATTTTATATATTATTATAATTTAAAAGGAGTTAAAATCATAATATCTTTTTTTAGGATAATAGTTTCTCTACTATTGTGCAATGGTCTTTTTGAAAATGTTATTCGTAGGATACAATGTCTACTCGAATAAGAATATGATTGCACATCATGAATCATAAACCAAAATGAGAGTGCAAGAGGAAAAATGATTTTTGAAAAAAATTGGATGTAAAAATATATGAAATATATAAAATGAACGTTAAATGAAGTATTTATAAATCCCAACAAATATTAGAAGCATCTGTTCACAATCAAACATATATTTGAAAAAGATTTAAAATTTTTTAAATGAAAAAGTATGTCCAACTAACAAGTTATTTGAATTTCTAGATGCGAGATTTGAATTCTCAATTATACTATTTTAATCCCTAAAGCCAAAATAATACAAAATATACAATTCGACAATGTTATTCGAATCCTTTCCTTAAAGATTCTGATTTCTTAAAGCAAAATTATAAGAGTTTACAATTTTAAACTTAGCATTCAATTCCTCTTTAAAATAGTTTGAATCCTTTTATATATTTATCTTCATTCCAAATGATAATAAATTACTTCCCAATTTCATTTTCCAACAATAGTTCAAATTATATGTTTTTAAACCTTTTTAAATTATCTAAGATAGATTGTCAAAAAAATTCTTCTTGTGCCATATGCAACATATTGGTAATGAAATTTTTAGTTACGCAAATAAATTAAAAAATTATCATATATTTTTTTATTTATTTAAATATATACTAAGGATATGTGAAAGTTTTTTTCTTTTTTTTATATTATTTATAGAATTAAAAAACTCAACTACCAGTATATATTATGATAATCCATATAATTTTACATATATAGTTGATTGTTTTTCTATATAAGTGAATATGAAGTTCCAAAGTGTTTTCTTTTTTCTTTTTTGTCCCTAACGACGCCTAATCAAGGTCAAATTCCTTAAAGGAAGAAAAATCTTGCTACCACATATTTGTTGAACACTTTTTGTATTGTTCTTTAGAATGACTCGTTTACCTATACTTTGGGGTTTGTTTGTGTTGTTGTTTTGGAACGATTTGTCTACCTATACTTAGGGGCTTGTGATGGATGTCGACGACCTATTTTTTTTCAAATGTTTTTCCATTAATTTAGCTTTTAATATTCTTTCGGTCCCAATAAAATTATCACATTTTAAATTTTATTATTAAGTTTTTTTGACTTTAATCTTTAGTATTTTATATTTATTATTGATAAAAATTTTAAAAAATATATTTAAAATACTTTGAATGGTGTAGCCTCTAAATATATGTTTTGTAACATTTAATTAATTAAAGTATTTAAAGTAATAGAGGTCAAACTTAAACAAATTTGATAAAAAAAATCAATTATGTTGATTTAACCAGCATAGAAAATGTTTTTTTTATTCCTTTTCTTATTTTACTAGTATTTATTATCACATATGTCATACGTGAATGGTCATTATTTTATTTACTTTAAAAATTTATAGTTGTATATTTTATAAATAATTAAAATTAATAAACGTATTAATATGTAAATTTTGATTGATGTTCAAATATCTAAAATTATTATTTTTAATTTTAATATGAAATTAAAATTTATGAAATCAAAACATATCAAATTTTATCTTTTTTTATTTTTTTAATCAAATAAATTCATTAATATTTTAAGGTTACGAAAAATTTAAACTATGCAAACTAACTAATCTAATTTAAAATTTAATACTTTTTATCTATCATCAAATAAATATATTTAATTAAATAATTTTAATAAAATTAAAATTTTTATTTATAAATTGAATAAATATTATTGATTATAAAAATATTTATAATTACGATTTAGAAATATAATTAATGCCTATTAGTTAAAAATGTTTTCCATTTTCATGCTTTATATACATATATATATATATATATATGTAATAAATTATAGATAATAATGCATGTATAATCTAAGCTCAATGTATATGGTAAATTTAACTAATATGTACATATTATTGACAAGTGATGTATATGCAAATTAAGCAACAAATAATTAGTCGAGCGAATATGATTTACTCTATTTTTTCCTTTAAAATTTTAAAATAATAAAATTTAAACGTTAAGTTTATATATCTCATCATAAAAAATTCTTGCGTAAAGTCCAAAATCAATTACAAGTATTTTTTTTATTTTTAATAATTAAATCAGTTACAAGTTCAATTCTTCTAAAATGTAATAATTTACAATAACAACTCAAGAATCAATATTAAAAGAAGTGTTAAATTTCATATTGTTTTTTATTATAACTATGAAACATAAATCTTATTTTCAGTTTCAACTTTCATGAAATAACTAAACAATTCATGCATATTATAATACTTCAGATCTGCACTAGACATGCTCATGGGCCGGGTTGAATCGAATTCGAGCTGAGATTCAGTATGATATTAACATTAAATATGCTCATCTAAGCCCGGTCTAACTTGAAATATGAGTCTTGAATTTAGCCTAAGCCCGCCCATATTATTTTTTTATAATTTATTTTTGAAAAAAATATATTTGTTTAAATTTAATCTTTATTAATTTAATAATTTTTTATTAAATTTATAAATATAAATAAAAAGTTTACACTTTAATATTATATACATGTATATTGTTTATATGACAAAAATTATATAATACATAAAATATAAAACAAATATATATAATGCAATTTTTGAGTCTAATATTTTTATTTAAACTTTTTCAAATATTGGACGAGCTGTAAGCTTGGACAGGTAATTCCACCTTTGAGCAGATCTAATATGCTTGTATGGTTAATAAGCTTGCATGGGATGTTTTTCAACACTTCTGGGACATAGACAACATTAATCCAATTTAAAACTTATCATTTCCTCCCTAATAATTAGAAATATCAAAATGAAATAAAATCTGAAATCTGTTCAAATTCTATTTAACAAAAAAAAAAACTTAAAGTAAAAAATGTTGACCTTGAAATGATTGAAACTTGAAATTTTTCGAATTTAAAATTGATTGAATCATAAATTTGTAATTTCTTAATTTAATTTTGAAATAAAAATATATAATTTTATATAAATAACTTTTTATAAAATAAAACTTTAATTATTAATTTTATTGCAATATTTTTTACTATTTTAATTTGAAGTTAAGATTTAATATATATGACTAATTATTTGGTATAGTGGCAGTTGAGTTTTTTAACCCCGTGAGCATGGTTAAAACACTGTCATATGTTTTACATGTACACTTAAAAAATAAAAACTAAATAAACAAATCATATAGCAGTATTAACTCCACTTGTGAAATTAAAAAAACTATGTTATTGGGGTATCAAATAATAATTCATATATATGTGTGCGTAAGATAATATAATAATATTATCTTATAAAAAATTTAATTTTTAATTAAGATTAAACTATTAAAAAAAGAAAGATTTCTAAAAAGAGAAATATAAAAAAAATAAAGAACAAAACGTGAAATGCAAGAAAATTAATAAATAAAAGGAAATATACATTTTTGAAAATCTCAAGAAGGAAATAGAAGTTACCATTATAACCTTAATGTAAAAACCATCGTTTGCCTCTCCCTCCACCAAGTTCATATGCTATTTTCAAAACAAAAAAGAAAGGTGAAGAAGAAGGACTGCCTGTCAAGTCCCTGTTGACTTCGGACAAGGGCTGCCGGTGGTATTCGGAGATGAAATTAAGCTTTTGATGTGAAATAATTTGTGACCCATGAATATCACCATAAATCCATCCTCTAATTTCCTTGTTGTTCCTATCATCCTCTGTTTCAGTGTTGGTGTGAAGGCTGACCTTATTAAGTACATTATTTAGCAAAAAGTTGTAGGGAAGGAATATGAAACTATGGCATTAGATTTTTAGTTATAATTGATTGATTATGATCATTGGTATTTAGCAAGAATTTAGAAAATTTAAGGTGTACCTATATATATATATATATATGAAGGATGTAATTTTTTAAGATACTTGATTGCGGAGAATATAGAGATTGATATGTTTAGTAAGATTAAGTGACATATTTGGTATAAGTACATTATGTAAATAATGCTTCCATACTACAAAACAAAGATTTGGAGATAAAATTTATTGAGCTGATTCTATGAGGATTCCATACAGTTTTGCTTTGACACCTTTGAAATTAGGGTTTAGTCATCCAGAAGCAAGTTGTGCATTAAATCTCAGTGCAAAACTATTGAGATAGTAAACATAAATGTCATATGTTGAAATGCAGGAAAAACTTGAAAGGTATTCTAACATATTTGTTATGTTAGCTCAAGAAAAAGGTTGAACCAAAAAAGGGTTGAATTGGTTCTATAAAAACTTGATCAAAAATTGATCTTTTGTACAAATTTGAAATAAATTGAAAATAAAAAGGAGCTAAGGATAAGAAAAATAAACAATCAATATATAGAGGTTTGGTCCTTGAACTCGGCACCTAAGTCTTCTTTTCTTGGCACTTTCTTGTGAAGGTGATTCCCCCGATTCATTAATAAAATTATTTACTTTCAAGGCTAAGGTATAACCTTACACCTTTATCTTTTAAGGCTTAGATGGAACCTTTCAATCCCTTTAAGAATTATATCCTAAATTCTCAAGCATTTTCACTTACTTTCACACAACCCTTTTTGTGATATGAATGAAGTATTTGTAAACAAATTAAACCTCTAGTAGGTAGGAGTTTGCTAGAATTTAAGTATAAAGTGAATGAGATACAAATAAACTTGAAAGAGTGTAAATTTGATATAAGAAAAAAAATGAAAACTTTGAGCTTTTGTTGTTCAATGCTTGATTAATCTTTGTATCTCTTACTTTTTCAGCTGTTGGGAACCTCTATTTATAACTTTAAATTGATTCATAGACGTTGGGCATTAAATGAGGTGGTTGGAAAGCCGTTGTAGCCTTCATAAATGCTTCTTTCCTTTCAGACCCAAGCTATTGTATCAATGCAATACCAATGGTATCAATACAAGAATAAAAAAAGTGATGGTTACAGCTTATTGTATCAATACAAAAGGCTGAGTATCAATACCTGCTAGGTTGTATTGAGATAGACACACCTGTATCGATACTTTTAAGGGTTTCAGCCAAACCTTGGCTATTGCCAAGCAATGTATCGATACATATAAGGTGAGTATCGATACTCATTATAATGTCTCTATACAATCTGATAAGTATCGATACAATTGAGGGTTTTAAGTAGAATATCGATACATTTATGCATTGTGTCGATACATAACTTTAAAATCCTTTGTAAAGTGATTTTTATTGGCTTGATATTGACTCAACATATCTAAAAAATATTCTAAGTATAAATATGCATTTTGGAACATATATTTTTGAGAAACTACAAACTGAGTACTTTTTCAAAATATTTTTTGATTTTAACACAAATACTAAGTTGGAAATAATTGAATACGAATTAATTTAGCTTAAATTATTTGTTAAATCAAAATCGAAATTAATTCAAAGCTAACATGCTAGGTGATATGAAAGATAGATTATTGTTTTGTTAGGTAAAACGTAGCAAACTTCATTCAAATTTTGTGAAATGTATGATGATCACGTAAGCTTAAATCTAACATATTGATTTCTCATATTGTAGGACGCGTGCCATTGCACAAAAATGAAATACAGCATTTGTCTACAACCCTGCTAAGCTTTTGTTGTTTAAGGATCTGCAAAATTTGTGGGATAGATACGACAACCTTAGGGAGAAGGTTTATTATAAGTCAACACATATTGTTGGATGACACCCCTTACAACTCTTTGCTAATTCCTGTAAGTAATTTCATGAAGGCAATAGCATGAGATGTGTGACTTCCTGACATGTTGGATTGGCATTCATTGTTAACTTATTTTCCTATTCCCATTATTTGCTTGATCGAATGATATAACTATTTTCCAACGTGATGTGGCCATATAATGGAATATTCTCGTATCCATATAAATTTGGGGATGACGTTGATGCTTCATTGGTTGAGATGTAAATTGTGAATTAAAAAATAATTAATGGACATTAACTTATTACATCTCATTTACATCAACTAATCTGCTATACTGTCTATGAGTAGAGGATTTGGTCCTCTATTGGCAAATTGTAATGCTGCTAACATAATAACTTTGACATGCGTAGTCATTCGAGGATCGCTTAGAGTATATCTGGAGAAATTAGCAGAAGCAAAAAATGTCCCAGACTTCTTATGACAGAATCGATTTGGACAAGACCTTATCACTGAATGACACAAGGATTAGGAGTTTTACTCAGGAGTTATTAGGAGTTTAGGATGAACTACATCTTAAATAATATATGAACAATCAATTTTTGGCTCTATTAAGCTCATTGCACTAATAACTTTTTTAAATTATGTCATTAGGTTGGGGTGCTTATATCTATATAGTGAAATGTATACAACAACAAAAATGAACATTTAATGTATTGAACAATTATATTCTATTATAAAAATGTATTTTTTTAGCTATTTACGACCTTTGTTTGAATGGATATACTGTTTCCATATTTAAAGTTTTCAAGCTGCACATAAAGTTATGATGTAACTAGTGTTGAATTTGCTAAGACATCCATGTATATAGTTCTCAAATTCGCTAAAATATCTATATTACTATAATAATAAATTGAAGCTGAAGAAAACCAAATTCAAAGAGGGAGAAGAATGCAAATGCACGTATAGTGAAACTTGAATACATATATGCACACCTCCAATATAAACAGCCAAATATGTTAACCTGGCATGCCAATCCCTAAATCTATTAAAGCGCATCTAACATAGATTTAAGCTTTGCATCACTTTGAGCTTCAGCTCGATTCCTACCTCAAATTCAGTAGTATATTTATCCATAAACATCTGACAGGTCTATTAGAGTTCTTCTATCAGGGATTGTTGTGCAATGTCAATCCATTTATGTTTATTGTACATCTATTTATAATGTTTGAACATGTCATAGTTGTAGTTATTGATCTCGAAGCTGAAACATGCTTTAATATGAGTTATTGCATTTTAATGGCTGACCTTTTTACTCTCTTCTTATTTTCTTAAAACTCACTTTGCACTAAAATATCTGTCAAGTTCTTTGATTTATGGAATGGCATAATATGAATAACTACAATGTCTTAATTCTCTACATTACACACGACCTGACAAGTTAGAGTACCATATCCACATGCATCAGCAACCTTACGCACAAGGTCTTGAAAGTCAATTGAGATAATTTCCATTGGCCTGCAACCAAGGACTACAGACAGATGGTTAACATTAGTTACTGTAAAGAGATCTAAGTTCTGACTCTAATACTACTACATATATATAAGTTGAAGGCCACAACAGTTTTTAGGGTAATTACTAGCAGTTAATTTCACTCCATAAACTATTTAACACACGATAGAAATGGATAATTAATAAGGAAAATTTATGTATAAAAAATAAAAGTCCATTTCAGATGCTTAATATCAATTATGCTGAACCAAAACGGATTATGAACTGCAAAATAAGGAATATAAAGTATGTACTAAATATAAATTAGTTATCTGATTAGTTATAGTAATGTCAAAATATTATACCATAACTACCTTTAATACTAAGATGACCACATTGTATGTCCTAACTTTAGGAAAATGTCGATTGATGTTAAAATAATAGTTATCATTCGGTTGATTAGTATTTTTCAAATTATAGTGTATTGTAAAAGTTTTAAATTTAATTTTATGTGAATGTACATATGATCGTAAATTAATGTACATAGAGCATTTACGAAAGATACACAGTACAATAATTGAATCCTCATATGGTAATCATTGAATTCACATTTTAGAATTTATGAATGTACATATGAGAATTTTTGAAGGTACCTATTAGATTTACTAAATGTACGAACCTAATTGTACGTACAAGTAAATGTACTTATATTTAGTAAGTAAATATTAGTATGAATATAACTAAATGCATGTATGACAACCAATATCAGGAAAAATTAGCAAAGCTGATTTATCATAAAACAACCATTACTCTATTGGTAAAGAAGAATGTCAAGAAAATTATGTCTATCTTATGGACAAACAAATTCTAAAGTCAAACATACAAATAAGCTTCAAGAGGCCTATGTATATGGTATGGATGATAGCTAATATATTTATCTACTATAATAAATGGATTAATATGAAAGACAAATACAAGTGCAAGTGGATAATTATGAAAATTGAAAAATAGGCTTATATTATATAATATAATACGTACAATATTCTTGTACATCATTCAAAGAATTTAATTTGTAGCTTTTGTGACCATAAACCCTTACACCCTATAGCAATTTTAAAATGTACATGTCAATCCTATGTACACTTTATATATCCTAAACACTAGTCAACATGCTTAGTACTCTATCTTTTTCTGTATTCCTCGAGTCCAAAATCAATTGTGCCATGAGTTTCAGTCTATCTTTCTTGGCATTAACTTATACAGAAGCCAATGTGTTTGTTATCACACAAATAATAGTTATGATTAGAAGTAAAGAGCGAATCTTATGCACTGCATACTTTTCTGATTCAATGGTGGTGTGATTCGGCCATTGCAACCTTGTAAATGCTTCATTAAGAATACATTATAGTTATTAGAATTGTAATACAACGCAGAATCTAGTTAAGTCTAAACCCATTACAAACACAGCATTAGAAAAAATGGACCCAAACTTTATTGTGATAAGCGATTCAAGATTTACTCATCATTTTATTGCCATTCTAACTAGACGCGTTTCTTCTTGTACTACTAAACAGCATATGTGGCTGGATGGTTCCACTCATGCAGGAATGCGAGTAAGAACTTTTGCTGCAAGTGATAACATAGATCACATCAAAATTACTGTAAACTTTATCCTTAATGTATCACCTCAGACGAGGCTACTATAAGTTATGTTTTCTTATACATTACCATTTATCGGGGGAATTGAAAGTGATTTCTCCCTAACCATGAACTTCTGGAATCAATAACTTCTATCTTGGAAGATAATGTATTAACGCAACACATAACCAATGATTGTTTGCACATACAAGCATATCTAGCAAATATATAAGGTATTAAAAACAAATCTTAATTATTTACATATACAAATAACTTATTTCACCTTACATGCATAATTGGTACATACCCATTAAGCTCCTGCTATTTTAGCGTTATATGGTTCAAGCAATATAAAATTAGCAAAATAAGTTATGACATCATGTTGGCTTACCTTTTCTTTAGGACTGTAGTGTAGTATTGCACCCTACATGAAAATGTCACTGCATATTAACATATGCTAACTATAACAACAAATATTCAATGAAACATGTGCATTCTGATGTATATCTCATTAGAAGGTCAAAATCATACTACTAATTGAAAGGCCAAAACAACCTGACGTAGCTTCGATTTCCTACTTACATAAACTTTTTCCTCATTAATAACCCATACATCTACTACCTAAAATACATACAGATAAACAAACTATTATGTTCATCATGAGAATCTGCACGTTCATGTAATGCGATATGTACAAAAGATAAGCTTAACATACCATGTTGCTGACCCAATTGGATTTGACTAAGGATAACATATCAATCCTTGTTAGATCCCAACCACGCATTTCGCAAAACGATTGCCTACAATAGAGTGTGATGAACATATTATAATGCTTTTAAATATAAGCGTGACTAATGTACAATATGTATGTTGAACTCACTCTATAGGTAAATTTTCATCTCACGCATACTCCACCATAGCTCTTTCAAGTTCTGTCAACAGGCCGAGTGGCCAACTAACCGAATATGGTGATCGAAGATTGGCAGCAGCCCAACCACCCTACAAATACGTGAAAAACTCCTAATCGCACTTACATTAGCATCACCATGTATTTCTTCCTCTACCATATCCAACGTTTCATCCTTAAAAATTGCACCCCCTGACACTTTAACTTTCGAAGGAGGAGGTGGCACATCTACTGCAAAATTGTGAGTAGTCTCGAATAGTCTAAACTGACGTGATAGGATCCTTGTATCTCTCCAATGATGGTTGTCACCTCCCTTGACCTCAGCTCTCCCTTTCATTTGCAATATCTAGCGTTCCACTATTTTCATGTGTTAATAATAGCTTTGCCAGTGTCATCATATCGAGGAGATTGTCTTTATGCAATCTCGCAATCTCCTAGTTTTGCCTCATGATCTCCTTAGTTCGTGACTTGATCCTTTGCAATATACCCAACATCATAAGATTATTTTTACCATGCATTAGTTTATAAAGATTGAATTACCAATATATTTCACAAGATTGTATAAAACTTGGTTTTCATTTTTGCCAATGTTAATTGTTAACAGCACTCAAAGCTTACATTTTATAGGTCGAATAAGAAAAAGGAAAATTAAACATACCATTGCCTTTGGATCTAACTGCACCAGATTCATTTTCCTTGCCACTTTCATCCATCATAGGTTCAGTGTCACTTACAACATAAAAACATAATAACATAAAATTTATGATGATAACAATTGTAATAGCCATATATATTCAGTTCCCTATTATAATGCATAACTATTTAACTGATATCCAAAAACAAAATAATTTTTAATGATATTACTACAGTTACTTGCCCGGAACCATATCCACCATATTCTTCCTCTAGCTGTATGTGTCTTTTGGCCGAGTCATCATCCTATCTACTTATCTGGGGCATTGCGCGAGGCACGTGTCTTTCTGATAGGATAACCCTATCCAAGTAAAACATCTATAAAAAAACTTTCTATATTATATCTCCAATTGAAGCTTACTAGGATAATATCATATATTGAAATCAGTCACTAAAGCATAATTTTTGAGACCTGGAGAAATAGGATGCAGTCGGTTAGCCATGTTGTGCGTTTTCTTCCTTTATGCTTCCTAACAGCATTAACCAGGTGCTTTAACATAAACCCACCCTAATTGTAAGCCTTGATTTGCACTAGATTAAAGATGATCTTCACGAGCTTCAAATTAACCTCCATCCTACTACTCGACGCTAAAACTAACCCTATCACATACAATACAAATAGGCTCTTCCAATCATCTTAATCTATTATAGTGCGTAACAGATCCTCAAAATCCAATAAAGAATTTGAAGGCGCCACCCTACTGCACCATGTCTTGATCTCATCATTTTTGTTTACAGATTGTTCGGTAACTTCCACCCTACTACATGAAATGCTAAGCACTAGACCAACATCAATATCCCTAACTGTAATAACATGGTTCCACCATGTCAAAACATTACTTAATGTGTCAAAATGTTTAATCAATCACATACACAATGGGTAACGTAAAAAGTTACTCTCAAACTAAAAAAATCATCAAAAGCTATTTCTTTAAATGCATTTTTCTTTCTATCGTCACCTATAAAAACCTCATTCATTAACCTAACCAACTTACTCGGGCTGCAATGGCTGCTTACTTTACAAATGGGCTATAATTTTGTACAGTCTCATGTGAGCTAAAATTGGTAAATATTAATACATTAAACCATATGCTACCAAAAAAATAACTTTACCTCTGTAACTTTTGTTTTGTTTTATGCTCTCCTACAACAACTTTGATCCATGTGTGCCTTCATTTTATGTTATACCTACAAATATTATACTATTATAAATCTAGACGCATGTATATAAATGTGTATATATTTTGACAACAACCTTTCAAAATTAAAACACTTTGCCATCGATACATGTTTACAGTTAAAAGTGCAATCCCATTTCACTACTAATTAATAGTATATTGTATACTAAAAGTCATAACTTAAAAATTTCTACATTAATTAACCATGCTTCTAACAATTGCAACATATTTCAACCCAAATATGCAACCATGGCTAATGAGGTTACAGCATTCATAGGCAACACTTCCATGGGAAATGTATCTTATAACTACACCTTTACATTTAAAACAGCCCTAATTTCTATAATTGTACATATATCTTCGATTTTCAAATTTTTTCTTAACATAATACACATAAATATGTCCTGCTAAACATACATAAATTTTTTCTCAAGATATATTTTGACCTTATCTTTACTTCGTATATCTTACTAAACATATACTTAAATCTTACAATTATAAAATCTTTTTTAAAACAAACCCTAAACAAATTATGCCTAATAAAAAAAAGCTAAAATATTTTTCTAATAATTCAATTTAACATTCAAAAGTACCAACATCATACCTTAACTTCTTTACAATATCACTTCTTTAGAATTATGAAATTCGAAAACACCAATATCGCCACTAACAAAACCCGAGATTGACCAACATAAAGAGAAAAATGTCATTGGAAAACCTATGTATATCAAGTCGAAACATAGTGGGTTCTGTCAATTGGGATTGGAACTGGATCAATGACGAAAACTTATAAAAAAATCCAGCTGAGGTTGAAATTAAATAGTAAAAAAACTTTGGAAGAGAAGCTAGTTTAAAGTCTTCAATGTTTTTATTGAGAGAAAGAAATTTGAGGATGAAAATTTAATTTCTCTTTAAGAATATAATAATAACTTTCATTTCTTTATTATTATTTTTAATAATTGATATTTCTTTTTATTTATTACTTTTTTTTATATTTTACTTTTTTTTCCTTTATTTTCGATAGAGTTTTTTTTTTAAGTCTTCCAAACAAAAAAAAGGACCACTAAGGTTGAGTACGAGTTCTTAAACTTTATTCTTCTCTCTCTTTGCTTTTGCAATTAATGAATTCACCATCTCTCCTACGCCAACTGGTAATTATTGCCAACTCTCTGCTTCATATCTCCCCGTTTCTCTCTCTCTCTCTCTCTCTCTCTCTCCAGGTCTGTTGCTCTGCACTCTGCATCTGCTTCTGCTCCTGCCAAGGATCTTGAAATTTTGCAAACAACCAAGGTACTTTCTTTCATTTTGGTTTCTATCTCCGTCAACTGCTAAGTGATAACCTTAAACACCTCTCATTTACTATTTTTTTTTTTCATTCTGGGTTGTTTTTGGACCGTTTCTTTTTAGCTAAACTAACAACTTTGGCCATGCTCATGCAATAAAGCTTCAGGCTTGTTATAAGCTATTTAAAATCCGCCATGTTCCACTGTTTTGAAAACTTGAGGTAAAGCATAGCCAATAGTAAAGAAAAAAGAAAAAAAAAAAAAGAAAGCTTTTTTGTTTCTTTGAATTTTCTAGGAGTGGAAGTTTCAACTTTCTACTTTACTTGATCTCTACATTATTGTCTTTTTCTTTTATCATTATTATATCTTCTTTTTGCGTTTACAAAACAGGGAATTTGATTTTTCTATAATGTTTACTTTGATCTCTATTATTCTCTTTTTTGTGTTGTCTTGATTCTGTTTTTTGACAAAATCATTCTTTTGTTTCGTCTTTTTCAGCTTTTTGTTTTTCCCTTTTTTGTTTTATCTGCTTTTGCTTACTACTTAAACTTTGAACCAATTTCTTCCCCATTCCTTTTCTATCTAAATAAAATGTATGCTTTGTTTGATCTGAGAAAACTAAAATCAGTTTCTTCTTCCTTTTATTTTTTTTCCTTCTAGTTTTCAACTTTATTTTTCTGGGTTTTCTCCTGATTGTCATTCTTTATTTCAAGTTGACACTCAGCTAAGTTTTGATCTCTCTTTTGAGTTCCATTTGCGAGCAGAGAAGGTAATGATCTTCAGATTTCAATGCTTTTAATTTTTTTTCCTTCATCGGAATCTCTCACTCCAGTGATACCCGTCGTAATTTCAAGCGTACGCATGCCATGGTGATAGACAAAAAGAAAGAGGACTGTCTCTTATAGGCCTCTGTGATGAGAGGTCTACTTGTTGTTTGCTAAGTAAACATATTGTTGGATTTACCCTTTCTTTTTTAATTTTCGTTTGAAATACTGATGGGTTCTCGTTGTGATTGCAAATACTACTAGTGGAAAAAAATTTCCATGATTGGCTTAAATTGTTTAAGAAACAAGACCTGTTTCTTGTTTGTGGTTTCTTCTTGGTTGATAAGTATTATTTATTTTATTATTTTGTTATCGATCCATGGAGCCCTCCGTGGATTATATTTGACCAAGTTTTATAAATCTCCAGTTTTAACCAGTGAGCTGTAAAGTGACCTGTGGTCTGATGCGTGGGAATCTTTTGGCGTGACAGTCTTTTGGCTTGGTTGACCATTTCAGCCAACTTACATATAATTTCACGTGAGATCTGGTCTGCACTTTGTCCTTTTTTCATCATCGAATGTCTCCTTTCTGGAGCTGAGGCAATGGGATCTTGTGTCTCCAGTAGTAGTCGGGGTAGTTGCATTACCAGTAACCATGGCGAGGCGGTTTCTCCGACGTGTTTTGAAGTTGGATTTTGTGGGCAGAAGCGAACATTCTCGGATCATGTTATTGCCCTTCAGCATTTGCCAGCAGTACCTAACAGGGTTTTCACAAATGGAAAGAGCAGAACTTCTTGCATATTCACTCAGCAGGGTCGCAAGGGAGTAAACCAGGATGCCATGATTGTATGGGAAGTAAGGCTTTTTTTTTTTTTATGTTACTTTTAGTTTAACATCATTTGATTCTGAGATTCGTTTATATTCCGAGGTTAACTGCTTAATGACATTGATAAAATAAAAATTCCTGGTAGGATTTCATGTCAGAAGATGTGACCTTTTGTGGTGTCTTTGATGGCCATGGTCCACATGGTCATCTCGTTGCTCGCAAAGTGAGAGATGCCCTGCCCCTGAAGTTGTTGTCCTCCATGAATTCTTGTCAGTCAAGGCAAAATGGGTCCGGCCGAACATGTTTCAAAGGGAATACAAAGAGATCGGATGGTGGCGATTCTGAGAAGGATGGCTGTGCTGAGGACAGATTAAATTCTTTGTGGAGGGAATCTTTCATGAAGTCATACAAGGCCATGGATAAAGAGTTGAGGTCCCATTCTAATTTGGAGTGCTTCTGTAGTGGTAGCACTGCTGTCACTATAGTGAAACAGGTATGAAAAAACCACGTAGCTTGCTTGCTTCCCTTTCTCTTCAATTTGTCTAGGTTTTGTCTAATTCTTGTGGGTTGATTTTAATATTTTAGGGATCCAATCTTTTCATGGGATATATTGGCGACTCTCGAGCAATTATGGGATCCAAGGATGGCAATGATTCGATGGTGGCAATCCAATTGACAGTTGATCTGAAGCCTGATTTACCGAGTACATCTCGAGTCAATTTTTTCATTTCCTTGTGGGCATACTTAAATGGATGCAATATACTAAATGCTATATTGAAATGCTCCAGGGGAAGCTGAAAGAATTAAAAGGTGCAAAGGCAGGGTCTTTGCATTACAAGATGAACCTGAAGTACCTAGAGTGTGGTTGCCTTTTGATGATGCACCTGGGCTAGCAATGGCTCGAGCTTTCGGGGATTTTTGTTTGAAGGAATATGGTGTTATCTCTATACCCGAATTTTCCCACCGGCTTCTTACGGAGAGAGATCAATTTATTGTTCTCGCCTCAGATGGAGTAATTCTTTCATCTTTGATTTTTATTTTATTCTCCATATGTGAATTTTGCTTCCAAATTGATTTGGTTTATTAAGGGTTGAACATAACATTTTCTAGAGTATGCAAAATAGTATCAAGCAAAAGAAAGAGAAAGCTTCAATGCAGGAAAAAGTTGCAGATTGAATAAAAGAGTAGATTACCTAAAGAACCAAAATATAAACACATAGAATCTCCAGTTTAGACAAAAAACGAGTACACACGTTAAACGGTGTATTGATATGTCAGAGTATAGTGCAGAGTGATTCTGAAGCAACTTGGACAGCAGTTATCAGGCACGTTACAATAAATTTTTTTTGTAAATCTTGCTGCAGATAAAATGGTAGATTAGACAATCAATACAAAACTTTTAGCATCCACTGGCAACCAGTGCAGGAAAGAACTATGATGAAATCAACTAAGAGGAGCAAATCTTTGTCTTGTTGAATTACTTATTCTCAGGATCATATCAGTTATTGATTAAAACCTTTTCTTTTCAAAGGAGGAGAAAGAATATTTGGTTGGGTTTCTTTTTCATGTAGTTTCTGGTTGATGCGTATAGAGACGATACCTAGTGCTGGGATTGCTGAAAGGGCTTTTCTGGTAGCAGCCTATCCTATTGTAGATGTTTGATTCGAATATCCAGAAGGGTCATGACATATGAACTGAATGTTCTTGAAGAGATCTAACAAGAGGAAACAATTGGAGTGATAAGAACTTTGTAATGAATTCTTTTTAACTTGAAAGTTTCAATGGAGTAAAAGTGGAAGCCGTGGAACAGAACTCATGAAAAGGTCCACTCAATTGTGAAAGTTTCATCTTGTGATCCTCGCATTTGCTCTATTTGGTTTTAAACTGTCATTTGCAAATCCTTGACACTTGGTGCTTGGTTTGTGAGGAGTGCCTCTGCATTTAGAGCCCATTGGGATGGTGACGTCCACACTAAGATTTGAGAATTGGTGGTTGATATGACTCTTATCACACGTTAATATATATATATATATATTATATTTCATTTTCAATTCTCCCAGTTCTTATTCTGAACATGTCAATATGGCCTGTAAGAATTCCATTACTGTCCGTTGGTTTGTCTGTATGCTGATAGGCGTCTAGTCGCAGGCTGACATGTAAATAAATAACTTTCGATTGCTAGAAGATGTTTATCCCTAAAAGAGATTCTTATTAGGTAATCAAGCTAAAGCTCAAGTGCCGAGTCATAGGAAAATTGAGGAATTTCACAAATACAGAGAAAAAAATTTGTGTGCTATTAAAGAGAAAGATTTAAGAGCCTTTTATTTGAGTCCTTTAATCCTCTTAGAAATGTAGGCTTGCCATGGTATGGCAAAAAACAAGATAATTTGATTTTTTCCTTGATATTTAAATTGTAATTGCAGGTTTGGGATGTATTGAGCAACGAAGAGGTGGTTGAGATTGTATCCTCAGCTCCTGCCCGATCATCAGCTGCCAGGATTTTGGTTGATTCGGCAGCACGTGAATGGAAATTAAAGTACCCTACTTCAAAGATGGATGATTGTGCAGTTGTTTGCTTATTTTTGGATGGAAAAATGGACTCAGAGTCTGATTGTGAGGAACAGGGCTTTTCTTGTGCAACCCTTCAGAGCAACCATTCAGGTAACGCAGTTGATTCTGATGATGGCCATAAGTCGGAACCATCGTTGCAGAGGAATTTCACCGTTAGACCATTGGAAGAAGGTGATGGTTACAGAAGAGTGCTACCAGAGTTTGAAGGAAATGTGGACACAGTGGTAGGTGAAGAACAGAACTGGTCAGGTTTGGAAGGTGTAACACGAGTGAACTCACTCGTTCAACTACCAAGATTTTCCGAGGAAAGGCAGAACGCATAAATTTTGTATTATCTAGAAACGAAACTCAACTGATTTTGTTACGGTAGATCCAAAGAAAAGAAAATCCTTGTGAATGGTGGCTATTTGGTCAAGTTATGCAAGTAAATCATTGCCACATCATCTGTTCCGATGTGTTGCACAGCAGATATGAGTGCTATGTATTGCACTCTATAAGGACAGTTTTCAATTACTACTCCAATCCTTTAAATCATCCAAATTCTGGTTGGTTTCAATTAGTTTGCACAGTCAACCAAAGCCGAGCGATACTAGAGCCCTTTAAGTTAAAGCCATATAAAAACACAGTGTAAGTTCCATGCAGTTTGAATGTAAGTTTGATAATTTTAAATATGATATGAAAATTTAATAATTTTAAATATAATATAAAATTTGATGCTAACATTAATCGTATGTTTACAAGGTTGCCAGGTCTCTGAACATGGATTTTGATCTCAGCGCCTCCTAGCCTGCCTTTTCTTTTCTCAACCAAAAATAATAATAAGAAGAAATAAATGAAAAGCTCTGGAATGATTATTATTTCCAAATTTCTTCGGAGCCAGTCGCAACGAGCAAGGATGAGTTGCACTAGTTTGATTTATTTGATTGATGAGATTTCCTGGGCCCTTGGAAATTAAAAAAAAAAAAAAATTAAAGGATACTCAAATAGCGTATAATGCAGAGGAGATGAATCAAAGGCTGCTGCCTGTCAATGAGATATATTACCCAGTTGTCCTATATACAGGGCCACAGGCACCGACCAACTAGTTGTATTCCATGATTTCAACCTTCTCCCACTAAATTTATTGCGTTCATTTGACTGACTCAAAATAGAAGAGTTTGAACAATTTTCATCAGAATGTTGCAGAAGCATACTGATTCATGATGGGAAATTAAGGCAGCAAATATATGTGCATATTTGATTATTGTTTCAGAAGACTGGAACTGTTCAATCTTAATCTTCACATATATGGGCTGGTATCTTAAATTTTACAATAACTTATATTTTATAAAAATTGATGTGCTTAATTGTAAGATTTAAAATTTAAGAGGTTTTGGTTTCAATTAGCATAAGTTTAAGAGTCTAATGTTAATTTAGGATTAATTTTAATACCTTTATGATCTGGTGTTCTTTGCAAGCTGCCAGCTTGTAGGTTTTGACACCTAATTACCATTTGTTTTTTTTTTAATCAAAAGCCATGTGAATGTTTAAGCAAGCACTTGAAGCATTTTTAAAGATCCCACTACAACTTAATTGGATATAACCAAAGTGTAAAATCTTCTCCCTCTTTTTACGAAAACCCAACAAAATTTTGGTGTTTCAATGTTGTTTTTGTTGTTTTGGAGTCGACTTTGAAATTTTGGAGCTGAAAGTTGAGTTTTGGATGTTTGGAGTGTCCTAAGAACTTGCTTTTGAGTGTAAATAGCTAACTATAGTTAACTAATTCCTTCAGTTTTGTTGATGTCAATTTTTATTTTAAGTTTGATCCAATTATTCTTAGTTGGTTATTTTATGTTCAGCCAAAATAATTCTTTGAATCCATGAATTTTAAGGCAGTTCTATAGTTAGTGTGCCCTAGATTCTAGCTTTGCCTAACTAAGTTGATCTATCTATTAAACATAAATCTGCCTTTAGTCTTAAGAATCCTAAGGTATCACTCCTGTCAATGTCTGTTCATTTGGTATACTAGTGTTACTTAAAATGGTTTATAAACATCATTTAAAGCTCCTACTATATTAACTAAAGGTTTAAGTTTTAATACTATGTATGATTGGTTTTATTGAAAGTTAATGTTTTTGAATGAAATTAAAACCTAACTATGAAATTTTGAAATACTATGAATCATTTAAGCTATAATTACTTGTGTGAATTGTCAACGAAAGTTATAATTCTGACTTTTTGCATACAGTAATGAAGCCTATATTGGTGTCCTAAATTGAATTTGACCAATGGGAGTTTGATTTGTATGATTCATGAGCGAGAGTTTAGACCCATTTAATGCATAGGTTGAGAATTGTATATGTACCTTTGACCAATAGGTAGTGCCCTCTGGGAGTTTGACCTATTTAGATACACAAACAAAAATTTTTAAATTTCATTCAATTGTGTTAAAGCGAATTAAATATGAACTTTTCATAATATTTGGATTTGTTGGATTACTAAGCGAGGTATTTGTCTTATGAATTTCATTTGAATAAGTTTTGATTATATATGTTTTGTTTTATGAGTACAAATAACGAGTTTTGAATTTGATTGCATTATTATAGTGAACTTGTAAATGCATGGCACATGATATAAGTTTTGAACATTTGAATCATTGATTTGATATATGTTCTTAATTGATCTAATATGACTTATTTAGAGTCCTTTTAGACATTCCAACGCTAAGATATCGAAAATACCCTAAATTTGGATTTGTTCCTTTGTTCTATACTAGATTGGGTGTTATTTCCTTAACTATAGTTAGAATACTCACTGGACTTCATGGTTCATTAAATAATTCATCATTTTTGAATCAAAACTTGGGGTATTGGTGCTCTCAACAAAAGTTTTTGCGTATGGAAATGTTTTATATGGACATACAGAACCCTAGTTGGCTCTTAATTCTTCTTAATGTGTTTTTTTAGATATAATCTTTTTCGAAACAGCTCATTTTCATTGTAAATCAGTGAAATTTGAGATGTAAGTATTTATGACCTAGTTGTATAGCTTCTATAAGTGTTTAGGCTTATATAATAGCAATTATAGTTTTTTTATTTTGTAACTCTTTGAGTATCTATTTTTATACAACCATGCGTATGCTTAGATTAGATACATTTTTTAACCATTTAAAGGTATATAAGACCTTAGATATGGTTAGTTTGTATGTTTTGAATTCTGTGCATATAATATTATGTCTATTATATATAGGGAAAAGTCCAGTATCAACCCTTATGCTTTAGCGGATTGACAGAAAATCCACTATACTGACACATATATCTTTTGTGGTTTTATTTTGTTTATCACAGGCTAACTCTATTATATTTTTCTAAGAAATCACTATTATACCTTTTATTGTCTTGCTTTTTACTTCATTTTCTTCTTCTTTTTTATCTCTCTAATTTTAAGTCAAATATTTTTCTTCTCCTCTTTATAATTTCAAACCTAAAAACCTCAAAGTTTTTTCCTTCAATTTATTTGTTTATATACTTTTCGAAGGATTGTAAGGGGAGTTTTTATTGAATTTATGTTAACCATTTTTTTCCTCCTTCCCCATCTTTTCCATCAGATCTTTCTTAGGTAATTTCTTTTTATGTATTTATTTATTTGGAAGCTAGTTTTGGGGTTTTTTTTAAGGAAATGTAGCTACAGTAGCTAAATTTTTAATTTTTTATGGTCTTTTATGATTTGGGAATAGTAAAGTTATAGTAGGAAATTTAACTTCATTGCCTTCAGTTTTTAAAGTTACTTGTGAATTTTAGTTAGAATGATAACATAAACATAGAAAATGGACAAGAAAGTTGCTTGTGGAATTTAGTTCGAATGATTTCACAAACATAGAAAAAGGATAAGAGAATTGTGTTAATGGGAAAGTAAGCAAGCTTAGAATTAAGCTTTGTTTTATAGATTTAAAGAAATTTGTAGGTAAAATAATTAAATTATAGAATTTTTAAATAAGATTTAAAATTTTGGATGATCGATTGTTTTAATATTAGGTTTCATTGAATTAGGTTTAGGTTATTCATTAAAATTGATGGAATTTTAATTTTTTTTAAGTTTAGGGTTTCAACATGAGGAGGAGAAGAAGAAGAAGAAGAAAAAGAAGGATAGTTTCGGCATAGAATTATCAATAAGGGTTAGATGTAATGATGTTATTTGCTTTTATCGTAACAGTCAAATCATAAGGGTTAAATATTAATAAAGAAGAAAAAAAAAGGAAAAAAACATAGGGTATACAGCCAAAACAAATAAGGTGAAAATGGATTTTTTCCCTTATATATATGTAAAGAAGACTTTTCCCTTATATATATATATATAATGTATGTATGTATGAAATAAAGTGAAACCTACATGTTACAGGCTTACCTTGTCCGCATGGTATACCAAAGCTGGTTATTATGTTGAGTGGCTCAGAAATTCTAAGAAAGAACTGACTCTCAATTGAAGAAGAGAATTTATTTTTTTCTTGATGCTGAATACAATGGTAGCATCCCTATTTATAC
>JBBYHO010000013.1:3022729-3034627 GCA_038382025.1 Adansonia gregorii
TTTTTTTTGTTTTGTTTTGTTTTTGTTTTGTTTCTATTTTTTTGTTTGTTTACGCCTTTTTAGGTTTTCTCCTTCTACGTGTAATATTTCTTAATGGAATCTGAGTTGACTGGGTTGCCGTCCCTTTCTAACAAGATTAGGGCCCCTCCAGAGAAGGTTTGCTTCACGATATACGGTCTTTCCTAATTAGGGATTGCTTGCATCACGCATCTTTGTGAATTGGGAGGATCTTCTTCAATACCAATTTGCCTGGGTGAAATTGTCGTGGGTGCATCTTTTTGTTATAGGCTCTGATCATGTGTTTTTGATACATTTGACCATGGCAGATGCCCTTCATGCATTTTTCCTTGATGAGTTGAGCTGGTAGTATCTGTTCTTAACACATTCAGCTTCTTCAAGTTTGGTTTCCATCAAGACTCTGAGAGAAAGGATCTCAACTTTGATAGGCAATACAACTTCCATCCCATAGATAAGAGAGAATGGAGTAGCACTTGTGGAAGTGAAAACTAAGGTCTGATAGGCATAAGTGCAAAGATTAACTTCTTATGCTAGTCTTTGTAAGTCTCGGCCATTTTCTCAACTATTCTTTTAATGTTTTTATTGGTTGCCTTGACTGCCCCATTCATCTTTGGGTGATAAGGGACAGAATTATGACGCTAGCTCTTAAGCTGTGAGAAGACCGCTTGCATCATTTTATTATTTAAGTTGCTTGCGTTGTCTGTGATGATTCGGTTTGGGAGGCCATGTCTACAGATGATGTCTCACTTGACAAACCTACAAACGATTGATTCTAGTGACATTAGCATACGAAGTAGCCTCCACCCATTTAGTGAAATAGTCAATTGCTACTAAGATAAAACGATGCCCATTGGAAGCTTGGGGGTGATTAGCCCGATCATATCCATGTCCCACATGGAGAAAGGCCATGGGGCCTTCATGATATGAAGTGGTGTGGGAGGGACATGGATCTTGTCAGCATAGATTTGACACTAATGGCATTTTCGGGCATAATTGATGCAATCTTTTTCGAGGGGCAACCAGTAATAACCCGCTCTCATGATTTGGTTGGCCATCCGATGTCCATTAGCATGTGTGCCATAAATCCCTTCATGAACTTCTTCTAGGATCTTTTCGGCTTCAGGAGTATCATCGCATCTGAGTAATACTTGATCATGGGTCCTTTTGTGCAAGATTTGTCCATCGATAACCAATCCTAAGCCAGCCTTCTAATAGTCCTTTTATCAGTCTTGGTTGCATGTTTGGGATATTTCCAATCCTTAATGTAACGAAGGATGCCATAATACCATGGTAAGCCATCCTTCTCTCTTTTAACACTATGACAATGAACCGGAGTTGTGTAGATGCTTATTTGGATGGGAGCAATGTTTGACTCCTGGTTGACTTTAAACATGGACGATAAGGTAGCCAAAGCATTTGCTGTTTGGTTCTCTTTTTGAGATAAGCGTCGAAAACTAATATCATCAAATTTTTTCTTGAGTTCTGCTATCAGCTTTCCATACTGTATTAGCTTGGCATCACGAGTTTGCCACTCTCCTTTCAATTGGTAGATGACTAGGGCTAAATCATCGAACACCTGTAATATCTTGATATTCTTCTCGATGAGTGCTTGAAGCCCCATGATAAAAGCTTCATATTCTGTGATATTATTCGTGCAGTAGAAATTTAGTCTTGCTATGAACGAATAATGACTCCCATCGGGTAACATCAATATTACCCCAATTCCATGTCCTAAAGTGTTTGATGCTCCATCAAAATACATCTTCTAGGATTGATCTTGGTTGGAGGCATCTTCATTCTTAGAAATGCACATTAGATCTTTATTTGGGAAGTTAAAATTTAAGGGTTCATAGTCATCTGCCACTTGACTTGCCAAGAAGTCAGCTATCGCACTACCCTTGATGGCTTTTTGACTAACATAGGCAATGTTGTATTCAGAAAACAAGACTTGCCATCCAGCTAACCTTCCTAATCGTGCAAGGGCTTCGCATAGATACTCGATACGATCGAGCCTTGCAATTAACCATGTGGTGTGATACAGCATGTACTGCCTAAGTCTCTTGGCTGTCCACACTAAAGCACAGCATAACTTCTCGACTGCGGAGTAATTGCACTCACATTTCGTAAACTTTTTGCTTAAGTAGTAGATTGCTTGTTCCTTCTTTCCTGACTTGTCATGTTGCCTTAATACATAACCCATAGACTTGTTAAAAACTGCCAAGTAAAGGATTAAAGGTCAATTGGGCATCGATAACACCAACACTAGTATACTTGACAGATAATGCTTGACTTTATCAAAGGCTTCTTGACATGCCTCATTCCACTCTCCTAGATTTTGTTTACGAAGAAGCCTAAAAATAAGGTCGCATTTGTTTGTGAGATGGGATATGAATCTAGTAATGTAGTTTAATCTTTCTAAAAAGCTTCTCACTTCCTTTTGGGTTTGAGGTGGTGGCATATCCTGAATGGGTTTGACTTTGTTCGGGTCAACTTTGATCCTTTTTTTGCTAACTATAAAGCCTAAAAGCTTACCCGAAGTGACTCCGAAGGTACACTTAGCAGGATTCAATTTAAGTTAAAATTTTCATAGCCATTTAAAAAGTTTCTGAAGGTCTATGACATGTTCGTCTTCTTTCATTGACTTGGCAATTATGTCATTAATATGGATCTCGATTTCTTTGTGCATCATGTCATGGAATAGGGCTACCATGGCCTACTAATAGGTTACCCCAGCATTTTTGAGTTTGAAAGGCATGACATTATAGCAAAATATCCCCCATACAGTTACAAAAGTTATTTTCTCCATGTCTTCGAGTGCCATCTTGATCTGGTTGTAGCCTGAGAATCCATCCATGAAAGTGAACAGAGAATTCTTGGTCGTGTTGTTTACCAAAGTGTTGATATGGCGTAGCAAAAATTTATCCTTGGGACTATCTCAATTTAGATCCCGATAATCAACACATATTATACCTTGCCATCTTTCTTTGGGATTGTGACTATATTGGTAACCCATTTTAGATAGTTGGCTATTCCAATAAACCCTATATCAAATTGCTTTTTGACTTTCTCTTTAGTTTTGAGTAGCATTTTTGGCTTCATCCTCCTTAACTTTTGCTGGATTAGTTTGCATCCAGGCTTGATGGAAGCTTGTGGACCACTATATCAGTGTCTAGTCCTGGCATGTCTTGGTATGACCAAGCAAATACATCTGGATATTCCTAGAGTAGGTCTATCAGCTTGGTCCTAGTTGTCGACTATATTAAGGTTTCGATTTTAACCTTCTGTCGGTCCTCCTGAGTATCCAGGTTTACTACTTCCTTTGGGTCTTTATGGGGCATGATTTGCTTCTCTTTTTGCTTAACTAATCATAGGTCTGGTGGTACAAAGTTTTCTTCTTCATGATCGACTTCACTAGTGCCAATTGACTATTCAAAATCGATCTTTAAAAACCCATCAAACACATTCCTGTCACTATAGTTAGGACACCTAAAAGAGCAAAGAAATAAACATTACAAAAGGCACACACACAACTAAGGGATTTGGATAAAAATGAAGGTAAAAGAGTAATGGAGACAAAAAGGTTAAAAAGTGATACACAATATGGATTGATATATGCAAAAGTCATTTCATTAATAATGTTTGATAAAAAATGCCCCTTACTTAGGACACCCATCTGCCCTTGGGCGAGGACAAGTAGGTTTTCATTTCTTGATATTACATGAAAGGAATGCAAAAAGTGCAGGGGCTTTCATCATGACCCTGTCATCAAAATCAGGTCTTAGTGGAAAAACACGAATTTTATTGCTCAACATCTTAGAGATAAAGGCTATTAAGTGCCTTGTCTAGGATGACCAAGACATATTTAGCCTTTTGCTCTTTCGATTGGCTTGGATCAGTTTGTCCTTATGAATGAAATATCTCATGGAGAGATGGAAACATTATCGACTTTGACTTTCCCTTTCGACCTAATGATTGTGTCATTTCTTGGTTGTAAGTCCTCTTTTCTTGCTGCTTTCTTAAGTCCACATTGACTTTAAATCCCACACCTCTTTTGTTAGCTTGAGTGGTGACCTGTAAGGCTTCACCCATCCCTTGCAAATTCTTGTTAAGCCCTTTTCTAGCATGAAAACCTTTGCCAATAGTCATTTTTAAACCTAAGTAGGTACTCTTTGATAGATAAGGTTTAACTATTGGCAATCCTTCTCCCACTAATGTCACATTGACGAACTCGAAGGATTAGAATAATGAATTTAGTGCATCTTCATTAGGCTCTATGTAGATATCCTCGGTGAAAGTAGTGGTGGTCATTTCTTCTTCAGCCCCGATGGTGACTACTTTATCATTTATCACAAATTTACGTTTTTGATGAAGAGAGAACGGGACGGCTCTAGCGGAATGTATCCATGTTCTTCCCAATAGGTAGTTATAAGAAGAATTAATATCCATAACTTGAAAGTCCACTTCATATGTCAATGGGCCTATCTGGAGCTGGATTGTGATATTTCCAATTGCTTCGTGACACGTTCCATCAAAAGCTTGAACTATGGTGTGGCTACTTTTGATGTTGGACTAATCGATAGGGAGTTTGCTTAATGTAGTCATAGGCATGACATTGAGGGCCGACCCATTGTCTATAAGTACTTTAGGCAAAATATGTCCCTTACAATGGGCAGTGATATACAGAGCCTTATAACTGCCCTTCCCTCCCAGTGGGATCTCATCATCAGTGAATGAGATATAATTATCAGCCATGATATTGTTCACTGGCTAATCCAACTTCTTTACGGAGACATTCGGGGGCACATATGCTTCATTTAGAATCTTTAGTAATGCATTTTGGTGAACCTCTGAATTAAGAAGTAGAGAAAACATAGAAATTTTGGCGAGTTGCTTGCTTAATTGATCTGTAATGTAGTATTCACTGTGCTTAATGAACTTGAAAAACTTTATGGCTTCTCTTTCGTTCACTGCTTCCTTGACTTTTTTAGGCTTAAAATTCTTTGCTTGGGTCTGAGCCATACTAGTGCTTGGAGATGCATCAACTTTTTGTTTTTCTTGAGCTGGGGGAGCATAACACTTACCGCTGCGTGTTAGGTGACTAACTCCTGATAGTTCCATTGTAGCAGTTGAGGGAGTTAGTTCTCTGATCATTACTACTTGATTCTCGTATTTCCATGGGATAGCTTTGTTGCTTTTATACGAGAATGGTTTAGGTACTTCCATAACTAACTTTGGTGTAGTGTCAAAGAACTAACCTTAAAACTTGACTTACCATAAAGAATGAGGGGTTAATTTCTCCCATAAGGTGGGGGCATGGTTTCATCTCCTATCATATTGATAGATTCAGTAGGTGTGATCTTATGATAGAATTCTATCTGGCCTTCATTTATCATTCTTTAAACCATGGACCTAAACTCCTTGAATGTTTATAGGGTATGACCTATAACTGTATGGAAGTCACAGAAGTTGTCGGGATTATCTTCCAATTTTTCTATTGCATTGAGTAACCTGACCTGAATCAATGTTTGCTAGACCAAGAACATTGACGTTCTTACATCCTCTATGCTTGCCTTTACTTCATGTTTATTCTAAATGTCGATCATGTTTATGGCTAGCTCAGTATGGTTTAATAGAGGATTGGCAGCAATATTTGGTCCCTGGTTCATTCCAAACTGTAAGACTTTTGAGTTAATTAAATTTTCCATGTTTTGTTTGAAAGATATAAGTTCTCAATGTCATGTCCTATTGCCCCAGCATGGTATTCACAGTAGGCGTTAGGGTTGTAACATGGCAGGTATGGCGGCTTCTTTTCTGGGACACAGATCGAAGCCACTAAGTGATTTTGGAGTAAGGTTTGGTAGAGCACCTCATAGGTTATAAGGTAGGATCAAAATGTTGTTTTTGTTGATTTGCAACTCAATTGCCAAGTGCATTATTAGTTGCTTGATTGGTACTTTGGTGACCTTGTGGAAGGTATTATGATGGGTTAGATGGGATTGCAAAGAATAGGTTGTAGGTTATGGCATTAATTGGCTGAGGGGGTATGGTGATAAGGCGAGAATATAGTGTGCTTAGGTAGTAAGGGTCAGGTGTTTGACGTCATTTTGGCTGAAATGAGCTAGCATAACTTATGGTATTGGCCTCTCTTTCCTTCTTTTTACTAGCCATAGGCTTTTGCTTGATCTAGACATTTTCCCAGCTGACATTCTACCACTCTTAATGGCTGCATCAATCATTTCTCTAGAGGGGACTAGGTCAGCGAATTTCTTAGTGGCATTTCTTATGCGCTTCTCATAATAAAGAGTGCATAAGGTGTGGATGAAAGTGATTGTTATCTCTTTTTCTGTAAGGGGAGGCTAGACTAGGGCTACTTTCTCTCTCTACTTTTAGGTGTATTGCCTGAAGCTCTCAATGGATTTTTTCTCAAAATTCATCAGAGAAAGTAGATCTGGTGCCCAATCCGACACGTGCTGGTATTGATTCAGAAAGGCCTCAGCCAAGTTAGACCATGATTAGACTTTCACGTTGTCTAGCTTGATATACCATTGAGCTACTGCCCCAATGAGGCTATGCTGGAAGCAATGGATGAGGAGCTTTTCATCTTTCTCATACCTAACCATCTTTCATAGGTACATTCGAACATGGACAGAAGGGTAAGTGGTTCCATTGACCTTCTCAAACTCTAAGACTTTGAACTTTAGGGGAATGTCAAGGTTGGACACCAAAGACAATGATTGTGCATCAAGAGCTCCAAACTTGTCACTCCTTTCGATAGCTTGGAGGCATTTTTCTAGTAGCTAGAACTTATTCACTTCTGCTATCATCATGGTAGACTTTTGACCTTCCGTTTTTTTTGATTCCTCATGATCAAAGGTTATCAGATCTACTGATGAGACTTTCGTATTCACCTCTTGAGTACCGAGAATGAATTGACCTGTCGCAACAGGATTAAGGTAGATGACTGGTGAAGCCTGAGTGATAGGTGTAGGATTAGGTTGTTGTTCTTATCTGGTTTCCCTTGGGCAGGTTCTGGATTATTGGCAGGGGGACTTTCAACGTTAAGAGGATCATTCCTTGTTTCAGCAGTACTGGCTTACCCTTTTTCTTTCACAGAGGCTGTCATTAGTTCCATAAGTTTCACGATTTGAGCTTGCATTTCGTATTGCTGACGAAGCATCTGGTCCTGTGATTCCTTGACCATTAGCTCAAGTCATTCAATGGGAGCTTCATGATCACTCTCCATGATTTGCTTACATGTCGTGTGTTGTAGCAGTGCGTGATGTAAAGTTTCATGTTCCTAATTAATCTCAGAATCCCTTGCACTTTTATAGCCCAATTCCTATATTAGACTTTTTAAAAATATATTTATTAATAAGCATTTATGATGCAATGATGACTTACGATAATAATGATTGATGCAAGTGCAATGAAAAATGGTAAAATTAAATGTGCATATGCATTGGAGACAATTGATTCTTGGAACAGCTTCGTCAATAACGTCATTCTTGCAGTCATAAAAGGGGTTTTTTCCTTTTATGACATGATTACATCTGCAAGTATCTGACATGAGTGCATTGTGTAATCACACGATCGAGAAAACCCAAAAGTCATTGCTGACGATCTCCAACAGGTGCAATGTCTCCCCCTATGGATTGAGCTACTTCGATCATGTCATTTGCCGCTCGTTAAGCCATCTAAACTTGTTGAGTGAGGTGCTGATGTCTTTCTTGGTAGTTTAGATGTGCTTGTTCGATTATTGCTTGCAAATCTAGTTCGCATTGCTCGGAAGCCCTTGTTATTGATAAAGCCTTGATGATCCTGAAGAGTCTGATCTAACTCCTGGATTCTATGAATGAGGGCTTTATTTTCAACCCTGGTGGCTCTCGCATCTTGCATTTGGGCCTCGAGTCTTTGATTCCTTCATTGTTAGATGGAAACAATAGCATGTGCCTTCCTGAACTTTTCTTTGCTAGTTCTGACTTCCTCTTTTAGCTGATTTAATTCGTGATTGAGAGTGGCAACTTTAGCTTCCCATTTGACTAATGTCTTGTGAATGCATCGGGACTTATTATCTTTTTGAAGTGTCACATAATCTTTGGTCAGGCTTTTGAGGTCATCTCTGAAATGATCCTTTTCTTTAATGACTCGATCCATTTTAGCGCTCCTAAGATAGATATCTATCTCTAGCTGGCCCATTTCCTCCTTAAGTTGAGAGATTTCTATAGCAAAAGATGCCTTTTCTTGCTTGAACTCCCTCTTAAGTAGCTCGATCTCAGAAGGTGATTTCTCTATTGGGATTTGCAATATCTGGGAGTTGGGTGGTGGTAATGGATCATTGATACGGCGGAGCCTCCATGCTTCATATTCAGGCGTGATGGGGCTTCTTCTCCAATATTTTTCCATACGATGGACCTTATTCCAAGCTTGGAAAGCTGAATGGACTTTTGCTTTATAATTGGCCTTTCCATATTCAAAATCTTAATGTCCCAAGTCTTCAAAGAACAGGATGAATTACTGGCATTGAAACTGATACAATACTAATAAAAGAGCATAACTAGCATTTCCCCATAATCTTAAGAGCGGCACACAAGTGTAGTCTCCACATCTATACACAATTGACTGAGGGAACACCCATAAGGCTCTCCATATGATTTCTTCCTCCTTGATGTTTCATAATTCCTCGACCCAATGTTTTTCTGTCTTATCTTGATGACATTCTTCTTCTAATGCCGTGGAAAGAGGACTGATCTTGAAGAAGAAATTTTGCCTGACTTTTCCTTTCCTAACACAAAGATAAGTTAAGAGCTATATCTGGAGCAATAAGGTGCACCTGATAAACCTTCATGTTCCCGTCCTTTTACAAAAGCTGAGGGCATGGATAGTTTTAAGAATGAAGGTTGAAGCAAGGTTGATGTTGCAACATAGGTGAGAAAAAAAGTCTGACTGCTGCCTCTACATAACCTAAAGTCTTTGGGAATATAAATAAGCCCATAGGTTGCCAAAGCGTAGACATCTGAGCTTTCTTTTGATCAGAAAGATTCACGATTACCTCTTTCAAGCTGGCCCAAGAGATGCATTCGCTACTCCCTTTTACTTTGACATGACTATCAACCCATGCTTTTATGACTCCAAGAATTTGCCTCAACCTTTTCTTAAATAGAGGAGGTGTTGGAGCCTTGTAGTAAATCCGGTCTGATTTGGCCTTTTCTATGTTAAGTAGGGCTGTGTACTCATCAATGGTAGGGACTAAATCTTGTTGGTTGAAGGTGAAACATTAGTAGGCTAGATTCCAGAACTATGCCGCTGCTTGCAACAAGCCATCATCCAACTGAACTCGAAGTAACAGAGCTATATCCTTATACTTTTTAGTGAAGGCTTATTTCATGTTGCTACCCTAATTGTCCCAAATGTGCTTTAATTCTCGACAATCATTCTGACGAAAATCGACCTTAACCTTTTCATGCATTTCTGAGATGCAGTCAGGCTTTAAGATGTCCCCGTCCTGACATTGGTCTGACCATGTTTTGACATTTTTAAAGGACTCGATAGTGAAGATAAGCTATTGCTCCATAAAAGATACCCCTTGCTGAACACCGAACTAGAATAATTGTCCCAACATGATGATTGTAATGATGGTTATGATGAAATGATGCATGCACCAAAACACAAACAAACAGAAAATGAGTTAGTGGAACATATAGGAGACAAATATAGACAAATCAAAATTTAATAACTTTAGAAGAGAAAAAAAATCACAAACGTCTTAGCCAAGGTGCTGAGACGGGAGACGGCAGTATTTCAACATGCCAAGATGCAATCTGCCCTTCGTGAGGTGATGCTATATTTTATATTGATGGAAAAAAATAACCAGTAGCAATATTCATTCATCACCACTAGTGCAGAGGCACATTAAGCCATGACTTTGATAGCATAACAGCTTATAATATAAGAGATTTTGAAAGATGGTTCTTGTTCACCGTCACTTATTTATACAAAGGTTAGTTGTTGTTCAGGCAGCACAATGACATGTCTCAATAAATGATAAAAATACAGATGCGGGTGACAATTGTATTCTTATTATCACCTACATAATTATTGTAATTAGGAGTAAAGGTTAGGAATATTTCCTCGAGTGACCCTATTCTCTGGGTATTCTAGCAGCGTTTCAATATGGTTTGACATGGTTTAGCTCATAGGGCTCACTATATGAGGTTTTTGTTGACACCTAAAAAGGTATCTAAATTGCTCCTCTATCTAGTAAGGACAGTCAAGGGACCCCGATCCTAGACCCATCACGGATTTGGCAGAATGGGTTTGATCCATTGATGTATTTTCCTATGTAAATATAGAGGGTTACTCATGAGAGACATAGGTAATTTACATCCGAGAAGTTATTGCCATGCCTATGCAGAGGGTTACTCACGAAGGCAGATAGTTCACTTCCTTCGAAAGATTTGGTTGTAACCATACCATGGAGTTTGGTGGGACACTAATGCACATGCAAGTACGTGGTGTTTGATGGGGGAACAATCAAACCTCTTTGTTTACTTTTGTATTACCATTTTTATTAAATTGATGATTATTTAAAAATAAGATAATCCTGACAATCATGCCAAAAAAAGATTAGATGACAAAATGACCAAACAGGGTTCATGGTTAAATAATGATTAAAGATCAAAAGAACCAGGAAGCTAGAAAGACATGGCTAGTTATTGGCCTAATTCTCTATACTGTCCCCAGTGGAGTCGCCAAACTTTCATAATGTACCCCAGGGGGGATCCTCATGGATCCATGGGTGCGTACGACTTAAAATATTTTCCTAACTTAGAAATGTCTTCTTGACTGAGACTATTGTTTGGCGTTGTGATGAGAACGAGAAATTACAGATTCTAGACTTATGATACAATAAGGGGGACCATAAGATGAATCACTTATCTTGTTGGTCTTGTATAACCATCACGAAATGGCCAATGCTTGGAGTCGCCACCGATCATTTTAGGCTAGGCATGATCGGATGCCTATTGAAACCTATGTTTTGAGTTATGAAACTCAAAACATCGATCCCTTGGTCTACGTAATGCAAAGATTCACCATTGGGGTTTGGGAGTTGGTTACACACGATGAGGTATAAACCTCTTTGTGACACCCGTATTCGGTACCTTACTAGCTATATCTTATCTCGATTTTGATTCTTTTGACCTTAACTTGTCATTATTTCGATATAAAATCTTTTAATGCATGAATCTTATAGAAATACAAATCTAGGTTCTGATGAAAAAGATTTAATCTCATATACGGCCTAGAGAGATGGGGAATATAGAGATTTTTAATAAAAATGACCTATAGATTTTACTTTGAAAATGGAATGTTCCACTTTGGGCATATTACCTTTAATTTTATTTGCAAACATTTTGAAAACAAGAATGCACATAATCATCAGAAAGAAATCATGTTAGTAAGACAATAAATGAAGTTACCTAACATAGATCATTCAATGCAATGATAAAGAAAATGGGTGGACTATTTGAATTTATCTCGCTATTGGCATCGATTATCTAAGAATAACCGAATCGATAATTTTTGAGATGTATCTGGGTTACTTGAATAAACAAGGTTTGTTTGACATATTCATAGAAGTTCGAGAAGAAGAAAAAAATTAATTGTAGTTGAAAGACAGGGTTGGAGTACCTTTCAAAAAGGTGTGCTTGGAGTATCCCCATGGATAACAGATAATTTTGACAAAAGGGGTTTCTTTTAATCTTACCAATTTTTAAAACTGGGGTTGGAGTATCCCCTCGAAAAGTCGGGGTTCGAATATCCCTGTGGATGACCAATTGTTTTGACAAAAAAGGTTTTTTATCTTGAGAATTTTGAAAAATG
>JBBYHO010000013.1:3042744-3053902 GCA_038382025.1 Adansonia gregorii
TGAACAAACTAAAAAACTTTGTCAACGTCTAGAACATGTTTCTTGATTGCAGCAAGGTTGTCACATATTGATTTGAAGTCTCTCAAATATTCTTCTAGAGACAGTGATCCCTTTTGAATAGTCATTAACATATTTTTCAAATAACCTTTCTTCTCCATTGTGATTGGAAAAAGCTATTGCTCCAAGTCCAAACTTGATAGGCTATTTCAACACCAAAAATGGAACTCATGATGTCTTTTCGCACTGTTCCAAGTAATCAGGAGATAAGAAGATCATCATTTGTTTTCCATGACTCATAAAGGGGATTGATACATTTACCATCCTTCTCATCCTCTATCTCTTCTATGGGTTTAGCATTTGTGCTGAGATGATGATAAAGACGTAGTTTTTAGACTAGAGGAATGATCTGAGAGCACCATAACTGAAAATTAATTGTGTTTAGTTTGATGGAAATCAGACTAGAACACTAATGGAAGGTTTGAATTGTAAGTTGAGGCTTTTTGATAGAAGAGGAGCTTGACCTAATTTTGAAGTTTATAGACGAAAGCTATGATACCGTGAAGAGATTTAAATGAAACAAAGAAAATGCCTCTCAACTTTTTCATTAACAATCTTCTACTTATATACAGTAAGAGAAAACTGTTTACGTGGAAGAACACATGGAAATAGCAAGTAATAAAATCAAAATAAAATTAGTAGTGAAACTAGGAATATCAAATATCATTGATATTTTGATTTCTTTGATTACGTGATTGATTCCTTTGGTTACATGACTAATCTTGTGATTAATCTTTTGAATTATTTAACTGCTTTGATTAATCATTCTTTCCATAGCAGTAGCTTGATGAAATAGTTTCTTTAACAAATATGAGGCGTTACTATATTATGGCAACGGCTTAGAGTTTCACATTTACTTTTTCCCATGGTTGTGCGTGCATATATATTTCAAACGAGCAGGCCATGCAATTCTTGATATCTAAGACAATATAAGATAGCTTTAAGCTAACAAATTAATAAGGACAAGTGGTGTCATTTAGCACCGATACGCCATTAGGTTTGAAAGATTCAATATTGAGTCAATACTTAGAGGTTTCGAAGACTTTGTAGATGGAAAGGTATAAAAGTTTGCTTATATTGGTTGGGATGACTAAGAAGACATCATTCCAACTTATAAAAGAAAGGTTTTAGCAGCGTTTGTAGAGGGTGAAGGATCAAACTGTTATCTTTTCCAGGTGTTTAAAGCGATTTACTTTTCAAATGGTTTATTTTTGGAGGCCGATTTGGATTCAAATCCTTCCTTTCTTTGGAGGAATTTGTTAAATGGAAAAAAATGTTGGTAAAACGATCAAGATAGATGTATAAGAACATATATGATAATGATTGAGTAAATCATCTATTTGAATTTTAAAAAATTGAGATTGAATTTATCGATTTTGATTTGAATTGAAAAGAAATTTAATTTATTCATTTGAATTCAAATCCGATCTGATCAAATAAAAAAATTGATGATGGTTGAATTTTTCACCTTTGAAACCTATGCCACAATCATTGATGGTGGCAGATACGATTGAACATCACAATTGAAAATGGAAATACTGATGATGAATAAACTCCTTCACTGTTGAAGATGTTGATTTGATTACTCATATACTAATCATAAATTCTCGAAGCTCACATAGGCACAAATACATACTGTGCTTTTGCATTATTTAGTGACTAGAAGAAGGTAGCTGGTTTTTTTATTTAAGAATTGAGATTGATGTTTTAATTCAAATCTCAATTATTAGTAAAAAGGAAAAAAAAAACATAATGTGTTTTTTAATTATTCAAGTGATCGGAATATGGTACCTGATTTTTTTGGTCTAAGAATCAAGATTGATATCTTAATTTAAAGCTCAATCATTATTAGAAAAGAAAAAAAACAAAAGCATAATGTACTTTTACATTATTCAAGCGATCAGAAGAAAGCAACTAGTTTTCTTGGTTTAAGAATCGAGATTGGTATTTTAATTTAAAATTCAATCATCATTAAAAAAGAAAAAATGCATAATGTGTTTTTGCATTAAATAAGTGATCGAAATAAGGTAGCTGGCTTTCTCGATTTAAGATTCGAGATTGAAACCCTAGTTTAAACTTAATCATCTTTAGGAAAGAAAAAAAAAAGCATAATGTGCGTTTACATTATTTAAGTGACTAAAAGAAGGTTGCTCGTTTTCTTAGTTTAAGAATCGAGATTGATACTTTAATTCAGAACTTAATCATCGTTAGGAAGGAAAAAAGAAAAAAAAAAGCATAATGTACTTTTGCATTATTCAAGTGATTAGAATATGGTAATTAGTTTTCTTGGTCTAAGAATTAAGATTGGTACTTTACTTTGAACCACAATCATTGTTAGTAAAGAAAAAAATAAGATCATATGCTTTTACATTATTTAAGTGATAAGAACAAAGTAGCTTGTTTTCTGGGTTTAAGAATCGAGATTGATACCTTTATTTAAAATTCAATCATCGTTAGAAAAGAAAAAAAACCATAATATGCTTTTGCATTATATAAGTGATTGGAATAAGGAAGATAGCTTTTTAAGTTTAAGAATTAAGATTGATAACTTAATTTAAACTTAATCATCATTAGGAAAGAACAAAAACAAAAAAAAAAAAGCATAATGTGCTTTTGCATTGTTCATGTGACAAAAAAAAATTGCTTGTTTCCTTGGTTTAAAAATCGAGATTAATACATTAATTTAAAATTTAATCATCGTTAATGAAAACATCACACGCTTTTGTATTATTCAAGTGATCAAAAAAATCTAGCCGATTTTCTTGATTTAAGAATCAACATTGATACCTTAATTTAAAACTCAATCATCATTGGAAAAGGAAAAAAATAAGTCATGGACCTTCAGGCTATTCTTAATTCAGTTGCCTATAATAATAAGGTCAAGTAGCTCAATTTTATTAAGCATTCACTTGTATTTTCTTCTTACTCTATAAATTTCATGTAATTAAAGTAATTATCTATTTTCCTTTGTTTTTTTAACAAAAACGAGTTTAAAAATATATAACTTTCACATGATATATGTATTAAAATTTATATAAACATATAAACTATAAATTCGACTATGAAAAAATAAAAACACAACAGAGCCCATGAATTGGTAAATCTAAAAGTCTATACTAATAGACAAATAGACAAATGAATGACTAATTTTTTAGAAGAATATATTTATATAAGAAGTCGTCGGTTGTCGATTTTTCAATAAGCATTGAAGAAATCGATGACTAGTTTACTGATTTCTCACTTGCAAGTGAAAAATTGACATATCAATTACCAATTTTTCACTTTGTCGGGTTGTGAAGGTTGTAAGAGTATCTATTTTGCAGAGCAATAAAAATAATGGCTTTCATGTAGGCTTAACTTTCACGTCGCTTGTTTCTCCAGTTTACTATTATCAATTCTGAAAATTATGTTTAATTGTTTACTCTATCCAGGTGGTCGATCACACAATAAGCGGAGAATTTACTTGTTATTGGGACTTATGCTCCAGATGTACAACAAAATGTCTCATTTTAGATTCTAGATCTTTTGCTCTTTATGTTGTAAAGCAGAAGCAAAAGAACAAAGTGCTGTGCTTTGTTTATAATGCAGCCACCTGCTTTTATATTCTCAACAATTTTTCTTTTTATTAAGCATATGCAAAATCGACTTTTCACATACAATTAAAAAATCAAAAACCAAATATTAAGAATTGATACAGTATTTACCAATTTTTCATGTTTAATAGATAAATCAATCATTTATTTATCGATTTTTTATTATAAATCAAAAATAATTTATTTTAAAAATTAATTTTAAAAAATATAAATATAAATTAAAAATATAAATATTATTTTAATAAAAAATCCAAGCATTTAATAAGTATTGGCATTTAAAAAGTTAGGAGGTGCAAAGTCAACGTATGTTCTGAATAAGCCAAAGAGCATTGCGCAATTAAATTGTGACTCGTGTGTGTGTTCTATTCTATTACATGTGAACTAAAAGCTTCGAAAATCTTTTTCACTCCTCTGTTCTTGGTGTTTAGAAAACAAAGAATGATCATAAAGTTTCTTCTGAATCTTTGAAGGATATCACAGATTTCTCCTTCTTTTTCTTTTTTCAAAAAAAAATGACAATTTTCTCATTTTTCAGTAGAGCTTCACGGGCTTTTAATGTCTACCCTGCTTCCTCTAAGCTTCTGCTTCTCTGTACTCTCAGGTTCCTTCTTTTTTCACTGTTTCAGGAAATACCCAGTTTTTTTATTTTTTCTATTTTTTATTAGTTATTTCTGCTTCTGTTTGATTGCTGACCTTGGATGGGAATAGTGAAAAGTGAATTTTACAATTTTATATATATATATTTATATATTTGTATGTAGATTGGCGACATTCAAGTGAAAACTTGAATTTTGACTTCTCCAACTCTTAGTGCTTACTTTAGATCTGGAGTTTGTCTAGTTGGATTAAACAGAGTAGATATGGGTTTTAAGCTTAGTTTAAATTGTTTACTTGTTAAGTGGAAACGGGATCTTTCTTTTCTTTTTATACTTTGCTGATCATAATGGGAAATTTAAGTGCTAATAATATGCATTGATTCGATAACTATTATTTTTTTTCCTGATTAAATGAAGTAAAAAACATTATGTTTATGCTAAGTCAAATTGGTGTTTCTACCTTCAAATGTTGTGATATCTAGAGTTAAATATAAAAGGAGCTGATTTAATTCCAGCAGAAAATCTTTATCTTCATGGGCACACTGCTTCGTTATAAGACACCCTGCTTCATTACAAGGGTGCAAAGCTTTACAGTCTATGAAAATGAATTAATAGTCCGAAAATTTTATGGTATTAAGGAAAAGGCAAATTTGTATCCTTGGAAATGATTTGATATTTTTGGTTTTCATATCTCAGTCATATGTTGCTGCTATTTTAAAGAAAAAAGTATGAACGTTATGATCTTGAGAATAGAAAGACGAAATTCTTTCACATGTTGAAGTTTTTACTTTGCTTTTCATTATGTTCTACTATGTAAATTTTAGATAAAGCACATTGTTTTACAATGTGCACTAATTACTTTTTGTTGTATGCATTCATTCTTCGGACGTACTGCAGTAGTGGAGGTCTTGTGGCTTACTCAGAATCGGAAGCAAATGTTAGCAAAACAAGTGTTCAAGTGAATGAAAAAGAGTACAACAAAAAGAGAGTGGTGGTTTTGGGAACAGGATGGGCTGGTATTAGTTTCCTTAAAGATCTTGATATTTCTGCTTATGATGTTCAGGTTGTTTCACCCCGAAACTATTTTGCGTTCACCCCGTTATTGCCTAGTGTCACCTGTGGAACTGTTGAAGCACGAAGCATTGTAGAGCCTGTCCGAAACATTATAAAGAAGGTAGAAGAAAGAAACTAGAGCTGTGTAAAATCTTTTTACTCTTTCTTTTACTTGTGTGGTAGGTGCTGAATGATATACATGTCCATGTATGAATGCATGTACACGCATACGCATATTGTATGCATTTCTATTGTCAAGTTGATAAATATTATCGGAAATTAAAGGAAAAAAAAAGATATTTGAGATAATCCGGTGTTCTATTGGCATTGCTATGATCACATTGTAATTGTGCTGGGGTTAGTTCTGGCATATAGTTTACTTAATTGATCAGGATAATTATGGGACAATATAAATGTTATTCAAAAGCAATCTACATTGTTGCTGACAGAGAAATGGAGAAATACAGTTTTGGGAAGCTGAATGTATGAAGATTGATGCTGCAAACAAGAAAATTTTGTGTCGTTCTACTATCAACAACAACTTGGTGGGGAATGAAGAATTCTCTCTGGAATATGACTATCTGGTTATAGCAGTGGGAGCACAAGTAAATACATTTAACACCCCTGGTGTCCTAGAGAACTGCCACTTTCTCAAGGTAGAATCAGTATTAATCGTATTTATAAACATATTATAATAAAATGGGTGTCAGTTAACGTTCCAAAGCTCTTGTGAAGGTACCGAATTTTCTTTTTAATTTGTGGAGATCTGTAATATTTGCATGCAGGAAGTAGAGGATGCACAGAAGATACGCAGGAGCGTTATTGACTGCTTCGAAAAGGCTGTCCTTCCCGGACTAAGTGAAGAAGAGCGAAGGATAAACCTTCATTTTGTAATTGTTGGAGGAGGACCTACTGGTGTAGAGTTCGCAGCAGAGTTGCATGACTATGTTCAGGAGGATTTGGTCAACTTATATCCTTCAGTTAAAGATCTAGTAAAAATTACGGTGATTCAGTCAGGGGACCATATTCTGAACATGTAAGGGGATTACAATTTTTCATTTTATTCCTCGTCAGTTACAGCTTATAAATTGCACTGAAGTTTATAGATAAAATCACAAATAAGAACTTAGCGGATTTTACACTCAATATCTGTAGGTTTGATGAACGAATCAGTTGTTTTGCTGAACAGAAATTTCGCAGAGATGGTATTGAAGTTCAAACCGGATGTCGTGTTATAAGTGTTTCCGATAAGGAAATCACTATGAAGCTCAAGTCAAAAGGAGAGATTTGGTCTGTACCCCATGGATTGGTTGTTTGGTCCACTGGTGTTGAGACTCGCCCGGTTGTGAAGGACTTCATGGGGCAAATTGGGCAGGTGCAAAAATTCTCTGTGATTGTAATGACTGATTATTTGAAAGGCAAAACCATCTTTATTCAATATATTTAGGCACAAAGTACTATTACAGAATCACCCAAAAATAAAAAGTATGCTTAGATAACACAGCTAAGCAGAAGTTTGGGTTATCTAAATTCTTCCAAGATCAGCATTCAATGACAACATTAGCATCACAAGACCAAAATCACCCACGATGCTTAACAACCGAAATATCATTATCAGAAGTTATTTATTGAAGTTAAAGTTACTGTTCAAAAATATAAAAAAGAGCCCAAATCCTTATCAAAGAGAGCTTATTGTAATAACTTTGACTTTGAAGTTTCAACCATCTATGATTATATTAATTGCCTGTTATTTTTGGATGAACTTACTATATTCTTGTCTTCAGTTGTTATGTTTGAAATTGATGGTTATCTTGGAGTTGAGTCGCTTGTAATAAGATTTCATATTTCAGGCTAACAGACGTGTTCTAGGAACTGATGAATGGTTGCGAGTAAAAGGATGTGAAGATGTGTACGCCCTCGGTGATTGTGCCACTATAAATCAGCGTAAAATCATGGTATTTGCCTTTGACCATTTGAGTTTATTTTCTGATTTTGTGAAACAATCACTGATCAGGTTTAGCTAGTTCTTGTTATGCTCCATGCCGATCTGACTCTTCATTTTTCTTGAAGTAGCCATGTTTGATGCATATCCGGATGTTGTGTATGGGGTATGAGCCTCCAAGGACCCCCTAAATGCAAAAAAATCTTGAAAAAATTGCATATAACATTTACAACACTCACACCCAAGTTTGAGTAACATGGGTTAGGCTTTAGTTGCATCTTGTTGTTCCACTTTACAGAAACATCTCTTAGTAATATCAATTTTGTGTTGGTTCAAACTACCAAACACCTTATGCAAGTAATCTCATTAGGATTTCAATCATCCTGTATCCTCATTCCTCAACTGGTGGAGGTTTAAATAATTAGATATGATCCCACGATGAAGAAATCTTAACTTCATATATGAGGAAAAGCATGGGTTGTTGTACCTGATACAACAGTGATATGTGGGTTCATGTTGACTTTGGGAACAATGATGTTGTATTTAAGAATAGAGTAATTTTCAACTGATGTAAGCCTTTGAAAATGTCATATTCTGATCATATGGAATATTTGATGGTACTAAGCAAAACAGCAGCTGGTTTGTGATCTGTGTTATTTTACAAAGTGAATGATGGATACAAGGCTACCATATAAGAGTGATGAAATGCAAAAAACTGTGATTTTCGGGTGCTTGAATTTCTCATTATTCCACTTTATGTCTATATGTAATTCCCACTAATATTATAGTTTGTAATTTGCCATTACTTTCGTTCAGGAAGATATCGCTGCCATATTTAAGGCCGCAGACAAAGATAACTCTGGTCTCTTAACTATCAAAGAATTTGAAGATGTTATCGATGATATCCTTGAAAGGTATCCTCAGGTGGAACACTATTTGAAGAGCAAGCACCTGAGGAATGTAACTGATCTGTTGAAAGATTCCCAGGGGAATGATAGAGATGAAGTGGACATTGAAGAGTTTAAGTTAGCCCTTTCTCATGTTGACTCACAAATGAAGAATCTGCCTGCAACTGCCCAGGTATTTGTTTTTGATATACAAGGTGGACTAGGTTTTCATATTTTTTCCCCCACTGTCAATAGATAGCATTGAGACTACTCGATCTCATCATTTTGTATTCAGGTTGCGGCACAACAAGGTGCATATCTTTCTAAATGCTTCAACCACAGGCATCAATGTGAGGATAATCCTCAAGGTCCGCGCCGTTTCAAAGGTTCTGGTCGTCATCAATTCCATCCATTTCGGTACGTGCTCTTCGTTGTATTCTGTACAAGCATTTAGATTAAGTACATTATACCATTATATGAGTGCGTCCATAAATATTCATATTTCTTGGACAAATGAAAATTTTGTTGACAAAGTACAAATGAATCATCAGCTGTTATTGAGCTTGTCCTTTGCACACATTAATTTTAGTTTGGTTACCATGTCATAATATGCTAACCTTAGTCAGTGTATTAGTCTAGTGGCAAAACTTCTGGTCATATATGATGTATTCTGGTCATTCTTTTCTATCCATCTTGTCTCTTTCTGTCTCATAATGTTTCTCAAGATCTTCTGACTGGATTGTTATGCAATTTATATACACATGGCCTATGTTGCTTCGACTCTTCATTTTTCTTGTAGTATTCATGTCTGATACCCACATCTTATACATTTTTGAGTATGGATAAATGATCCTCTAAGGAACCTTCAAATATATGTAAAAACTTAGAAAATTTGGACATATTTGTGTTGGACACATACCCATGTCCAACACACACCCAAGTCCGAGTAACATAGCATACGGCAGCATAATAAATTTCTTGATTCAAAGTTATGGACTATAATGGGTAGTTAAGTTGCATCTTGTATATTTAGTTTGAAGGCAATGGACGAGGAGCTAAATCTTTAACCCAGCTGCAAGTTGTGGCAAAAGCCATTTATCTCTTAAGTCCTCTGCCTCAGAATGAAATGAGTTTGGAAAATTTTTCTTGAAAACGTATCTTCATGCAGGCAGCATTGCTGGTTCATCCCTTAGTGAGCTTTTAATTTTTGTGGCCAGTCCTGAAGAGCTGAGACCTCACTGAATGAATTAATTACCGCTAATGTTGCATGTAGAGAATCAAATTAAGTTAAACAATTTCCTACTGTACTCTGAATCTTCATTTTCCTTGAAGTTTCCGTGTTTGACACCCGTGTCCGATGTATAATGCTGGAGATGGATTTGGGGATTCCAAAAATCTTCCAAATAAATGGGAAAACTTTAAAAAAAAAATAGACATTTTTATCTGATATTTGCACCCAAGTTGGGGTAATATAACCAATTTCTTCTCTTTTGCTTTCTAATTCGATTTTCTTTGCAAGATACAAACACTTCGGGCAATTTGCTCCTTTAGGAGGGGAGCAAGCAGCTGCTGAGCTACCTGGGGACTGGGTTTCGATGGGTCAAAGCACACAGTGGCTCTGGTATTCTGTATATGCAAGGTGATTCCTGCTCTCATTCCAGCTATTGTTTTGGCGTTTGCTTTGCCTGCTCAGCACATTATTGTATATAAATTTGGTTTATGTATGTGCATATCGAGGGATGTCTTTTTGACATAATTTTTGTCACACATTCAGCAAACAAGTGAGCTGGCGTACTCGGGTGTTGGTGGTATCTGATTGGACTCGAAGATTCATTTTCGGGAGAGATTCAAGCCGCATTTGAGGCAGCAACATTGAGAACCTTGGAAATAAGCTGGGGAAGACTCTCTAGTATTATCATTCCATCCCACCCCATCTTTATGGTGTTTGCGTTTGTATCTGTTGTATGTGAATAATATTACCATTCGTGTCGATTATGCAGGCATTTAATCTCTTCACTGTGTTATTTCCTAATGTTAAAAACATACCTGCTGAAGTTAAACCACTTTGACTTCGACCGATTTTTCTTTTTATTTCCCTGGTTTACGGCTCAAGTGGTAGATTTAATGTCAATATGTCATGTATAAATTGGCTAAAAATGATGCAAATGAGGCTGAATACTATTCCTGCCTGTCGATTTTTGTTTGTCGCTACGGTTATGATCCCTCTTGCTCTAACTATTAGAAAGCTGATTTATCGATATTAACCTTTCTTTTCTTTTCTTTTTTTTTTTATTATCAATTTTTGTCAATTTCAATTTATTAAATCTTTAATCCTTTGTTTACCCCTAATAATTTACTGTATTAACTGTTACATCTTTAATTAATTATTCTTTATTAAAATCAAAAGATTGAGAATTTTTATTTTCTTCAATTTCTTATTGATTTAAACTTCTATTAATTAATATTTTAAATTTATATAAGTCACACATAAAGCACATACATAAACTAATATATTTTAAAAAATATATATTTTTTACTATAATTCGAAACAAGTTAGAAATCATTATTTATTATTATTTTAAATCAAAATATAATTGATTTCTTATACTGATTTTTCCAAAGAAATCTTTGAAGATTTGGTTTTCAATATTTTTTTTTCTATTCTTTTTTTTTTCATGTCTTGATTTTGTGGGTTTTCGTCTTTATATTTTTGTTTGTTAATCCAATAATTTAAAAGTCGTTTCTCTTATTTGGGCACTTCACTTAGTAGATCAAATTATTTAGAAGTTAGCTTATCTGTGACCGCTGATTTCTCTTTTCTGCCCTTTTCACTTGTTAACCAGATCATTTGAAAGATTCATAATCTGCAATGGGCGGATTGGAAATCTAGTTCATGTGTTAAATGCTCCATTTTATTGGTGATTCTTCAAGTTATATCTGCTAGGCTTAATGCCATGTATAAATTGGTTACAAATGATGCAATGAGCTTGGGATTTCATCCCATGATTAAGATTTCTAATTATTAAAATG
>JBBYHO010000013.1:3056082-3076022 GCA_038382025.1 Adansonia gregorii
TTATTATTATTATTATTATTATTATTATTATTATTTTGCATCTTGGTATGTTATAATCAACTTCAACCTCCCCATCGAATGCTTTACGAGAAGGTATATTTTTATGAATAATTATCTCATATACCAACGTAGTAAGAAAAAATTCCACAAGCAACGCTAGTAGAGCCGCATGTATCTTGTATATTTATTTTTTATTATTTTAAATATACTTTATGATACATATGCGACTTTATTAATCTTTCTTGTGTAATTTTTTTTTTACCGTCGATGTATAAGATAATTATCATTTTTTTATTAGTAATATTAGTTATAATTGCCTTGAATGAATGCACCACATAAAGTTTTATTAATATTGCAAAAACTATAACGATTAAATTTTGACGCCAAAGCTAAAGTTTATCTAGTTAGGAATATTGGACCCATCTACTATGATTTAATGAAATTAGTATTATTCCAACTAATGACTTCTAACTTAACATCTTTCAAAGTTGAACTCTAAAAGTAAAATTTAACTATTATTAGTTTAAAAAATTTTAAGTCTAAAAAATAGAAATCAAATTCAACAATATTGATAATATTAATCAAAATAAATTATTAAATTTAGAAAAAAAATGATTCACATATTCCTTTTAAAAAATTGATACTTGTCATTATATTCGACACTATTGTGAAAATTGTATTGTGTCAAACTATTCTTCTCAAAGTTTTTATTTTATTTTATTTTATTTTCTTTTTTACATTTGTAAATTCACAATGGTATGACATTATTAAATAATAACATAAAGGGGAAACGCAAGGCTTTTCCGAGAGCTATCGACATCAATTTGATAAATGTTTTCTTTTACTTTGCTCTTTAGATTTTTTTTATTCAACTTTTGAATGAAACGGAAAAGTGGGCCACATTTAGCTTTTTGAGTTCAAATGACTATCCATGTGAGCATATGAGCATGTTGATGGATCAATGGAGGGTGGCTTCTCATGTCAGGAAAAAAAAAAAGAGGAAAAGGGAAGGGGGTTCTGAGGAGGGAGCAAAGATGGAGATAGCGAAAGAGATCTTATGCAAGTTTTAGGCGAAATTAAAAGGGTGGATTCTTCTATTTTTCATAATTTTCATTTTTTAAATGATTTTAACATATATATTCTAATCTGATTTTACCATGGATATGTACCTAGAATTGGTTAAAATATTAATATTTAGCTTATGCAATAAGACTCCTATGTATAATATTAGAAGAAACTGGATAAAATGAATTTATTATGTTATATTACATTATTCTGCTAGAGTTGGTATGCGTTGGTGGAAATGCAAAAAAAAAAAAAAATAACTACATTTTTTATAACAATCAGTGCTATATCTTTCCATATATTTGAGAGAATAAGATTTTAACAAGTTTGCTTTTGTAAGCTTTTCTCACTGACACTATTAAATATCATATCTCTAAAACTTGAAAGAGGATGATTTTAGTCAATTTTCTTGTGGAGATTTCTCTGCAAGAAATGTTATATCTTTGAATACTAAAAGAGCAAAGTTTGATCCAAACAATAAATACATCTACTACAGTAATTTACAAAAAAAAATTCTTTGGATTTTTCATACAATAGCAAATTTTGCTCTAAAATCTTTTATTCTTTACTTTTCCATTATTTTTGTGTTTCTTCTTTACTTTGATTTTTTCTTGTGAAGTTAACATTTTTAAGTTGTTTTATCTATTTTGCTTATAACGAGTCATTTTCCTTTTTTTTTTTTGGTGTTTTAGTTGAAAGATATGGTGCTAAAGAAGTCTGAGGTGTATAAGCATTACAACTCCTGTACACCACAAAGTTGGTTAAGGAACTCAGGTGAGTCTGATGCGGTTGCTTACAATCAACTTATGTTGTTTAGACAAATTTGGATGTTTATTGTGATGTATTTAATTAAGGACTTAGACATTCACTCTCTTACTTTTTAATTGGGAGTTAGTTATATTATTTAACAGTATGATGGACTTGCTATTGAACTTGGAAAAGCTATTTGCTAAAATGATGGACCCGTTGTTGGAACCAATGATGGATTTAGAGACATGTTTTTTTTTTGTAAAAATTAAACTGTCTATTAAGTACCTTATTTGTGTTTGGAGTTGATTTATCAGTAATCTGCCATATCCAAATAAGATACGCAAAGAACATGATAAAATTACCTCACTATATTCAGACAAGATGCATGAAAAAGTGATAAAATCATCTCTTCATATCTAAACAAGATGTGTAAAGCACGTGATAAAATCAACTCGCCATATCCAGATAAGAGACATGAATAAGGTGATGAAATCACTTATGCATATGCAAATATGACATCAAATGTCGCATAGAAAAGATATGAAGAAATTATTTCACCACTTATATGCCATTAAGACCCCCTAACCTTTACATGCACAAGAGAGGTCACTTAGCCATATCCATATAAGATGCAAGAAGAACGTAATAAAATCACCTCATCACGTCAGCTTTAATATCAAGAAAAAAATATTTTGAAGAAAATTTTTGGTATAAGGATCACTAATCATATGAATTGATGAAGGGTGGCTTCCTATATCATCCTATTAAAGTAATTTCAAGTATAACTATTAATGAGGGTACCATCGGAGTTTGTATGTATTGGTGGAAATGAATAATAATAATAACAACAACAGCTACTACATATTATTAGAACAATAAATGCCATATCTTTTCATATGTTTGAAAGAACAAGATTTTAATAAATTTGATTTTGTAAGATTTTTCCACAATAACAATAAATATCGTATCTCTGAAACTTGAGAAAGATTCTAACAAATCTTCTTGTGAAAAATTTCTCTATAATAAATGTTGTATTTTTGAATAGTAAGAGAGAAAGATTTAATCCGGGTAGTAAATATCATCTACTGAGGTCATTTGCAAATAATTTTTTCTTTAAATTTTGTATATAATAATAAATTTTGGTTTAATTTTTTTTTCTTTTTTGCTTTTGCATTATTTTTAGGTTTCTTCTCTGCTTTGATTTTTCTTGTGAAGTCAACCTTTTTCAGTTGTTTTGTCTTTGTTTAGCTTTTAATGGACAAGACATGCGATAAAATCAACTCTTTATATCCAAACAAGAAACATGAAACACGTAATAAAATCACCTCATCATAGCCAGACAACACAATTGAATAAGGTGATGAAATCACTTCTCTATATAAAAGCATGACATCAAAGATTGCATTTAAAGATTTCTTATTCTTAGTAATAAGTATCTTAAAAGCATAGTAATTATCCTAAAATGATAATTATGTATCTTAAAAGAATAAAAATTATCCTAAGTGATAATAGAATTCTTAAAAATTTAAAACTTTATGATGTAGGATGGAGATGATAGGAATGGCTAAAACACAAAAGAATTGAAAATAGTCGAAAAAGATAATGCTGTAGAGATAGTTAGGTTCTAGAAAGAAACCTTTTAGATAAAATAATAAAATAATAATTGAATACATTGTAGCAACTCCCTAGATGCATATATATAGGCTAGAACTCCTACTCCTACAAGATTTAGTATTCCTAGTAGAATACTAATTAAGCTTAATAATAAAACTTATCCAAACTAAAACTCTAATCCTAAATAATAATCTAATTAAACTAGAATCCTAAACATAGATCTAAATGGATTTCTTTATTTCAACAGAATTTAAAATTATATAGGACTCCTAATTGTTAATGCTCATGCATCATTCTCCCCTGGTTGAAAGATTGGCAATATCTTTAGAAAAGACTTTAGCAACTTCTTTGCACATTTTTGAATCAACTTTCCTCAATTCTTCCTATGAAATCCATGTACTTTCACAAGCTGGTTTTCCTAGCCATTTAATTAAAAACCTTCGATAAATATTTTTTGCCCTAGATGTCACTTCTTTGACATCAAGAACTTCCTGGATGACATCATCTTTCTTGGTAGGAAGCTGGCCAACTTGTTCAGCAACTGTACTTGGTTCTTCCTCATTAAATCCCTCAAATTCGTACAAATCTGAGACATTAAAAATAGGACTAATCTACAAGTCAGTAGGCAACTCCAATAAATATGCATTCCAACTTAACTTTTTAAGCACTTTACATGGCCCAAATTTCTTAGGCTTCAACTTATGATAGGCAGCTTTAGGAAACCTTTCTTTCCTCAAATAAACCAACACCAAATCTCTTTCTTTGAATCCCTTAAAACATCTATGTTGATTAGCTGCATTAGCATATGCTGCATTGCTAGCTTTCAACGCATCTTGAACTTCCTTATGAATGCTACGAATATGTTCAGCAAAAGCTTCCACGTCATCATTCACCCTCGCTTCTTAGGGTAAAGGCACTAAGTCAAGCACATGTTGGGGTTTAAGGCCATAAGCAACCTCAAAAGGTGTCTTTTTAATAGTTCGATTAACTGAGTTATTGTAAGCGAACTCAACTTGCGGAATAATTGAATCCCAACCCTTCACATGATTTCTAACCAAACACTTTAGCAAGTTTCCCAAACTATGATTAATAGCTTTAGCCTAGCCTTTCGTTTGAGGATGACATGTGCTAGAATACTTCAAATCTGTCCCCATTTTACGCCACAAAATCCTCCAAAAATGCCTCAAAAACTTAACGTCTCTATCAAAAACAATAGACGTTGGAACTCCGTGCAAACGTACTACTTCCTTAACAAATAAATCAACAATGTGAGAGACATCTGCTGTCTTAGAATAGCGAATAAAATGAGCTATTGTGCAGAATCTATCTACGACTACAAAGATAGAGTCATGGCCCTTTGAAGTCTTCGGTGAACCCAACATAAAATCTATACTCAAATGTATCCAAGGTGAAGTTGATTCTAGTAATGGAGTATACAGCCCTGTATTTTGAGAACTTCCTTTACCAAATTGAAAACAACACATCGCTTTACAAAGCTATTCACATCCTTAAACATATGAGGCCAAAAATAGCGAGCCGTGACCAAGGCCATTATTTTGTCTCGGCCAAAATGTCCACCCAATCCATTCCCATGAAGCTCTCTTATGATTTATTCTCGGAATGATCCCTCGGGTACATATAGTTGATTACCCTTGAATAGATATCCTTCATGTAATCTGTATGGCAGCTTATCTATATCTTCTAGTCTTTATAAATCTTTCACCACCTGACTGAAATAGGAATCTATTTGATATTGGTTTTCTAACTCCTCAAATCCAATAACTTGTGAACTCATTATGGTTAAAATCAAGGTTCGCCTACTCAAGGCATCTGCAACTACATTTGTTTCTTCAGTTTTATACTTCAAAGAAAAATTAAACTCATCCAAAAATGAACTCCATCTAACATGACGACCATTAAGTTTCTTTTGAGAGCTTAAATACTTCAATGCTTGATGGTCTGTATAAATAACAAATTCCTTATAAGCCAAAAATGCTGCCAATGTTGGATTGCTCTAACCAAAGCATAGAACTTTAAACATAGTTGTCGGTACCATACCGGTACCAGCCAGTACGTACCGGTTTTGATATATAACGGTCTGGTGATAGTTGGTTTCGTTTCAGTCTTAGTTTCGATCTGCACCGATCGTACCGATAGGTATCGGCCTGTTTCAGTGGTATCAACCGAAAATAGCTGTACTGGCTGGTACATAATATAAGCTTGAAAAAAAAGTTAAACCAATACTGATCTTAAATCCGATGAATATTATACATAATTACTCATAAATTTAATAAATCTTAGACATAATTATACATAAATTTAATTATTATTAAAAAATTTTAACTTTACTACTTAACTGATATTGATTTTTTTATATTTGATAAAATTTTTGTTATAACATTATATATATATTGATGAATATTTAATATATAAATTTATTTAATATCATTTATTTCATATTTGAAAATATTTTTCATATATATAAATTAAAAATATTCAAATTTGGATAAATCTAAAATGGTACACCAAAACAAACTGGTACCAGTATGTACCTGTACCAGGACAAAAACGGTACGCCCACCGGTACGGTACTAACTACATTGACTCTAAATCGTAAGTAGAGTGCCTACTTTTAGCATCGGATAATTTTTCACTAAAAATTTCCAAAGGCCTCCCCTCTTGACTAAGAAAAGCCCCAATACCATTTTGGGAAACATCACATTCTACAACAAAAAGTTTATTAAAATCTGGTAATGCTAGAACATGTGCTTTGATCACGAATACCTTGATGTGTTCAAAAGCCTTTTGAGAATTTGTCCACTTAAAACTATCACTCTTCAAAATTTCAGTAATAGGACTCATAATAATACTGAAATTTCTTATAAATCTCCTATAAAATGAAGTTAACCCATGGAAACTTCTAACTTCTTTGAAAGATTGTGGTGCTATCCAGTCCTTAATTGCATGAATCTTTTTCGGATCTAGTTTTAGCCCTTTTTCAGAAACAATAAACCCTAGAAACACAACCTCGATTTGAAAAATGAGCACTTCTTTATATTCACGTGGAGCTTCTCCTTTTGCAACACCTTTAAAACTTGTCGTAAATGCTGTAAATGCTTTTCCTTACTTGGACTTTAAACTAGAATATCATCAAAATACACAACAACAAAAGATTGTAAGAACGGTTTAAATACCTCAATCATGGCTCGCATGAATGTACTATGAGCATTGGATAGGTAGAAAAGCATTACTAACCATTCAGACAAGCCTTCAAGAGTCTTAAAAGCAATCTTCCATTCATCTCCCTCTCTCAATCTAATTTAATGATACCTATGACTTAAATCAATTTTAGAAAATACCTTGGACCTTGTTAATTGATCCAGCATGTCCTCCAATCGAGGAATGGAAAATCGATACTTGATCATAATCTTGCTTATAGTTCGGCTATCAACACACATCCGCCAAGATCCATTCTTCTTAGGAGCTAGTAGAGTTAGGCAAGCACATGGACTTTTGCTTTCGCCCACCAATCCCTTCCTTATTAAATCCTTCTGTTTTTGAATTTTCAGTCGTTGAACTGGCAGCATTCGATACGCTGACATTCAATAAAGATGCCTATAGCATGTTGAATGCTTCTCATAGGTGGTAACCCATGTGGCAAACTGTCACTAACTGACAAAGCAAACTCTTCCAACAACTCTTGAATTAAAATAGTTGTTCTTTAAAGTTTTCATCACTGCTAGATTTATTTGTGACATTGCTGGCTTCATTCTTAAAATCGTTTTTATCATATTGGCTAGCAGTAGTCATCACCCTTTTAATCATCAAAGATTGTCCTTGTGCAAGGTATATATCTATGTAATCTTCATCGTCATTATATTCATCATAAATTGGATCTGGTAGTTATAGATCCTCTTCTTCAAAATAAGTTTGTATAATGGCTCCGCATTCTAAGTGGTCTTCTTCGGGTAACTCCAAAGGGAAATCATTCACTTGGATCTTTACTCTTCCTCCCATTAACTCGAGAGCATGTGATAACCGATCTTCCAATTTGCTTCGTACTGCAAAGTTTAAAGGTCTAGCATTATGGAAAAGGTTCTCGGGCTCTCCTTCATCTGAAACATTTTTAAGACGACATTCTAGTAGGTCAAACGGATTGTGGTCAGCTTTCGTTATCTCCATTCGGGCTCTCACATCTATTTGTCGTTGCAAAGCTTGTATAGCTTGCGACAAATCCTCCACCATGCGCCTCAACTCGATCAACTCTGTTTGTTGTTCTTGATTCCCTCTTCCACGACCCCTTACACGTCCTACCATGGCTCTGATACCAAAATGATGCAGGGTGAAGATGATAGGAATAGCTAAAACACAAAAGAATTGATAATAGTCGAAAAAGATAATGTTGTAGAGATAGTTAGGTTCTAGAAAAAAACCTTTTAGATAGAATAATAAAATAATAATCGAATACATTATAGCAACTCCCTAGATGCATATATATAGGCCAGAACTCTTACTCCTACAAGACTTAGTATTCCTAGTAGAATACTAATTAAGCTTAATAATAAAACTTATCCAAACCAAAACTCTAATCCTAAATAATAATCTAATTAAAGTAGAATCCTAAACATAGATCTAAATAGATTTTTTTTATTTCGACAAAATTTAAAATTAAATAGAACTCCTAATTGTTAATGCTCTTGCATCACTTTATCCTAAAGCAATAATCTAGAAGAAACAAAATTCTTGTCCTAAACAATAATTTAATTTAATTAAAATTCTTAAAGTAAAAAAATAAACTTTATCCTAGACAAAAATCTAAGTGAACTACACACTCTTATATATAGATACTCCTGCATCAAGATAAGGCACATTATGCATGTGATAGAATCACCTCACCAATATTAAGAGTCTTGCTCTCGGGATTACACATGTCCATCGTACATTCCATTTTCTGAAAAATAACTACCCAACAAACTACGAGCCCAGATAAGACCTTCAGAAAAACCGAACCTACTTCTTTTCTTTCTTCAGGCTTTTTCTCCACACCCTCTGACTTGGGCACTAGAGCACACCATAGAAGCCCAACCTCTGACGTACTTTGGTCTCATCTTTTTCTTTCGCAGGTCACATTCCTGATATTGTTAGTATTCACTAGAAAAAGATCTGAACACTCCTGCTTTTGATGAGCTTTATTCCAAATTTTGTTGCAATAATGTTTAACGTGCTTTTGTGCTTTTGACATTTGATATGTTGTTGGTTCGGTCAAAAGTTCTACAATAATTTCATCCATTCCAAAAGACATTTTTTTTTCCTTATTGCTTCTTTAAATGAAAAATACCGGTCTTTTGTAACTGTTAATAAATTTTCAAAAGTAAGACCTCTTACATGATTTTTAAAAAGCGTCAAAATATTTCACCTTCTCTACCCAGATACTTTTGGGCATTACTATCATAGTTAAATCTTTCAAAATATTCTGTCATCGTCGATCTTAGCACACAACTCTTACAAGGTTCGGTTTTCTCAATAAGTTGGATTGAGAGATTTAAAGTAACCTCTAGATGAGATACCCATCTTGAATCTCGCAATTGTCTCCGTTGTCCTGTGAATGTAGTTATGTAAACAACTTTATCATACCCTTTATATGCGTACGTATAAAGGTACTTGATTGCTTTTCGCCTTAAGCATATATCTATCTTATCAAACAATAAGAACTATCTGTGCAATACAAATATTGTTAATAATTTTGTTCTTATATTTACCGATGAATCATGATTTTTGTTCTGTGCGGACATCAAACACTTAAGGTTATATAATGAAACTTGTATTGATCTTCAACCATACATGTTTTGATATTTTCATATTTTTCGCTAAGCACCATGAGTGACCAATTCATACAGATTTGGAAAAAGTTTTTATATAGAAACTCAGACCAAAAACATTCATCAAATTGATCAAAATATTGGATGAGACAACAGCTTCAATTTCGCGTTGAAGTGCAGAACTTAGGGATAGAAAAGCTAGAGAACTCTCACTATAGAGCTGGATCTTGCTTGCTAAAATTTTCAAATTTAGTTCGTTTATTACATATTCATTTCTTTTTATTTTTTATTGGTTTCAGAAACCGGACCATAGTTTTCATAACATTATGAGAAAATTAACGTTCAATAGTTCTTGTTCCGTCTCAGATCTGGATGGCTTTCACCATGATTAACACATTTCTGTTTCTCAGTAGAGCATTTAAATAAAGTTCGTACATGTATGTTGCGTATTATAATTTTTTTTTAAGTTGTATAAATATAAACACAATATAAATATGTCTAAATTCTAAATACTCATATGATAGATTTATTAAGCATATCGCTTTAATAGTGTTAATCGTTTTGATAATGTTTAAACATTTGTATCTATTACATTATTTTTGCGTTTATTAAACGTTTGTGTATTTTTTTTTTTTTTTGTATCATATCCAAAGTCTCTTGTTCAATAAATGTAATCTATAGTCCAAAATAAAAGCATAAGCTCAATGACCACCGTAATGGAGGGTAACATTATTTTTGGTCATTACCAAGTACTAGTGTTTTTATACCTATGTTGCTTTGATTTTTCATTTTACTTTAAGTATTCATTTCAAACACTTGTGTCGCATGCATCCCCAAACATGGGTATGAAGCCATGACCCTTTAAGGACCCTAAAAATTTTGAAAAAAATTGGATATAAGTATGTCAAGCATGTACCCGTATCCAACAGTAACATCTGCACTGACAAACATAGTCTATATCACATGAAAAATGCATAGACGAAGCTAATTGAAATCAATTTGAGTCAAAATAATAAGAGTCTAACCTTCATCATGTACTGCAAAAGTATGCTGCTTCAACTATCATAGCATAGGTAATGGATATCGTCACGTGAAGACTATTCAGAAATCTCAAATCTATGATCATCGATGATTGCTGTCGATCCTTCTCCAATTTTGCCAATAAGTTGCAGCATCTCGACCATTGGTAAAACGAGAATTGAGTTCTATCACAACGAACATAACTACCATGCTTAAATGCACCATCAGTTCAACCAATTTGCACCATATATTGTCCATAGCTGAGACTTGGCCTTTGGCTCTGCTTACCACTGCTTCTCATGTTAAGAATATCTGACAGGAAAACAACATATCATTAGCATAGTTAAAGACGATCAGTCATATGTTACAGCAGGTATGCACTGAAAGCATAATCTTGCATGAATCAGATGTTCCATTACAAATCTAAAGAATAGCAACCATAAATTGCTAAGCAAATGTACGAAAGAAAAGGTGGACTACAGAATAAACATACCAATATCAGTAGTAAAGTATAAGGGGACATCCATAACACATCCCTAGCCTGCTTTGAGCCAAACTGAAGTACTCAAGATGACCTTAAAAAATTCTTCGGAACTTCAATCCCTGAATCAATTACGTAACAACCTACGTTTTCGTTTGAAATCCTCTGGACCAACTATGTCTGAAAGAGATGAATTCATCTCCTCCAAAAAAGACATAGCCAAATCCACCTTCCCTGCCTTCTTCAAAACGTCAATTAGGGATCGATATATGTAGATTGATGGACGGATCTTCCTCTGCCTCATCTCACTGAAGAGTCTTAATGCTTCTTCACTGTTCCCTGATCGGCCAAAAGTCTCAATCATTTCTCTATAAGTAAGCAAATCTGGTTCAATTCCATTATCGCTCATTTCTCTGAAAAACACTGAGCACATATCCAACCTCCCAACCTTCCGCAAATTGTTCAATAAAGTATTATAAGTAATGAAATCTGGAACAAAGCCAGCTTCCTTCATAGAGGTAAATTCGTGGATCATTTCATCCACCCGACCAGCACGACCTAAGATATCCAAAATAGTATTATATGTTATCACATCGGGCTCACATCTGAAACTGTTAATCTGATTAAATATCAAAAGAGCCTTTTCTATCTGCCTACATTCTCCAAAGGCAAAGATGATTCGATTTATAACCATCGTGCTATTCGGGAAAGCTAACTCCGATACTTGCTTGACATACTTAATCAATGCTGTACAGTCATTAATCTTAGCACAAGACCTTGCAAGGTTAATATAACATGCTGAGCTCAAGGGTCCATGAATCACCAATAAATCTTTGAAAATCTGAAATGAAAGGTCAATCTGATTTCTTTCAGCAGCCGCTGCTAAAAGTGTATTATATGCATTGGGGATGAAGATATTTTTATCACGCAAAGATTGCAGTAATCTAATAGCCATAGAAAGATTTCCTGCTTTGCAAAGCTTATGAATATAAGCATTACACTTGTCCCTGCTCGACTTTGCGTTGTTTTGATAGATAGCGAGAATTTGATTCAAGACTTCATCTGCCACTTCCTCATCATCTGAAGCAGCCTGAGTTGATAGCGAGTTATAATTTCCAACGATTTTACTAACAATGGGGTAAAACAGGCGGATACAACAAGGGAACCCAACCGGGATGGATTTGAAACAATTCTGGACAGAAGCATGGTCATCAATTACAAGCTAAACATATACTAAAATATAAGAAATTAATCAATCCAGGTCACAAAAGTAAATGCGATCATGGGTAGCCTTTTGCAAAGAAAAAGGATGCGATTTGACTTACATCGGGTGGATAATGTAGGATCGCTACACCGTTACCCAAACCTCGAACCAAAGAGGAACTGAAATTGAAAGTGCTTTTGCATCGAATGAGAATCTTGAAGCACCTTGAAGCGGCAACCATTGAAATTTATGGAGGAATCCAATCATCCATAAATAGTTTTATTCAGTTTTCATTGCCCCCCTTTCTTTTCTGTTTGGTTTTCCTTTTGGAGCCAGGGAAATGGAATGTCTAGGGGTGCTGAGGCGTTACTGAGGTTTAATGCTAGGGTTTACGCTGGGTGAAGGACCGAAGATGGCAAATTTTAGGCTTTGGCAACAACGCCGAGTACATCCAGATTTTCATCTTAGGAAGGGTTGGCTTTTCTCGGTTGTCATTTTTTCTCTTGGTCAAATTTATAATTAGTCCCTGTATTATAATCAATTAATGGATTTAATTTCTTTATCTTGATTGGACATAACGAACTGTTTATATATTAACTAGCATTTAATTTCCGTTTATATTGGGTTTTAAATTTTTTTAATAATTTTTAAATAATTAATTTTAAATTAAATTTTATTAAATTATAATTATTTATTTAAATTTTTATTTTTAAATTCTAATAATGTTAGCATATTTTATTATATTTATTACAGTAATTAAATTTAAAGTTGATATGAATTTAAAATTAACTTATAAATCAATATATGAAATAATTATTTTAAATATATAATTTAAAAATAAAAAATAAAAAAATAATTTTTTATACGCATTAAATGTAAATACTAAATTGATTTACGAGTACCGTACGAACCAACTTCTTCGCATAATCTATCACTGCTTCGACTGGACCTGTAGGACTATGAGGGATAGTGCTGGTTCTGTTCTTTGTGCAATGCCCAAAATAAAACACTCCCTTGAATGCTGAGGAATTGGGGTTTTAATTCGAAATCTTGGAAGTGATTTTTTGTCCGCAATTATCAAGGTTAACAAAACAGATATTTCGTGGTGGGATGGAGAAGGTTGAGATACTGGACATTCGGAGTTAGCACAATCATGCGTTTGCAACTTGCTCGGCAGGGGTGGAGGGTGGTGGGGCTGTGAGCGGGCTTTGGCACCCCCACCCCCCAAAAAAATCATGAATTTTTTTTTATATATTTATATATTAAATATAATTAAATTGATCATTCTTAAAAATTTTTTACTAGTATATATATTTATAATTTTATATGTGTCTATTATATTAAATATAATTAATTGGTTTTCTTAAAATAAAATTTATATTTATTTAGTTTTTTATTTTTGTCTATCACTTAATTTATTCATTAAAATATATAGATAAATATAATTATTAATCTTGGTCTTAAAAAATTTTAAACTTTTAATACGTTATTATTTATCTTTTAATAACCTATCAGATAAATATATTATAAATTTATCTTTGATTATTAGTTAAAATAAGCATATTAATTTTAAAAAATTTTACTTTCTTTATCTTTATGCTTAGCTCAAGATACTTAGTTATTGAGGTATTGTTTTTTTTTTTTTTAGTATCGATACATATTGGTACTGATCTATTTCGGTATATCTTTTTAGATTTATCGATATTTTTTAAAATATTTTTCATATATATAGCCTATTTCAAGTTTCTTAATAAATTTATTATATAAACATACAAATATACATTTATTATATATAGCTAAATATAGTTTATATGCAAATATAAAATGTTAAAATTTTAAATTTAACATTAAAATTTTTGAACATCAAATAAATATGTAAAAAAAAATATGATAAATTGTTATTAATATTCAATGGCCAAGTGAATTAACATATGATCAAGACATAAAAAACATTACAAATTACCAAAAATTAAATAAGTGAAATTAAAAAAAATTAAAATCTTGTACTAATTGATTTGGATTGATACGTACCGATCAGTAACCAATACGATTAGTACAATCAATACAAAAACGAAATGGCATGTGACTGGTACAATTTCATTCTATCTTAAAACCAGCACATACTGATCGTATAAGCCGATACCAATACATTTTTTACGACACTAATTTGACCTTCTCAATAAAACTTGGCTAGTTTCGCCCTACTACTAAGATAGATTATCAAATTGATCATCGAAGAGTTTGGCAATGGTGTTTTGCCATATTAGATTTGTAATCCTTATTTGATATAATAAAATTTAAGTTTGTACTCAAAAAATAAAATAAAAAAACTAAGCAAATCGAATACGAATCCTAAACTGATTGGCTAATGAATGTGGAAACCAACCCATTTAAGCATACAATTTAAACTTAAAATAAAAATAATTAATAAAATAAAATTTGTTAACTTTTTTCCTAAACTAGTAGGATATAGATTCTAAATCAACATGCAGTTCAACATGTGATCCAATAATTTTGATTCCATTATTTAAAAATAAAATGAAATTTATTAATTAATAAAATAAATTTACTCTAAATTAGATGTCAATAATAAATTATTTAAGTATATTTTATATTTTAATATTTTAAATAAATTGATTTAGAGTTAAAATTAAATTACTATGATAAATTATGAAAAATATGAGATAAATTAAGATATAACAAAAATAATATAAGAAAATAATTAAAACACAATAAGACTTAAGAAATGACATGAATGGAAAAAAATAAATGAAAATATCAAAAAAATATATAAAACTAATAATTGATATTTAACAATTTATATAAATTAACAGCAACACAAAAAATAATATTAACATATACAAATATATAAAAATATATAAATAATATCACGAACACCAAAACATAGACCTCTCTTTTTTATCTCACATTTCTTCTCTCCCTTTCTCTTCACTTCATCTTTTCTCTCTCTTTTCCCTTTCTCTTTCACCTGTAAGTCACTTCTTCTCGTTTTTCTTCCTTTCCATTTTTGTTCTTTTTTCTTTTTCCTTTCCCTCATTTTTTTCCTCCCTTCTCCTCATCTTAGACCCTAAATAATAGAAATAAATAAACTTATATTATACCATCACTTCGCTAAAATTATTTTTATTTTATAAATATTAATTATTATTAATAAAAAATTAATTATAAATTAGATTTTATTAAATAATAAATATATATTTAAAATTGGATATCAATTTTAATTAATTTGAAGCTATCGAGCAAATCTATTACTATAAACATATCATTTAAAAATAAAATAATTAATGATATTTTTTAATTTTTTATATTTTAACTAATTTTAATAAAAATTAATTTTATTAAATAATATTTATTTATTTAAATTTGATATAGATTTTAACAATTTATGAGTCAAAGTATGGATCAATCACTTTAAATACATTATTTAAAAATAAAATTAAATAAACATTTTAAAACTTTTTTGACTAGTTAGCTCGAGTATCAATCCTAAACTAACCTTCAAGTTAACATGTGGATTAATCCTTTTAAATAAACTTCTAAAATTAAAATAAAAATAAAAATAATTAACAAAATAAAATTTTACTTTATTTTTTAGTAAATTTGGTATAGATTCTAAATTGGTTTGCGAGTCAATGTGCGGGCTAATTTTTTAAATACATTATTTAAAAATAAAATAAAAATAATTAATAAGATAAAGTTTTTAAATTTTTTTTTACTAGAAGGGTTAGGTACGAATCTTAAATCAAGCTGTAAGTCAACCTATAGATTAACCTTTTAAATACATAATTTAAAAAACTAAATAAAAAATATCAATTAATAAAATAGTTTTGTTATGTGCTTGTCATGTATATGTCATAAATAGACCTATAGGTTACGTACAGAGCAACTTCTTTAAGTACCTCATTTAAAAATCAAATAAAAAAACTTAAATATAAAAAACTCAAAATAATTAATAAAATAATTTTTTATTTTTTTGAGCAGGTCGATTATCAATTTTAAATCAATCAATGAATTATAGTAAAAATCAATCCTTCAATACAAATAAAAATTAAATATAAAAAACTACAAACAATTAATAAACTAATTCTAAATTTATATATAAATTACGAAAAGGATCAACGGATCAAGCATTTTAAATATATAATCAAAAAATTAAAAAATTAATAAAATAATATTTTTATCAAGCGTGTCAAATATAAATATCAAATCAAATACGTAAGTTTTTATGTAGACTAACCCTTTTAAATTATATAACATCGAATTTTTTTCATGCATAGTATAAATGTCAGTTTTAAATTGAGACATAATATAAACATGACATAAATAATAATATAAATATAACATGAATATATAAACATGTTAAATATATATAAAAGACTAACTAATATGAAAATTTTATATATAAATTTATAATACTTCAAATATATAAAAAATAGCACAAATAAGACATATATAAAAATAATTTAAATACAATATAAAAAATTATATGAATACTATATAAATAAATAAATGTATAAAAGTATAAATGAAGTAACACAAATTATTAACACATAAAAATTTAAAGTATTTTAAAAATAAAAAAATATAAATATAAACAAAAATTTTTTCTCTTTCTTCCTCATCTTTTCTTTTTTTTTTCTTTCTCCTTCTTTTTCTCCCATCCACTGTCATTAGGACTGTGCAAAATTCGGGTAAAACCGACTTAACTGACTTAATCAAAAGAATTCGGTTAAGTTGGTTGGGTGGTTATTTCGATTTTTCATATCAGTTTAGTTGGTTAATTCGGTCGGTTATCGGTTAATAAAATCAATAATCGAATTAATCGAATTAATCAAACTTTTAATATTCAATATATATATATATGTATTATTAGGCCACTTAAATCCAAGCTCAATTCAAATATATCATATATCCAATTACCTAGCCTAATAAACAAAAAAAATTTAACCCTAGCCCATTACCTATATCCAATTCAACCAAATTAAACAGTAAAAAAATCAATTAAAAATAAAAAAAAAAACTTACAAACCCTTAGCAGCAGCATTGTTGAGCCACCTTTAGGCTTTAAGCTTGTCGCCTCTCTCTGCCTCCAAAATTCATAACTTCATCATCCAATTCCAAATCGTTCAACTTGTTGGCCAAACACACTAAGCTACAGTTTACTCTCTATTGTCCAACTTCATCCAAGTCGCTGCTACTCCTGTTCAGCCTTAGGTATTTCCAGCCTTTTTGGTTTTTACATTTTGGGTTGTGATGATTGTTCTATCCTTAATCATATCTACGTACTAATATAATACTAGGAATTTGAATGCTTGCTTGTTTGATAAAGGTTTGTATCTATATATCAGTATTTAAAAACTAGATTTGATTTTATTTATTTACAAAAAAAAAATGATAGGATACTAGATGATGATATTATGATTATAATTTTTTTTAAAGTATTATGGTTATAAGTTTAATAAGATATTATTTTTTGTTTTTAAAAAAATATTTTTATAATTTTGGTATGTTATATTAGTGCTCAAAAAAAATTATGATAATAAGAATTGATGAATAGTAGGTGATGTAAGAGAAAAAATAATTTTTCGAAGTGAAAATGTGTCTTATGTTGTTTATATTTTTTTTTCTTAATGTTTGTCGGAGTTTTGGGTAATGTTTGTATCATGTTTGAAGGTAGACAATTGACTTTGTTTTCGTAATATTGATTTTAGACCGTTGATCATTGGTGATCGATGATGCATTGTGTCTTCTTGTTTTGCTTTTCTGATTTCATATGCTTATAAAGTCTGTCCGTCGTCCATGATGGGCCAATCATGTGTGGTATTTTTTTTGGGCCAATCAAAGAAGTGTCCATTATGAGAAGTATTAAGTACACATTACACGGGTTTTGCCTTTAATTTTTTGTTGTAGTTGATTGAAGGGATTAATATAGATCAATTGATAAATTAAAACTGTGGTCGATCTTGATTAGACTTACCAGTTCATTTAAATTAAAATTATTAAATATATTGTTTGTTAATATTTAATATTTTTGAGTTAATTCTCTCGATTTCTTGTTCCATAATTAATTTCATAATTCATGGCTTTACTTTAAACTTTAATTTGATTGTATATTTTTTATTTGTTTCTATAGATGTCTACTGAAAATACTTCAGATCCCACACCTAATCTTACTACACAATCAAGCCTTCAACGGCCTTTTCCTGATGTTGAGATAGCGTCAAGAACTGGAACTCAAGCAGCAAGCTCCAAAGTGCTAAGGAGACCTTCTAAGCCATGGTCTGAGGTATGAGATCATTTTACCAAATTTATCAATGAGAAAGGCAAGTTCAGAGCTAGATGCAATTATTGTGATAGAGAATATTTTGCTGATCCAAAAAGAAATAGAATAACTTCATTGAAAAATCACTTGGGTTCTTATAGAATGATCATTTATGGTTGTGGTGATGGTGCTCAAACAGAGTTAGTTTTGCCATTAGGAGGATCGGGTCTTTAGGCACTTGGACATTTAATCAAGATGTTATTAGGAGAAGAGTAGCTGAGATGATAATTATAGATGAGTTGCCTTTTAGGTTTGAGGAAGGGAAAGGATTTAGGCGTTGTATGTCTCTTGCTTATCCTAGATTTCATATGCCGTCACGGTGGACTGTTGCTAGGGATTGTTATGAAATTTATTCTAATGAAAAGAATAGCCTAAGGCAATTCATGAAATCATCTTTTGTTAGAGTATCTCTTACAACTGACATATGGACCTCAATACAAAGACAGAATTATATGTGTCTTATAACTCACTTTATAGACAAAGATTGGAAATTAAACAAGAAAATATCAAACTTTTGTCCTGTGTCTAGTCACAAAGGTGACGCCATTGGTAAGACAGTTGAAAAATGCATGCATGATTAGGGGATTGATAAGGTTTTCACTATTACTGTTGATAATGCTAGTTCTAATGATGTGGCAATCTCATGCTTAAAGAAAAGGTTCAACAATTTAGGAACTAGTATACTAGGAGGCAAGTATATGCATATACGATGCATGGCATATATAGTGAACCTTATTTTCTGTGATGGTTTAAAGGAAATGAATGAATCGATGGCTCGTGTTAAAGGGGCAGTAAGATATGTTAGACAATCACCCTCTAGATTGGCCAAATTTCAAGAGTGTGTTGTGAATGAACATATTTAGACTAAAAGTCTTTTGTCTTTGGATGTTTACACTCGGTAGAATTCCACTTATTTAAGGTTAGATGCAACCCAAAAGTTTAAAAGAGCCTTTGAAGCACTTGAGGAAATTGATCCTTTTTACAGAAGTGAACTTGTTATGGGAGATGGGGTGCTCGATCAAAATTATTGGGCAGTTGTTAGGAAGTTTTGCCTTTTCTTGAAAAAATTTTATGACCTCACAATGAAGGTTTCGGGTTCTTCTTATATCAGCTGTAACAATTTTCTTGATCAGATTATTATAATTTTTTCAACTTTATGAGAATGACAATTTAATCCTGATTTTGAGTTGAATGCAATGGCTAAGAAAATGAAGGATATGATAAGTATTGGGGAAATATTGAGAAAATGAATATGTTGGTGTATGTTGCTGCTGTTCTTAACCCATCAAAGAAACTTCGTTTTGTCAAGTATTGCTTTATCAAAATGTATTCTAGTGATGAAGTTTCTGTGATGATAAAAAAAGTGCAAAAAGCACTAGAGGATTTGTATAATGAATACAAAAGGAAGTGCTAGGATCGTTCTGAGGATGTTGGTGATAGTAGCCATGTAAGTGAAGTTATGCAATCGACCACTGAAACTAAAGTGTTACAAAAGAAAAAAAGCTTTAAGGTTGAGTATAAGAGGTATAGGATTTAAAATGGCAAAGAAGAGAATAAGTCAAAATTAGCTAGATATTTGAGTGAACAACCTGAGGATGATGATGATGAAGATTTTGATGTTCTTCTTTGGTGGAAACTCAATAG
>JBBYHO010000013.1:3090447-3104979 GCA_038382025.1 Adansonia gregorii
GTTTCAAAATTTTCTAAAAGGGGAATATTTAATCATGCACACTATAAAAAAATAAAGAACCCTATAATTCCATGGAATGAAAATTAAAAATTGATTTCTATTCTGAACTTTTTCTTTTTGACCGGATTTACTTTAAGATTCTTATGACACAATTTTTTATCATGCGTTGATTCGAGCTACGAGCACTTATCAAAATATGACTATTTGAGCCTCAAAATAACCAGTCCACATGGAAGGGATCCATCCAGGTCAGCCAATAATATTATAATGAAAGCAAGTAGTTTTCTGGCAAGGGTGAGTAACTATCCCATAAGAGCAAGTAACATCTTGATAAAGGTTCGTACTTTCCTATAATGTCCTATTCAGATAAATGAAGCTGAACCCTATTGAGATGACTGCCCAATTCTCGATCTTGGGTGCTTTGGAATGTCAAAGAAAGGCCCGGATAAAATAGATGTCTACACTTTTTAAAGATAGAGTGTAACGTTTATAACTCCGTATCTTTTGAAGTCTTAGATAGAACTTTTTCTATTTTTGAAGGATAAGTAGAAACCTCTCTCTTTTTACAAAGAAGATTGTGTAAACAAGATAAACATTTAAAAGTTTGGTGTTTATAAAGTTTAGGTTCTAAGAAGATGGATTACAATGATAATGATGCAAAAGAATGTAAGAAGGATAAGAAGGATTGAGCCTATACAAAGATGAACTACTTGAAAGCTTGTAATAGATAAATGATTTTGCTTTAAGCTTTCTCTCTTGATGTCTCTCTTACTTTTAAAAGTGTTAGAGGCTCCTATTTATAGCTTGAAAGTGATTTATGATCATGGGGAATGGATTGGGATTGAAAAAAACCCATTGAAGCTATTTATAATTATTTTAAAGTTTATGCTTGGTTGAGCGGGTATTTCCCAAAATATCAACGACTGCAATGAGGTCTAACACACCGGTGTCTACATCTTTGTACACTTCTTGTTCTACAACAAGTGCATAAAAAGGGAAGCTGTAGACACTAGATTTTAGGCTCGGGTTTCATAATCTAATATTTGGAAAACCCATATCCCTTTAGAAATTTTTATCTTTCTTTTTCAAAAAGAAAAAAGAAAAAAAAAGTTAAAATTGCAAATTTCCAATTTTGTGACTAAATCTGTCAACATTGAATTGAGATGAAGATTGGTCAAAGATCATTAAAATCAAATTGCAAAAAATATTTAAAATTAAAGTTGACATGAGTAAAATTATGGGATTTGAATCCCAAATTTTGGAAAAGGAATTAGGATTTTTGATTTCATCATTAATTCTTTATCCTTTGGCTAGCCCTATAAATATGATCCAAGAATTTTGATTAGGGTACACACACAAACAAAGACATAAAAATAAAAGGACGGAACATACTATTAAAAAAATTTTGGGAGCCTGGGGTTTGGAAAAAAGCTAGGAGCCATTTTTAAGGTAATTTTACACTTTTCTTTTTTTTTCTTTTTTTATTTAAAAATATCAAAATTTTCTAAAAGAAAATTTTCTGGAATTTTCATTCTTCAACGATGAGAAACTGTGAAACTTGAGGTTTCTGGTGATGTATGAATTTTTTATCTTCCAACGCTGATTTTGGTGCTATAAAAGTTTGAAAGTTGAAAGTTGAATTTTTTTTTCTTTACTTTTAAGCTTTAATATTCTATATATTTTATATATATTTATGTCCATATTCATTTTTGTTAATATAAACTGTTAATTTCTTTGATTTTATTATTGAATTTTTTTTGAATAATTGACTTTTTAGAGTAAATTGATTTTTATTAAGCATTTATGATTATGTGATATGAATTTTTGTATTTGTCTTATTTGATTTTCTTACTTGGATAAATATCATTAATTATAATATATTATTAATAATCCAATTTGAAAAAGTTGTATAATAATTTGTTCTTACTTTAAAAATAAATTTTAATTGAAATAAATTGGGATTTTTTTCGATGATGGAACCTGACGAAGTCGCAAATAGTTGACTTCTAAGAATTTTCTAGGTGAGAAAATTTTGCGTAAATTTCACCAGCACAATGGAGAGTTTAGTCAATGATTTTCAATATTAAAGATCTCGGTTAATTTTAATAACTTGGTGTTAAAAGGCTAATTAGATAAGAATAAAAATTTAATTCTTTTTACTTCTCTACATAAACTATTGAAATGAATCCGACAACGGAGTCGCTTTAAGGGAGCAAACGGATTCCTTTGAATAGTCTTGAGGTTAGGAAATATTTCTCAAATTCCACCAGCATGATGGAGAATTTCTTGAAAAATATTTTCAAAATTTAATTTTCAATTAAAAATGAACAAATTAGATGTTTAGATCAAATTTAGATTTTTTTTTAATTTTCTTCATAAAATATTAAAATGAATCCAACGATGGAGTTAATTTAAAGAAGCAAATGGATTTCTTTAGATCCTCCTTGAGGTGAGAAAACTTTTCTTGGGTATTCTACCAGTATAATGAAGAATTCCATAGAAAATAATTTCAATACTTAAATATTCGATTAATAAATCAAGACCTTTTAAACCATAAGACTTTTAGTTCAACATTAGGCTAACTAGGTACTGTCTTTGTGACAAGCATTATAGGAATGCCAATCCTTACCCACACGTAACTGAACTCTCGAATCTAATTCTGAATGTAAACTAGAACCTATGCTTTTAGGTTGCCTTAGTCAAACTTAGGATAACCTTAAAAAGAATAGATTCATATAGGTGACCATCATACCTTTAAAAAAGATTAGTGATGACTCCCACCTTTTATGTCTAGCAGCCGAATTTATATTTGGCATGTTACGACACATGAAAGATGGTGGATAATGCCAAGAATCAATGAAACAATGGCTATTCTAAGATGAGCTAAGAAAAATATGATTTTTTTAGGCATTCAAGCAGCATCGGGACATCACAAACTCAATATATCATCAAAATCAACTCAAAGATGCATGTTTTCCTAAAAAGGTAGTGGTTTCATAAGGATTGCTTGGCTAGGATGGCATGAGATGTTTTTATATGCAAAGAAATGAAGAGAAAAGTGTAGAACATATACCAACAAAGCTTGTGAAACCTCTTTTTTCCTTGTTTGCTTAAAGTTATAATTTTTCTTTTTTTATGATTTGTCTGTATTACTAGTTTTTGGCTTACTTTTCTTCCCTCTACTTGCTATAGATGAGCAAGAAAAAGTAGCAAAAATAAGCTTTAAAGTGATACTATGGATGAAAAGGAGTTTGGTGGTGAAAAAAAAAGGAAAATAAGGGTTTTGAAGGGTTATTGGAAGAGCTATGAAAATGAAGATTTCTTTTGAGGAATATGGTCTTTGTGTGTGTCTAAAGAGTCCCCTCATGCTCAGCCAAAGTTGGCTTTTTTATATGAAAATGCTCAATCAAAGGTTAGAAGCCAAAAATGAATGCATTGTGGGGTTTCCTTATCTACCATGCAATAGCCCTAGGTACTATGCTCAAATAGTTGGATTTTCAATGGATCTGGTAGCCAAGATATGGAGCAAAAAGGAAAAGAAGTCTACAGATAGAGAAAAGCCAAACAAGGCCCTCAACAAACCATGTTTTACATGCACATGTCCCATTTTCAAGTCATTTTAGGCCTCAAAAATTTGTTAAATCCAATTATAAGTCCAATGTTGAGATCTAGCATGAATTTTAATGATTTTTTGTGCCAAAAATATGTTCAAATCATATTTTTAAATCAATGGTGCAAGGACTGAAAATGACACGAACTGGGCAAAAATTGCCTTTTATACATGGAGGAAATATAGCCTTCTAGTATTTGATACAATGAGCTTTTGCACTGATACAAAGAGTAAAAATTCCTTTCTAGTCTCGAGACCTTATAACGTGTATCGATTCCACTAATGTTGTATTGATACTTCCACTTGTGTGTTGACACATTTTGGCCAAAAATTACGATTTTGGCTACGACATAAGCCTACATAGATCCAAACACCCTTAGTATCGACACATCACCTTAAGTATCGATTATGCCCTTTTGTATCGATACAAATGGCAAGATTTTGAAATCTTGATGATATGGAACCTTGTATCGATACCTGGTGGCCATGTATCGAGACCTTGTTATAAAAATGCAGATTATTCATTCCTTTAACTCACCGAACACCTAGGAAATGATCCATGCTGGGATGTCTACAGTAATAAAATATTTAAAAAACATAGGCTAGTATTCTTATAGTTTAAATAAAAACTATGTCTAAATTTGAATTTAAATTAAATATAAATATTAGTAAAAAAATACGACTTTAATAGAAAAATCAATTCTTTAATAATTCTATATAGTTGAATTAAATCCATATGATAAATATTTGATTCAAATGCAAATATAGTTCAATCTCCACTAAAATAAATTCAATATTTAAATTATAAAATTGTGTGGCATCATTAAACTTTTTTGCCAAAACGTCACAATGCTTTAATAATTTGATTGAAATTTATTTTGCTCTGACTAGCTTAGTGAATCCTAAAATTATCCTAAGAAAGGACCAAAGATTTATAAAAGCTAAATGAAAAGAATTGATTATTTATTTATTTTTCTCAACCAAACATAAATTCATTTCATTAAAAAAAAAACCCCATGAGTACAGGAATTTCTTCAGCAACATCAAATTCTCGTCTCAAAGAAAACGAGTCATTATAAATATGCAAAAGCATATTCACTCTATTTATATCTCTCTTAGCAAAATGCCTTTCTATACACATGCACAAAATCCACTATTTTAATCTAATCAATCAAATTCGTTGAAGTTTATCCAATCCTTCCAAGGTATATGCATGAATTTGAAGTTAGAAAAATTATAAAATAAAAAAAATTATTGACTAAATATTTTTGAATTTATAATAATTTAAAAAGATTTGATTTTCCATTCTATTTAGATTTTGTAAATTTTACATATTTTCAACTTTGAAATATGAAGATTTGACACTTTATTTGAAATTGAAACGTAAATAAATGTAGTATTATCCTACGTTTCATGAAATTGTCCGCGTAAACATCCATATGAATCGACATTATTCCATACACCTTGCAATATATATGATTTATACTAAATTTTAAATCCAAATATTTAAAAATAAATTTCTCTCATCAAATGCAATCCTAATGAATATTTAATTAGAGAATTGACTGTGAACTTTGCACTTCCTTTTTTTATAATATTTAAAAAATAAAAATTTTAAAATTAGGTTATTTTTTAAATTTAAAATATTAATAAATAATTTCTATCAATATTTATATATGCTATAATTAAATTTAAATAAAATTATTTTTTACTAATAAAAAGTAATTCACATCAAATTAAGTTTATATGAACTAAAAAAATTTCCTATCCAAGCACAGCCTAGTGCATTGCATTCCTTTAGCATGGTAGCAATCGTCTATTAATATCTTTCCACATCAACATTTAGGTAGGATTTCATTTTTTCAATTAATAAAAAACTAAAAAGAAAATAAATTAGTGTATTCGATTCATGCTCATGTATGTTACCATATTATAATCGTATTTAAAATATCTTATATTTATATAAATTTTAATATGTAATAATTTATATTAAAAATATTAAAAATAATTAATATATTAATATTTATATAATTAATTTAGATAAAATTTTTATTAATTAAATTATAATTCGAGATGAGTTTGGCTTTTCGGGTTAGACAGATTATCTAACTTATGAACATGTATACTTTTGATGATAATAGAAAAAAAGTAGAAAAAAATTCCTATAGCCCACATAATAACAAAATTATATAATAATAATTAATATCAATTTTTAAAATATTTTAATAAAAAATTATTTTAAAAAATAAAAAAGATAATTTAAAATTACCTCCCATCCAGACAAACCTTTAGGGATGATATCAACGCTCCCTGAAAAATATTCCTGACATGATTAAAGTCACATCAGTGATCCGAAGAAAAGGCTCATAAAATAACAAGCTTTCCTTATAATTTTCCGCAAAACATGCCATCCCACTTTTGATCCCATCCCATCGAACTAATGATAATATAAACTAATGCCCTTATGTACATTCCTCCAGACCGCGACGAAAAGCGAAGTGTCAACAATGAAGGAGGAATCCTTTTCCGCCCGCCAGATTTTTCTTTAAAATCTATTTTATACGTGTCCACGAACTTTTGGAAGCCTAATGCACCGCACTTTGGTCACTTGACTTTCTTTTCTTGTCTTTTCTTTTGGGTTAAACACGTGGTGCGTACAAGATTAGACCATTCGACTGTTCTGATGTCGTTCAGTCTTCGTCAAAAGATAATTGATTTACAGCTAAATTATAAATAATTATTCAATATATTAATAATAAATTTTTTTAATTTTATAAAAAAATTTAAAATTTATCAAATATTTTTATTATATATTTAAAAAATAAATAAATAAAATATATAAAAAAATTTTAATCTCATTATAAAATTAAAAACTCTACCATCAATAGCAATATATCAAATAATTATAATAAATCATTCAATATTTAAACCCAAATTTTTTTTCTCTAGAATTGTCTTATAGTGCTTAATTAAACTAGGCACGTATTCTTTGCTTTTCGATGATGAACTACTACTACTACCTTATTCTTCACATGTTCATTGCAAATATCTATTATATATCTAAAATAAATGTACCAAAAACAAAAGAGATGGACCACTATTATATCATTTTCATTCTCTCTAAATTTTCTTTGATTATATGAGACAATGTGAAAATTTTTTTGCTCAACAACTTTCATGGTCAACAACTTTCATGGTCACACTATTGCAAGTGATGGATAATTCAGAAAATTACATTTTATTAGAACAACGAATAGCTCTTAAAATAACAATTTAAAAAAAAAAACTAATAGTGTATGCGTCCTTTTCGATTGGAATTTAAAAAAAAAAAAGTGAGTGAAAAGGATAACTTAACCCGTGAATAAAGCTCAACAATAATGTGAATGCGGACTTCTAGGAAAAAAAAGAAAAATACTCTATGCTCTCTTTATTTTTTATTTTTAAAAAATCACATCATAAATGATATGTATTGTAGTTCATTCAATATTAAATTGTTAATTTCAATGATCAAAATTTATTTTCTAACAATTTTACATATTTAAAAATTATAAAATTAAATTTTGGACATTTAAAATTTAGAAAAAAAAAGACTTTTATTCATGGTTAATTTTGTAATTACCATTTTTAAATTATTTTTAATTCATTAATGAACTTTTGATCCATTAACATGAGTAGATTTGATAATTTATATGCTCTTATTTTGTTGTGTTTATGTTAATTTTTATATAATGTCATGTTTGGAGTTACATTTTAATAATTTTACTGTATTATATATGTTTATATCGCATGATCGTTTCATATTCAAAATTATTAAGTACAATTACAAAGTTACGATGCAACAAAAGTGTATAAGGTCAAGAGTCTTAATTAGTCCTTATCTCGCATTTTCTTTTTCATTAAATTAATTACATATAATATCACAAAATACATGTTTATGGGTGAATTTTTTGCTAATATGAACGTATGTGAACATATTCCTTTAACGACAAATAGGACTAGCATGAATAGTATTATATCAACTCATTAAATTTCAAAATTCATAATTAAGATAAAATTATGAGGAAATAATTTGTTATCAACATTTGTTATTCATTAATTAAATAATTAAAATATCTAATTTAAAATTTTAAAATTAAATTAAGTTAACCACATTTATTATTCAATAACTAAACAATTAAACTATCCACCTAAAATCAAACTTAAATTTAAAAATCACTGAAGTTCATGCTTAATAATCCTATTAAATAAACCATAGTTATTAGGCACATGTTTATCAAATAACCCTATATATTTAATAAATTGGTCATTTCTTAAAAATCACAAAGATTAAGTTTATTCTATTTTAAAAATTTAATTTTTTATATGGAGTTAATTTCCACATTTTCCAAAATAAAAATTTACATAAATCTTTTATCTAATTGATATTTATCTCTTCACTCACTGTTCAAATATATTTCAGATCAGATATCAACCCAATTACAATTGCAAATTTATCTACAATATCTATCTTTTTTTTTTTTAAATTTAAAAATCTCAAATATAATCTTTATCTTCATAAATTTCCTTATAATCTTCTATTATTTGATTTTTTTTTCCTAAAATTTAAAAACACACGTACCAATTGTCATACCACTTTCAAATTCAAATAATTACCAATTTGAGAGTTATCCATTCATTTTAATTTTCACCCAATTTTCCAATAAATAGAATAACCTACATCAATTTTCTTTTTTCAATTTGCAACTTGCCTTTCAAAGGTAGGTTATTTTTGTGATTTTGTTTTTAAAAGATTGTAATTTTTAATCATTTTATAGTTTATTCAGCACTTTAATAAAATTTACATAAATGAAGATCTATAAATATTTTTTTATGAATATACTTGGTTTCTCTAAAGCGATCTTATTTATGTTAATTTTTTATACATACTTTTGTCATTTTTATATTTTTCTGCATTTCATTAAAACAATAATAGTAAAAGCATGTCAAATAAAAGTTTTTTTTTCATTTACTTGCATTTTAACAATATGATTTCACAATGTTGTTTAAAAATCCATACTAGTTTTATTAATTGATATAAACACATTGTTCTAGATGACATTTTTATTTTATTTTTATCATGTGTTTTTTTTTTAATTTTAGCACTATTTATCATATATGTTTTTAATTTTTTTTTACCATATGTACTTTCAATAACTGAAATTTTAAGTATGCTATAAATTTAAAAGTTCAAGTATAAATGTGCACAAAAGAGTAATCTGTTTATTTCAAAATTTGCATCTTCATACATAAAAAATTAAAAAAATTGTCCACGCGTTCCACGTTTTATTTAAAAAAGAGTTAGGCTTCCATGATTTTACGATGCTTAAAAATGACATGCATTTTTTAACAGGCGTTTGCATCGACGAAGCCAAAACGAGATAAAGTATGGTACTTGAAGTGACGTGGGTCCTACTTCCTTCTTCTGCCTTTTCCATGTAATAAAAAAAAAGAGCTTTCACGATTTTATAATAGTTGAAAATGACCTGCAATTTTTAGTAGGCTTTTGCATTGACGAAGCCAAAATGAGGTCAAGTATTTTTTTTTTTACATTTATATTTATTATTTATGTGTTCTTTGAATATTCTTACTCGTTTCTCCTTTTTTTATATTAATTGCTTTAATTATTTATTTTTTTATTAAGTTGTTTTTCTTGGGATGTACCTTTATATATTTAATTCGACGCATTTATTTGTTCCATACTTCATGCATTATTGGTTTATTTATTCTACCAAATTTATCTATCTATTTTTTTAGATATTAATTTGATATTACGTAGATATATACCTTACCTATTAAAATCATCCCAGAAGGGATGAAATGATGACACCTGTTTTTTTTTTTTAGTGTATTGATAAAATTACAAAATGAGCTCCATAGATAAAAGCATTTCTGATTTACGGTGATTATCATACTAATAAAGAAACAAAGAAAATTTAAATTTTTTTTTTTACTAGAGATAGCTATGGATAGTAAAAAATTTCTTATTTGACCGTTGTTTGTAGGTTTAAATATTACTTATTTGATTTTTTTTTTTTTTAGTTTACTGATAAAATTACAAAATGAGTTATGTATAATATTTATAATTTATTGTTACTATCATAAATAATTATTAATAAATAAACAAAGAAATTTTTAATTTTTTAAACTAGAAATAGCAATGGATAGTAAAAAATTTAGTATCTAACACTGTCCGATCCCTTTTTTGCATATTAAATATTATATATTTAAATATTGAATTCACTATTCGTAGGAGATTCAGAGCATATTTGGATATGACCTATTAGATATCCACAATCTGAATAAGTTTTGACTTTAGTTTAGATGTGTCGGGTATCCGAATCCATTATCTAAATCTCTTTTATTTATATAGATAATGGATTAGAATATCCGACACTATCTAATAGCCAGTAACATATTTAATTATTATTTAATTTTATATTTTTATTTTTAAAAACATATTTTAATAAATTTAGATATTTAGAATATTCAAATTTTAGCAAATATTGTTTTTAAATCAAATACAGATTCATGAGCAAAGGATTTTGGAAACTTATAAAATTAATTAATAAATCACAATTATTTATTATTTGTTATCATTATCATAAATAACTATTAATGAGGTAAGGAAATAATTTTTTCTTGTAAAACGGGTGGGAGATAAAAAAGTTATTGTCCAATATTATTATAATAAATAAGCATAAATAAGAAAATAAAAATATGTAAAAAAGATTTTGCAATTATTTTTATCTTTTCAGAATAAAAAAAAAAGAAATACTAGAACGAGTAATTGATCTATTTGAACTCCACAACTAAAGAAAGCAAAATATGATTGGTAAAAGAAATCGACTTAAGTTTTATTTTTTATGAATTTTTCATTTGATTTTAAAAATGTTATTTTAAAATTTTATTTAAAATAGATATAGTAATAAAAGTTTTTTAATATTTGAGGAAGATGTAAATTGAAATATTTAATTTTTATATTAAACATTTAATTATTTTAACAAATAAATATATATTAAAATTTTTAAAAATGTATTTAAATAAATAACTATTGTTCACTATAATTGAAAGTGTAGAAAAAGAATTCAAATTTTTAACGAAGCGAGAAAACCATTGTAGCGTTGAAATAGGATTATCCCTAATGCTGTAGAGAACGTCTCTTTTGTTTAGGATTACTATAAAAAATTGTAAAATAGATAATTTAATAAAAATTTTAATAATTTAGGTTACTATAATAAATAATTACATGCAAGAAAATTTTAATTCTGGCATAAAAGTTTTAAAGAATTACAAGCTTAATTAATAAACAAAATATTTTTTATTTTCCATCGTTATAATATAGAAATAATTATTAGTATTAAAAAAGAATAAAAGAAAAATTTTTGAGAGAATTACCAAATTTATCAATTAATAAAAATTATTTATATTTCTATTAAAATACATGATTATTAATAAAGCAATAGAAAAATATTTATATGAGAAAAAAGGATTTTACAATTTTCTTTTTTTCCATTTGAGAAGAGAAAAAATAATAATGAGTCTAATTATTCGGTTTGGGCTTCACAAATAAAAAAACAAAATTTGATTGGTAAAAAAATCAACTTGAAGTTTTTTTGGATAACTTTAGAATTTTAAAAAATTTAAATTTTATTTATTGGATAAATAAAACTTAAATTTTATATTTTATTATTTGAAATTGATTTAGTAATAAAATCTTTTTATTTCAGAGGAAGATGTAACTTAAAATATAATTATTTTAATATAAAAATATATATTAAAATATTTAATGAGTATATAAATAAATAATACTATTTAATATAATTAAATTATAGAAAAAAAAATCAAAATCCCTAGTAAAGTGGGATAAACATTCTAATAGATATTGAATATTGTCTCTCTAGTAAACAAGAATGGTATAGCTTATTGAGATGGAACCCGATCTCTCCACTGAGCATTTATGTGGTGTTGTCATGGTTTCCTCGCAACGTAAGACTATTCTCGTGGTTTAGGTGTGACATGGAATATCGGCCAAAAGAACAATTTCTTACTTTCTTTCCGCTTGAGGGAAGGATTAGGAAATACTTTAGTGCCAGAAGTACCGTGATATCCTATCATAAGAGAAAAAAGTTGTTTTTCTTTTTTTTTTTTCTTTTCAAAAGAATGTATAATAGAATTGAACTCAACGATGAATATTATGCTTCCCATGTCTCTTATTTTCATTTAATATTTTTTCTTTATTTTCATCTAATAAGGCACCTTAGTAATTGCAATTAGTTTGTGATATTTTTGTATTTCACGAAAGCTAAGCCACTGTCTTCAAGTAAAAATAATTATTAGATTTTCGTTAGAATTTTCTAAAAGAGGTATCAATAATTATTTTTACAAAGGAATATCATTTAAAAAAGCCGAATAGAATTTTTTTAAAAAAAAAAAATTCCTATGTTATCCTGGCTACCAGAGGATGTAGAAATTTTTTTTAAAATTAAAACTTTATTTCACTTTCAAATGATTTTCAAAGGTAATTAAATAGTAAAATTAAAAGAATTACCTTTAAACAATATTGGCAGTATATGTTCTGGAGTTAACTAATTTGGATGAGACATAAATTAGTTAATAATATAAATCGATCACTTAATCAACTGATAAAAAGGTTTTTTTTTCATGTTAATAGCATGACTGACAGTCATGAACTACTAATTAAACGAAATTCACAGAACGCTTTTGACCTTACAAATGAGTTATAATAAGTTAAAATTATGAGTTCGTTTTAGATTATTTTTTTCTCTCTTTTTCTTCTTGTTTATAAAGAATTGAACTTTTAGATTTTTTTTGGTGGGGGGGGGGGAATGACTTGCTTTTGTTGGAGTGAGAAATTTGTTGTGCTCCAATATTAACGCTTTAATTGATTGGGCAGAAAAAGGTTGGAAATACCAAAGAGGAGAAATATGAAAAATATATATATTGTTTCTTTTCGTTTATATGCTTAGTATGAGTAAAAATTAATAAAAGATAAAATAAAAGATATATTTTTTTATTATTAAATTTATTGAAAGTTGAGGTAAAAAAATTTATAAAAAAATGAGCAATATGATAGGTAAAATAATAGCCATTCTCGTTGTCTTCACTTTACTTCTATACTGAATACACCAAAATTCACTTTTTTATCTACGTTTCACTCTTTCTCGTCCAGACTTTCACTCATCCACATACAAATGACACGTGACCGTCAGATTTTTTGTTTACATTACAGGTGTGCAAAGTTAATAAAAAGGTCATAATCATTGTGAACTGTCAGCCCGAGGAGGATGAATAATTACAAGCTAAAATTATGCTTCACTTGCTGAAACTTTAATATACCATGTGTGCACGTTTAACACATGGGAAATTTTTTATTTAAATTCCTTTTCGATGTTAACTCGTAAAGAGTCGTCACGAAAACAAAAACCTTATCCTCTCCCACGCGGCCCGACAAAATTTTAAGGTTAAGGTTCATCTATAAAAAGGACTATACCAGACTCATACAAGCAACAAGAAGTAATTGAGTTGTGTATCGCAAAAAAATAGGAACGGCAATGGCATTGGCACCCCCAAACCTCATCTTCAGCTGCCAGCCCCGTTTAAACCCCAAGCAAATCACGATCCCTAGCAATATTCATCGTCGAAAAGTAGAATCTAACTCTCGTTCTTTCAAGATTACCTGCCATATCTGCTGTGCTGTTTCGACCTCCCAAGTTTCTGTTTCTGATCGGCCAAAAGATGAGAGACGTTCAGCAAATTACCAGCCAAATATTTGGAGCTACGATTTCCTTCAGTCCTTAAAGAATGATCATGCCGTAATTAACGTCACACTCTTGATAATCATTGCTTTTAAACAACACCCTCTCCCTTTCTTTCTATGTTAATTATTTTATGCTAAATTTGCAGGATGCCATATACAAAGAGAGAGCAGCAAAATTAGAGCAGGAATTGAGGTTTGCTATTAATAATGAAGATGCGGAGCCACTGGACTTGCTTGAACTGATTGATGACATCCAACGGCTGGGGTTGAGGCATCGTTTTGAGATGGATATCAGTCGAGCCCTTGAGAAATTTGTCTCTTCGGACGACATAGGTGTCACAACCGAGAATAGTCTGCATGCAGCAGCTCTAAGATTCAGACTCCTTAGGCAACATGGCCATGAGATCTCTCAAGGTAAAGCATTCATAATATTTATATTTGCACCGGATAATATAAGATCATCGGGCCAAGTATATTTGGCAAAAATAAGATGTTACCCCTATAGACAAAAGTAATTTTTCTTGGGGGAGGATACGACAAAAGTAATTTTTTTGATAAGTAAAGAATTTTATCTCTCCAAGAAAGCAAGGGCCTGCTTAAAAAAAAAATAATTTGTTCAGTATTGATAATTATAAAGTTAGATGTTATATATCTATCAGTCTATTATTTATCGCATTAATAACAAAATCACAATACCCTACTACTTTCTATGATGCCTTCATGAAGTCTTCTGTTTCTTTCATGTCACATGAAGCAAATATATGCATTTCAAGCCAATCTTATGATAATAATACTAATAGTCTTTCTTCCAAAAGTCCTTACAACCCAACTGAATTCTTATCGCCAAGAACCAATAACTTTACTAAATCCATACGTAGACAAAATCCTCCTCACACTTGCTTTGAGTAAGTACGTTAAAAGAAAATGTAGTCTCTAGTTTCAACCTCTACACCACACATAACACAATTTAGAAAGGTTGGAATGTTCAAAGAGTTCATTTTGTATCGTAGATAATATCAAAAATTGTAAGTCAAGAGATCATAGATAAAGTTAACTTTTAGTGTTAATTAATAAGTAATTTACTGCTAAACTATATTATTTTTAT
>JBBYHO010000013.1:3119445-3134890 GCA_038382025.1 Adansonia gregorii
ATTGAAACAAATAGTTACATGAATAATAAAAAATATTATTTGATATATTCTAATTTACTAGTAAAATTATTATTTTTTATAAACATAATTTAACAAATTTTGATTATTTATTATTTTTATAAATATCAAATATATTTGAAATTTTTAATTTAATATCTTTGATGCTAATTTTTTTATCACTATAATTTACTTCACCATTGTTGCATTATTTGAATTATTTCACCACTAATTTTAAACTTACTACTATAGTGTTTAATCTTATTGCTACGATAATTAATCTTATCGTTATTGTTATTTTTAATTTTACTTTTCATCTAAATAGATCCAAGTGAAAGAAAAAAAGGATATTAAACTCAAAATTATTTGACCAAATTGATTTTTAGTCAAATCATTCATGTACCACAGCTTTTTAATCTAAATACTGTAGAAGTAAATCAGGTCTATCTTCACTCCTATGAACAGAAAAATTAATGCAAAGCTTCTTAGAATACATATGAATATTATAGAATAGGTATGAAAAGCAATAATATAAGTGTTACAGTTTGATTGATAAATAAATATTTCAGATTCTTAACTTAATGAAATGGCTTTTGTAAGATAAAATTATGAGGTTTAATTGATGAAACGATTAACACCTTATCAGATAGTGTGACGTTTGGCATTAAAGCTTCTCAAGGGTAAAGGGACACTGGCAACCGAGGATAATGGGCTTTCGTTAAAGTGGAGAGGATATCATGATCACGAGAAAGCAGTCATAAGCCTTATGTCGTCTGTGTATTAGAGTGCAATTGAATTAGCTAAAATCAATAATATATCGCAAGCTGGTATGAATTATAATAGCGAACCTTGGGTTTGACCTTATTTGAGTTTAAACTTGTCCTTAGACATTGATTTTAAGGCTCAATTTGACTGAAGCCATTGTATATATAATAAATAAAAATAGTTTTATTTAAATTAAATTTTAATTACACAATGTGTTTTAAAAATATGTTCAATAATTGATAATAAATATCAAACGAATAGGTAGGGCACAACGAATTGTTCCTAAGTCTAAGTTTTGAAGGTTCGAGTTAACCCGACTCAGCACGTAGAGTGGAAACTTATACTAGCAAGTATCTTGGCATTTAAGACCAATGTGTTAAATTGGACATCATTACTCGTTACCGAAAGTTGAATATCTTCTTCATTGGGCCTATGGGTCAAACCAACCACCAAATGAGTCCCACTAGAAGTGGTTGAATAATGGTTTGATTCAATTAGTAAATTAGGGTTAATATTTTGATTTTCTTAAAAATTGAATTGGAACTAAATCAAAATTTTTAGGTTCGATTGATCAATTTTATATCTTCTTTACAATACTTTCAAAAATTTTCATTAATTTATAAATAAAATATTTATTTTTATATTATAAAATTAAAAATTAATTAAAAATAAAATTTAATTCAATTCAAATAATTATATTTTTTTATTTATAAATAAAAATGAAATCGAACCAATTATATTTAGTTGATATACCAAACCGAAATCAATCTAAATTTAATATAAATAGAATTAAAAAAAACCATTAAATCCATTTTTTATTTTCTTAATTTTTTTTCAGACGTAACAAATGAGATGAGCCATATCAAGGTAATCAATACTGTATCGGTAGATGTACCATTTTTATTTTGGTATAAGTACATAGTAGTACTAGTGTGTTTCAGTATATTGTTTTGAGATTATCGGAGTTTAAATATTTTTAATTTATATATATAAAAAATATTTTCAAATATAAAATAAATGAGATTAAATAAATTTTATATATTAAATATTCATTAATTATATGTAATGTATATAAAAAACTTAATCAAATATAAAAAAATCAATATCAGTTAAATAGTAAAGTTGAAATTTTTTTAATAATCATTAAATTTATGAGTAATTATGTCTAAGATTCATCAAATTTATGAGTAATTATGTATAATATTCATCAGATTTAAGATCAATGTTAGTTTAATATTGTTTTACAAGCTTATTTTACGTACCGATCGATATCACTATTTTCAATCGGTATCACAAAAACAGACTGGTACCTACTAGTATGATTGTTTACAGATCGAAATTAAAATCAAAATAAAATTAACTAATAATAATATTATTATAAATTAAAATCGATACATATCGATCGATACTGATACAATACCGATAATACTAAGCCATGTACACCGCATTTTGCAGACATGCAAAAACCCTAACCCCACCCGCCCGGCCCTAACGGTAACGTTTAGCGTTTGGACTTTCTCCGCGCGTATAACGTAACCATTAAACGCACTCTTCCTCTCCTTAAAATCCTTCCAAAATATCTGACGGTAGTAGGGGTTTTGCAAATTTTGCAGAGCCCGCGTTTTATTTTTTCCAAGAAAACCTCCCAAACTCCGGTTTCAATATCTTTCCTCTAATTATGGGAAAATCAAGCAAGAAATCAACACCCAAAGTACTTTTAATCTTTCATTTTCTTTAAAAAAATTTCTCCAGTTCGTTTTGTTTTTTCAAATTTCTTTTACTTTGGTTTTGGTTTAATTTTGTGTTCTTCTTTTCTTTTTTTTATAGGTTGAAGCAGTTTCTTCTGTAGCTCCTCAGTCGCGGAAGAAGGGTTTAATTTTTGGTTTTGAATTTTTTTTTGTAGCTTTTGAGGTTCAGAATTTTCTTTTTGATTTGCATTTTATGGGGGAACTGCTTGTTTATGGTTTTCATTCTTCGTTATTTGTTTTCTTTTCTTCATATTTTTATGATTATATAGGCAAGAGACAACCTGAAGAAACTCTTCAAAAAAAAGAGGATGTTAAAAGCCAGAAGAAAAATGATGGGGTAGCACAGGCTGTTGCAAAGAAGAAGGTTGAAGCAAAGACTCCCCAGAAGAAGAAGAAAGATGATGAAACTAATAGTTCTTCCGATGACTCTTCCGATTCCGAGGATGTATGCAAAATTCTACTGTAGTTTTTTTTAGCTTTATGATTCTACTGCAGTTGTTGGTGTTAATTATGCTGACAGTGTACTTTTCCTTGCATAGCATTATGTAACTGCTTTAACAGTTTAACTTATTTGGATTGGCTCTTACTTCTGTTAATTATGTAGGTAACGCATTCACGTGATAATAAAATGAAGCATATGAAGGCATGTCTTTATCTGCTTTGCCTAAGGTAATGTTAATTTTTTTTTTTTTTTGGGTTCAGGAACCTGCCCCCCAGAAGAAACAAATAGCTATTGTCAAGAATGGCTCTATACCTGCAAAGAAAGCAAAACAAGCTACCAGTTCAGATTCTTCTGAGTCTAGTAGTGAGGAAGATTCGTTGTCTGATGAAGTGTGTATTATGCTAAAGCTTATTACATTTGCATGGTTGCAGATATTTCATTTGTATGATTGCTATTGTTCAATTTTTTTCCCAGGAAGCTTCTGGTCAGAATAAAAAACCTGTAGTTGTGAAAAATGGCACTGTTCCAGCTGCTACGACGGTGAAAGCTGATAGCAGTTCAAATTCTTCTTCTGATGATGATTCTGATGAGGATGATGTGAGTATTGAATTGCAGCAAATGCTAGACAGAACACTATAATAACTATACAAGCCCTTGACTTTATTGATGTTGTTGAATTTTGATTTAAAAGCCTGCTGCAAAAACAAAGGCTGCAGCTGTTAAGAAAGGGAAGTCCTCCAGCAGTTCAGATTCTTCTTCTGAGGATGATTCTGATGAGGATGATGTGAGTATTGAATTGAGGCAAATGCAGGACATAATACTAATGATGATTCAAGCTCTTGACTTGATCTTTATTGTTGAATTTTGATTTAGAAGCCTGCTGCAAAAAATAAGGTAGCTGCAGCAGTTAAAAATGGATCTGCACCTTTTAAGGAAGGGAAGTCCTCCAGCAGTTCAGATTCTTCTTCTGAGGACGACTCTGATGAGGATGATGTGAGTATTGAATTGATACAAATGCTGGACAGAAAACAATAATAACTGTACAAGCTCTTGACTTTATATTTATTTATTTATATTTTCTTTGAATATTGATTTAGAAGCCTGCTGCAAAAACAAAGTTAGCAGCCGCTGTTAAAAATGGCTCCATTCCTGCTAAGAAAGGCAAGGCCTCCAGCAGCTCAGATTCTTCAGCTGAAGATAGCAGCTCAGACGAAGATGAAGTAAGTTCTGGATTGTTGAATGATCATTGCTTTTAAATTTGGTTGGTGAACCTTTGTGATTGTAATTTGTAAACATAATATTTTGCATATGCAGGAAAAATCAAAGCCTGCCTCTAAGAAAGGACCCACTAACCTTCCAAAAAAGGGGATGAGTGATAGTTCAGAAAGTGACAGCTCTTCAGACGAAGAGGATGTGAGTGTTGGGATATCAATGTTGCAATAATTGGAATATTTAGCAAAGCTTTTTATAGGAAGGAAAATATGATCACAGTCATGCAAACAGATGTCCTGGAAAGCGTGTTAAATTTGGTTTTATAATTAGACTTAGACATACTTATAGAATCTACCTTTTTATTGGCATTGAATTATTTTGATGTTTTATAATTGCACTAATTGAGTATGTGTATAGGAACCTCCTCATATGGCTACTTTAACAACATCTGCTGCAGAGAGTGTACCTTCAGTGACTACAAAGGGTAAAACCACATCTAGTGATAGCAGCTCTGAATCAAGCGCTAGCAGTTCTGAGGAGGATTCTGATGAAGAGGTGCAATATCTCATTCACGCAGTTCTATTTCTATGTTTTTTCTTTTTAATTGTTTTGTATCTACTTTTGTACATATTTTATTGATTTTGTTGCACTGCACTAGGATGTAAAAGAAGCAACTGTTGTGAAGAAAACATCTGCTTCTACCCCCAAGAAGATTGAGGGTTCCAGTAGTAGCTCCTCTGATGAGAGTGACTCTGAGGAAGAAGAGGTGTGCTTGAACTTTTGAATTTGTTAATATAGCTTTTTCAGTTGGTCATGATTCTTTATTTTTTATTATTCTTATTGGCATTGAATAAATTTTAGCACAAAGCTGAGGCAAAAGGTGGTGAGAAACCTATTACTGGGAAAACTGCAAAGAAAGAAGAGTCATTTGAAAGTTCATCGGAATCTGATTCCTCTGAAGATGAGGTAATCTTATGGTCTTAAGTCTGGTGGCAAAATTCCTTTTTCTATATGATACCGGGGATGAGGAATGAACAATTCTTCTAAGGATGAGGCTTTTTCTGTTACTGCTTATGTTCTCATTAAACTTGTACCAATTTGGTACTGTTATCAAGCTGCAGGCTCCTTCAAACAAAGTTCCTGTCACTTCAAAAAGGCCACAACCCACAGCTGAGACGAAGCAATCAAAACAGGTTGCTTATCATTACTTTTGCGCTTGTAATTGCTCTCCTGTTCATTGGAATTTATCTGTAGGAGTAGGACAACTCCTGATATTATATGTGTGGCTGCTAACTTTATTCTATTTTCTGAACTTTTTTTCTAATGAATGGTTATCTCTACGCAGTGTAGTTTAATGGGCTTGTATTCTCCCATGCTTGAATTGGGCAGTCTATTTTGGTTTTTACTTAGTACTAAATACGAGGATAATGTACCTCTGCTTTCCTTGAATTTTTTTAGGGTTAATCTAGTTTATTTGGCGTAGAACCTTATATTTTTCTTGCCACTGTGATTGATCAGTAACTCGAGTTTATCCTAGGATTTGATCGGTTCTGGGATTTAAATTTTTAAACATTATCTATGAGATTTTCAACATTGTGTGAACTGTGACCAAAGTATATTTCTTTTCTTGCTAACTTTCCCTCTCTACATTGCAGGGAAGTGATGATAGTGATGATGACAGCTCTGATGAAACTGAGGATGAACAACCTGCAGCCAAAAAGGTCAAATTTTCGTGATCATCTATGTTTCTCTGGATGTTTCTTTTGTTATTTTCGTATCAATTTACTAAGTTGTCTAATTTTATATGCTGCAGTCCAAGGTTGCTTCAAATGGTGGAAAAGATGCTAAAGCTGTTAAGAAAGTAAGCAGTAGTGAAGAGGAGGAATCTGAAGAATCATCTGATGATGATGAGGAAAGTGATGAAGAAGAAATACCAAAGAAAAAAGTATGGAGTTTTGGAATCTCCGTCTTCTACTCTATATTTTTGGAAGGTTGATGATGATTGCCTAATGTAGTGCTATACTTATTTATTGGAATCAGGACACAGATGTAGAAATGGTGGATACTACAATGCCACAGAAATTGGCAAGCAGCCGAATTTGAAGTCTGTCGACAAAGCTGTAATTTCCAATTTCCCTTCCAGTTTGTTTCAATGCTCACCCACCATTGCATGTTTTGGCTCATTTTGCCAAGCAGGTTGCAATCTAATGAGATTTTTTTTGCAGCCCCAAACTCCTGCAACTCCTCAAGTTCAAGCAACAGGATCAACGACATTTGTTGGGAACTTACCTTTTCGAGTTGAACAAGATGATATGTACGTTTGCGTTCTCTGGCTCCCCTGAATTGATATATTATTTAATTTATTTCATCTGATCAATGTTATTCTGCAGAAGGAATTTCTTTTAAGATGCTGGTGAGGTTGTGGGCATACGTTTATCTGCTGATGCTGAAGGGAATTTTAAGGGGTATGGACATGTTGAATTCACTACTGCAGAGGATGCACAGAAGGTATATTTCATTTTCAATTTTGGATTGCACATGGATATCTGATGTATAAGCTCAATTTTTGTTTATGTTTTCCGCAAATAAATGCATGCTTGTGAAAATGATATGGAATAACGTTAGGCAACATTTCAGTCTTTTATAAACATCTTGTTTAATCAACTAATAATTTCACTTATGAAGAATAAAATGCTTAAATATAGCATTGAATCTGTAAGCACTGTATTTGCACTGCAAAACTACATTTTGTTGATGAAAATTAATTACCAAATAGATTTAGATATTTATAAAAATGGTATATTTTCTCTGTATGTCAAGTAAATTACTATTCATATTAAAGTATTGTATGAACGGTATCTTAAAATTTGTAATCAAACTGCTTTTAAAAATTTTTAACACATAATCAAACAGCCTTCAAGTGAATTGCAATGTATTTGCTTTCATACTTTCTTTGTTCCTAACTAAGCAATTGTAAAGATACTAGCTGTCCTCATCCTTTATTGCAGGCTTTAGAATTGAATGGTGGATATCTGATGAATCGTTCTATTAGACTTGATTTGGCCCGTGAAAGGGGTGCATATACACCACACAGCAGGTGTTTTTCTTTTCCTATGTCCCAATCAGTTAATTAATATTTAATTTTGAAACCTGATCTAACCACACAGCTCGAACAATATTTGTCAAGGGGTTTGATCAATCTCTTGGTCAGGATGAAGTTAGTGGTTTGCCTTTAAATCTTAGCTTTAGATGCTCTCTCCTTTCCTATTTGCTTTTGAAGGTTATGTCTATTTACATATTTGCTGCATCCGAAACATTCTCAGATTAAGAGTTCCTTGAAAGAGCACTTTGGTTCTTGTGGAGAGATTTCTAGGGTGGCAATAGTAACAGATTGGGAGTCTGGTGCTGTGAAGGGGTTTGTATCTGTTGTTGCTGTTATTTGTGGTCTAAAATTTCCTGTTTTATTGTTTTTGATTCTTTATTTTTTTTTATTGTTTTTTCACATCAATTTTTGAAATTACAACCTCTTGCCCTTTTTTCCTCGTGAAGACATGTATTTATGAGGTGGTAGCCTCCTAAGATTTTAGATAAGCTTAAAACTGGTGCTTTAACATTATGCTCGAGAAATAGCTTAGTAGAACTCGGTTAATTACTGCATTTTGGATGTGATCTATAGTTATGGTATATGCAGTTACCCGGGTTGAAATCTCCTGAAATATTTAATAGTGAACTGTCCTTGTTTGGTAATATTTTGTCCTTGTATTTTAATAGCTTGTAAGTACTCTTGTGGTATTTATTTGGTACCCCATATCTGATTTTATATGACTATCAATTGCAGTTATGCTTACTTGGATTTCAACGACAATGATAGTTTCAACAAAGCTTTAGAACTTAATGGATCAAAACTTAACAATTACACCTTGTCTGCGGATGAGGCAAGACCGAGGGGTGAATTCCGTGATGGTCCTGGCAGTGGAAGAGGTGGTGGAAGGGATGGTAGTGGTCGCGGTGGTGGTAGACGTGGGGGTGGTCGTTTTGGTGGTGCTGGCAGAGGACGTGGAGCGCCTAATAAGCCAAACCTCGCTGCCGCTGGCACAGGTATTCATTTTTGCTGCTTGTTTTCCTTAGATAGATACCTATATCAGTCGGAGATAGATTGGCATCTTCTCATGGCTTTCTTATAAATTTCTGTTTTGTTTTTAAATGCAGGAAAGAAGACTACTTTCAATGATGAGAACTGAATTGATAAAGTTGGTCCCTGCTGCTTATGTTGAAGTAGCAGTGACTTATTTTTGGTAGATTACATAATATAGTTTTGGATTTCAACCTCCGTTTTGTTTTAGTTAGTGTCTAACTTCTTCAAAATTAAACCTCTTTGTTGTTTTAGCATTTAATTGCTACTTGTTTATTTATCAGAATTTGCCTGTTGGGCTTATGTATATCTTATAATTTTGATATTTTGGAAGTCAATGTAAGCTTCTTTTGTTACTTGGATATTCTCTCTTTTTTTAATTTGTATTAATAATAGTAACATAATAAAAGCCTTATAAATTGGAATTTTAAAATTATCATTAAATTATAGGATTATTTTTCTATAATCCTAAATAATATATATGGGTATTAAACAACTAAAAATTACAATTTTCGGTCAAGAACTTTGGGGTTCCCAAAGGTATATATAAAAAAAAGTCACGTCATCTGGCCATGAATGTACTCAACGGTGGCTGAGGAATGAAACCTAGTCTTGGGTTGGGTTGGGTTGGGTTGGGTCGCCCTAGAAAATGATAAACAAAACTGCCCCCGCCAGCCAGGTTTCAAGATCTAAGCCATATGTGGAAACTCATAGTATGTATAGTTCTTGATTAGCAGAGAGGCCCCGTAGGGTCCCTGAGGTATCGTGGACCAGCAACGAGCACACCCAGCTTTAGATCTTATCTGTTATTAGCTGGCTTTTGAGATGTATATTCATTCCTTGTTTATTACCTTTCTGTTGGTCGTTCAACTTTTTCTTCTGATTAGTTTTCAGCGACTGAGATGAGATGAGAAGCAAAGCGTTCTTGCCTATATTTCCAAATGAAATAGGCTTTGCAGCTTAGAGAAGAATGGATGCCTACAACGTACAAGCGGTGCAAAGCCATGAGGTGTATGCTCAGTTTGCACATTATTGAAACCGTTAGTCATCATTGAAGTTGTCATTCTGGTCAAGTCCTATTTTAGGATCTGCTTTAGAGCGGTGGCGCCAATGCCTCAAATCTTTTGGAAAGGAAGAAACCGAGTTTGATGGATTGAGGCAATTGAAACACCTTGTGGTGGACGATAACCAACCAACCAAACAGCTGAATGATTTGGGATTTTTGCCAAGAATGTAGTCAGCCTGTGCAATAATCCAGTATGTAAATGTATCAAAGTAGATGAAGAGCATTGGAGGTGATATATCCATCTACCAAATTACATGAAATATTGTTCTGGCAATTTGTTCCAAGGCCCTGCTAAATTTTATTCTAATTCTATACTGTTAAGACGGGTTTTTAAAGTTGTATAAGGAGAGCTCGAGGAGAGTATTTGAACAAACAATCAAAGGAGCGTAGCGTTGGAATTTGAATTTCGGGATGTACTTATTGCTTAAATCAATAAATATTTTAAAAAAAACGCTCAGAGTAAAAACTGTTAAAAAAAGAAAATGTGATCTAGGGTTTAATGTTCTTACCTCATTCTTTTTACACGTAATTTTAATAATGAAAAAGAATAATTTTCATATATTTTTTTAATTTTTTATTTTTTTAAATACTTATGGTATCACTCGAATTTAACTTATATTTAGATATAAAAATAAAAAAAATGATCTTTTTAAAAATTTTTTAAAAATATAATAAAAAAATGAATATACTAATGTCAGATATTATTATGGGCTTATTCTTTAGTTATTGAGCACAACATTAGCAATATTGTTATGGGCTTATTCTTTTCCTTTGGATTTCCAAACTGCAACAAACGTCATTCAGATTGTGCAGGAGCTGTGGTCCTAGTTGGGTACTACCAATGGTGGGAAGTGTTATTGCTGTAAATCTATTGTAAGTGACTAGTGAGTCTAATCTTACTAAAAGCTTGTCGTTTATGATTATTATTTTTTAATTATGGCCTGAATGCGCATCATTCCAGGGTTAGTTTTTTTTAGTGCCTTACTATACGTTGTTTCGACTCTTTATTTTTTAAGTGTTTATGTTCAGTGCATGTCTGACATATAACTAAATATAAATATGAGATAATGATCTTTTAAAAAACTTCAAATAAATAAAAATATAAAAAATTAAATATACTCGTATATGATAACATCACTTTTTTTTCTTGCAGGTGAAAACAAAGCCAAACATACTGGAAATTCATCAAATAGGCTTGCTTTTTCTCCTTCTAATTATCAAATGAAGGCATACCTACTTTCCAACTTGAACTAGAGTCAGACTTAGTTAAGGCTTAATGGTGGCTTGCCTAGTTTAATCTACATTACTCGGGTAGGCGATGTTCATAGGATTCGAGTATAAATTCAATACTAATATAATCAAAATTTTTTTAAAAATTTTTTTAAAGATACATGTCGAATATTTTTTAAAAAATAAAAAATTCAGAAAACATAAATGATTATCCATTAAGCATTCTTCACGTAATAAGATTGTGTGCTTTATAAATACCCAGCACTGCAGTGGTTCATATTTGTCAAACTGAATTATTATTAGAAAAGGGAAGCCAAATTTACTGTGGAATGCTTTATTTTCCATCTAAATCTTAAAGTTTCATAGCGTTTAAAGACAGTTGATCAGAAAAATCCTTCCATGCAATGCAGGTTTATTAATGACAAGAAGGGACTTGTGCTGGGTAATGACACGTACAAGAAATACGAAAATAATATAAAAAATACGATACAACATGTTCAAACATTATTAACATGATTTACATGACACGTTTGACCACCACATGCAATATTTATATTTAAAATTGACATATTTAATAAAACTTTTACTTTTTTTTTATGTTTACATGACTGAAATAGTAACAAATATGAGATAATATGCATACAAAAATTATCAAATCTACTTCTACTGCTCGAGGAAAAAATTACTAAGAGTAACTTTTTATATAAAGCAAGACTATCATTTGCTGAAAAATAGATTTTACTTTATGGGGTAATTTTCATGACTGAGAAAGAGGTTTTTCAATGGAAGAAAAGGGAAATTTTTTTTTCTAATTTAATTTTCAATGAAAATTAAGGATGTGAAATTGAAAATAATCAGATGAAGATCACTTAACCCATATCATGAAGCAGCAGGTTTTCAATTAAATGCGAATTAAAAGCAAAACTTCAACAAAATTCCATGCAGCCTTAAAGTTCCAACAACTGCAGCAAAAGTAAACCAACAAAACATAATAGCAAGAAATAAGACATTTAGAAAAGCGACGTTCCCTTCCCCTTCTTGTCTCCGCCAATCTCAAAGTGCTTGCACCTCTGCAAACACAAACCCACCAAAGCATTTCCTCGTCAATAACAACATTCTAAAACAAAACAAAGGAACAGTAAAACAGCAATGGGGGTTTTCGGTACACCAACCTTGATTGGATGCTGGGAGACATGCTTGCAACCCTGGCATTGCAGCCTTAGCACAATCTTCTTGGTGGTCTTTGCCTATTTAGAGAATACACAGTCATATATATATACATGGGTACTTATAGTCCCCGAAATAGCAATTATGTTACCCAGACTTGACTTTTTTCAGTTTTTTTGAAAGTATCTGTGTTCAACACCTGTATTTCATCACATATCCGGACACAAGTATAGGGTATGATAATCCAAATATATGAATAAAAAAAACTTTTAAAAATAATTAACTATACTTGTGTTAGGCAAGTACCCATATCCGAAACTCTCAAATCTCACACCTTAGTCCGTGTGACATAGAATACCAATGATCAAAATGATAAAAATAAATAACTAAACATCCATTACAACTAGTATCAGAATACAATAATATAGAGCACAGGATTCTTAATCTTTTCATTATATATAGCTACCATCCATCAAAGGAATAAAAGACAAGTGACACAAGTTACCTTCTTGTGGAACACTGGTTTGGTCTGACCACCATAACCTGATTGCTTGCGATCGTAACGGCGTTTCCCTTGAGCAGCCAAACTATCCTTACCCTTCTTATACTGTGTAACCTTATGCAAAGTGTGCTTCCTGCACTCCTTACTCTTGCAATAAGTCTTCTTGGTCTTAGGTACATTCACCTGCGATTCCAACTCACAGTTACCGACGAAACAAAAATCAAAAGCAATAAATTTAGCAACCATTTCCTCAATAAGGACCTTAGATTACTCTTCAACCACAACAAGAAACAAACAGCACTGCCACCAGTGTCCTTAAGGCATGCGCCTAGGCAAACCATACAACAAAAGTGGCTCAGAAACGTTCAGGCGTGGCACATTTAATCAGGCACATTTGTTACAGACCGAGACTCGTAGCTTGACTAAAGACCTATGCACGTAACACATGCCCGGTGTGCCTAGGCATGCATTTTATGTAAGAAAGTAGGCACATAAACAGCCTTCTGTTTGAATTTCTCTTTAATTTTTATTTTTTTTAATTAACTGTACCGTTATTAGTAAAAAGAGATACTATCAAACTTTCCACTTCTCAATGTTCCAGTATTCAATTACTTCAATTCCAACAACATACCCTCGCACCCTTGACGACACTGACTACCACAAATAAATTTTACCCTTACATTGCAATATCATAAACTAATTTTAAACTAGGATTTTTGAGAGAAACTCAAAACTAAAGCCATCAAATCATGGTCATGTATCAGATTTAACGAATACTAAAGTTATTATTAATTAAACCAAACAGTATAAAATCTTCATCATTGGGAATTTATTTCTGGAATATATATATATATATATATAAGTAAAAACTTAAGTAACCTATCGTTAGAGCAGGGAAATATTACACTAAAGGCATATAGACAAAATTAATTTCACCATAAATTTCTGGGGAAAAGCAAAGAAGAAAGATATCAGAAACTCCACAATCCCACTTCTCGCCACCGACATCTTCTTATACAGTCAAGACCATAATCTTAACAACTAATGCGATTTGATTATTTCCATTTTACAAACATTTTGTTGGAAAAAAAGAAGAAGAAAAAAGCAGAATCAAAATAGAAGATCAAAAGATAAATAAATCAAACAAAGAAGAGGAACAGCTACCATGGCCGCGGCTGAGGAGAAGGAACCTGAGCTCTGATTGGCGCGGGGGGTAAACAAGGTGGTAGCCCCAGTCCAACAATCTAACAAAGTTGCCGATTTCTGATTCTAGGGTTTTTAGCGCCTTCGTTTGACCTAGGGTTGGTTTTTGGGTTTTTGTTTGCTATGATTTGGGCTTAAAAGAAAGAAAAGAAATTGGATCATTGCCATTTTCAACCCAAAATCCCCTTTCAAGGCCTAATTTCATCTTGGACAGGCCTCCATTCAGAAGCTTTAAGAGACCCAGTTTCGGATTAGGTTCCGCTTTGTTATTTTTTTATTACCTTTTAATACATTCATCAATATTATTTATATATTAAATTCACTTATAAATCGAAAAAAAATCATATTATTATGAATATAAATTAAAGTCGTATTGAATAATAATGGAAAACAAAAATAATGGAGGACGTAACCCACCAATTTCAACATAAAGAGTTTGAAAACCATTTTAGACAAATTTTTTTATAATATTTTTCCTTAAATTGTTGACCTACATGAACAGTGGGATTCTGAATTTTGCCACTAAATTTTTGTTATTGATTAAAATTTTTCATTCAGCTTTAATTTTGAATATTTAAAGACAAAATTTAATGAAAATATATTTTTTAAATATTTTATTTTAATAATTAACAAAAATAAGATAGAGTTTTTATTTTATAAAAAATTGATCTTAATTATTTCGGCCTTTTTTTTTTAAAATTCAAGCCTTTATTTCATAAGATAAAAAAAATTCTATTTAAATTTTTAATATTTTTATAAATTAAGTTATTGTTGTTAATTATTAAAATAAAATATTTGAAAAAAAATATTTTTCCATTAATATTTGTCTTCAACCTTAAATTATTTAAGACTCATATTGAGTGATAAAATTCAATTAAATTAAAAATGTAATGATAAAGTTGAAGATAAAAACAAAGATTATAAGTGTTAAAATTCAACTTATAATTTATTTAAATATTATTATTTAAAAATAATAATAAATATCAATCAAATTCAATTTCAATTTTTTAAAATTAAAATACAGTTTAAATTTAAAAATAAAAAAAATGAAAATTTTATAGTTTAGAGCTCACTTTTAGATAAAAAAAAATCTCTAAAATTTTATTATTTTAAATATATCTTATTTTGACATTTTAATAATACTTTTTTACAATAATATTAAATACATAAAAAATTTAACCTATATTTTTTTCAGCATATTTTTTAAACACATTTTTTTCTCTATCTAAACTTTTCTATCGGCCATTATAAACTAAACCATAGAGGCGAGCAGAATAGCAAGCAAACAACCATCAACTCCAAAAATAAGAAAAACTGAGATAAATTTATAAAACAATTTTAATCTTTTTTTTTCCTCGGATAAAACAGACACATTGTTTGCTAATGCTACACATTTTAATTATGTTTGCAAAGCGATGGGTGTCTCATCGTCAAGAAAGTGCAAATGGCCAATCTAATTACGCCTACAGTAAACCAAAACAGGGTGTTATCAGCCAGTTGGATGGCAAGCTACGATAACATCAATGTATACATCAGCCAATCTCCATGTTCCTTTCGTTTGTAGTTTGTACCCTTAAATAAAGATATTAAGATATTATCCTTTTGAGCAAAGACGCTTTTTAAAGAAATTTGGGTTACATTTTAATGAGCAAAGACGATTCCTAAACATTATTTTAAGGCTTTACAATTTTCGATTAGCAAAACATATATAGTTGCATCTAACGTGCGCATCATATAGTTTAACCTGGTAGTTCCTCTCTAGCAATCCTTTCAACACCACATTCTTGTTTGTAACCCTTTTGATTTCAAATCCAAGTCATTCGAATTCGCTATACTTTTAACAGTAATGTCATTCTTTGTTAATGGTGGTTTGATAACAAAGGCAAAAAATAAAACCATGCCGACGTACAAAGAATGGCACATAATCTACCCCAAAGTAACATCGTTATCAAGGTCACCATAATTATAGACATACCCTTCA
>JBBYHO010000013.1:3214878-3236532 GCA_038382025.1 Adansonia gregorii
ATATTTATATATTTTATAATTAAATTAAAATAAATATATTTTTATTATTAAAAATTAATTCAAATGGAATCGAGACTCAACTCGTATGAATCAGGCCTACCAAGCCGAGTGGATTGGCTGTTACTTGGACAAGTCTACTCTTTAGTTTCAACCAGAAGCAAAACAAGGCCGAGCAAGCATGGTTTAGTGAACCCAGTCCCTTATGATATATAGAGCAATAAACAGACAAATTGCATTATTAATTTAACAAATGCTACTGCTCTAAAGTTGAAAAAAAAAAAAAAGTGTTAATCCTGCTGAACCGCCAATAAACAATAGTTCCAATTACAAATTCAGTTCTTTAATCTTCAAAGCCATATGCTAAAGGGTAAGACCCAAAAACATTCTTTGAACGGGCTTTTATATCCGAAATAGAATCACCCTACAGTCAATCCAAATCCAAATTTGTAGTCTTTCTTCCTATGATCTATCTGCAAAACGTAAATCCAGAGATAAATGTAAAGAAACACCAGACTCCGAGAGCCTTTATCATTCCAAGAGAAATAAAAATGCTAAACATTAAGGACAAATGATATCACATTCACAAGCAACAACAAAACAGCTAAACAAATTTCTCTTCAAGTTGCAACTAGGAAAGTTATATCTTACCTCCGCAGAAAGAATAAAATTTAGGCCCATATTTAACCGCTCTTCCAGATAAGCAGCCGTGCATCCATTTGAATCGATCTTCCCCCTCAAGCGACACTGAAAACATGACAAATTGATTGACCAGAATGAATTACACCATTATTTAAGTTCATTGATAATAAATGGATGTAAGTGGTCTATCCCGTTTAAAACCCTTTATTAAGTTCTTTTTGGATGATATCCAGAAGGTAATATCGTGACACGTAAAACAATAGAAATGCTAAATTCTAACATGTGTAGGCATGCAGAAATATCAGTGTGCACTGATGTTGAAAATCTAGCAACCAAAAACTTTTACCTGTTTAAGGATGTAATCATAGCCAACACTTGCTGTTACGTCTCTTGTCATGTAGTTACACATGAAATCCGACCCGAGAGAAACCTTGATAGAAATAAAAATGCATAAGAATGACTAGGAAACAAATTGCAATAATTTAATAGGAGGAAAAAAAAATAATTACCTTCTCAGACACCTTCTGAACATAGCTCAAAGCAACCATGCCAGTACTTGCGACTTGCCCTGCAGCAACCTGGAACCGAAGAGTGCTTAGGCTTGGGTTAGTCATACGTGCATAAAAAAAAAACGGAGATTATTCCTAGCGATAACATTTCAATTTCATGCAAACAACAAGTTCCTCTTGAAAGGAGTGAGGTGAAAAAATGGTGAGGAAGAAGTGAATTAACTATTTATTGATTAAGAGTCAGATTTGGACGAAGATTGCCATCAAATATCCAGGGACGAGAGGAGCCGTATTTCTGAAGATTTAGAAACTTCATGAAGCGGAGTTTAAACCCTTAACTAAAATCTTTTTCATGGTTCTATACCACATGCGCCCACTTAGGATCATCGAAATTTGACCTAGAAGTGGAATTTGCCAAACATTAATTGTTGTACTAACTAGTTTTGAATGCACATTCAGTTTTACCTTCAGAAGGACAGCGTTAAACCATGTCCTTGATTCCCAATGACTTGGTCCACCACTTCCGTATCTTGGAAATGTCATAACTCATAAGTCATTGAAAAGAAAGGGGATCCTGATTCTCACAATTGGGCAACCCTAATCAGCACTTTGGTTAGGGATCTAAATGACACCCCTATGGCTGTAAAATATCTAGAAATATGTTTAGAAGTAATAAACAACACCCCTGAACTATTGCACAAAAAATAAAAAATATTGACAGACCGGTGATAAATGAATAAACGAGGCTAAATTACTATTTTATCTGTTTCATATCGGGCAGCATAACCGATGCCTGACTTGCGGTGCTGACCAGCCCAAAATACTTCACCAGCTAAGGATAAACATGGTGTCACGCTCTGCATAAATATGGCTTAGATTCAGTACGTTAATAACAACAAATAGAATCATAATTTGCGAAATTAGTAGATTCAGCAGAAGATTGATGATAAATGCTATGCAATGCCTCTCTAAAACAGCAAACAAAATGCCAAATGCAGAAAGCCTTCAGCACAACAAGTCTAGGTTGCTTCTATCATTATCAGTATATGAGTTTTATAGTATTTTGTATTGAAAAAGGGAAGATAAACCATATCAATGCACAGAGAAATTTGCAAGTCTACATTATATTGAATCGAGGTAAGTAAAGTCATTTTTCTTGGTATGATATCTGGTAACTCGTCCATTATTCCAAGTTCTTCATCTGTCAGCTGAATCAACAGGTATAATGTGGCTCCATACAATTTACCTGGATATAACTAGCTCCAAATAAAGCACCATTTCCCATTTGAAACTGAGACCTGTAGTCTTTACCCTGCACAAGGAAAACAAAAAAGTCAAAAGATAAAAATCAAACTCGTATTCATGGCAGCAAACCATCCCATAAGTTTTCTTTGCAAACAGAAAATATAGCTCCCCAAAATCCATATGATGAATAAATTCAAAATAAAAAAAAAAAAATCAAAATATCAGGTATCACACTTACAATGATGATATTAAAAAAATGCATAAACAGACCAAAGCCAACTAACCAAAATATAATATTGTTTGAGTGACTGACCTTGTAATCAAAGTTGACCATGCCATGTGACATATGAGGCTCATTTGTGAGCTTGAAGAGGAAACAACAAAGTTATCAACAAGCTTACAAATGAAAAAAAAATATATATATATATATTTCTGCATGCAAACAGGAAAAACAAAAGACTAAAGAATAAAGAAAAAAAATGATGCACCTGAGCATTAGCCTTCATAATCAGATTGTCAGTCAAATCCCATTTCACTCTTGCATTGAGTCTACCATCAGTCAGCACCCTCCCAATAAGCATCAACTGGGGAAAACCAGTATTGATCCCACTTTTAAATTGACTTGTTAAGAAAAAAATAATTTACGAGGACAAGAGGGTGAACTGGAAGAGTAGTGATAATGAGAGAAGCAACCTACATTTGGGTCAATGAAGTTGGCACCAAATTCATAGTGAGCAGTAGGAATTTTAATGGCTTCAGCAGATTGAGAGGGGATTTCTGTTGGGCCCATAAACACACTGAGAGGTGATTGCGAATGGATATATACCGTTATTTATTCATATAGAAAAGAAAAGACATAATAAAAGCAAACATTTCAAAGAGTCAAAGAAGCTGAAGCTACCTGTGACTGAGTGAGAATTTCTGATTTAGTCCTTTGGTTAAATCAAATCGCAATCCTTCAAAAGTTTCAGGCTTCAAAGACACTACCAAACACGTTCAAGCAATAAACATTTATTTTTCATGAAAAAAAGAACAGACTTTAACCACTATTTTAGATCATTCTTCTTTCTTCACAATTACCTTGCTAAAAATGCATTGTAATACCTTAGAATTCAAAGCTTGTAGAGATACACAATTAGGCAACAAAATTAGGAGACAAAATAAACAAATAAAGTGCATATTCTTCAACAGTAGAGAGGGCACAATGAATATGCATAAGTAGCTGAAGAAAACAGATGCCACCCAGAGAAAGACATTAAACATGCATTTCAAAGCACTCAAGACTGGAAAAAAATTAATTGTATCTCAAGAACTTAACAACATTTTACAAATTAAACATACATTTCAAAGCGCTCGAGACTAAAAAAACTTAACTGCATCTCAAGAACTTAACAACATTTTACATACAAATCTTAATAGTTTATCAGTCTCACATGCTTTTAGTTCGCTAGTGAAGCTTTTTTTCACTTATTGCCAAACAGTAATTTTCACAAGTCATGCTCTTGTTACACACCAGTTTTAAAAACTAAAATAAGCCATTTTGGAAGTAGGATGTTTTACCAGTAATATACTTGTCCGTTTAAGAAGCCCAAAGAACCTGCTACCCACAACTCTAAAAAGCAACTGCTTTTATGAAATTTGCACTTAGGGTTTAATCAAAATCCTTCCATCTTCTTACAAAAAAGAGATATATAAGTTTCTAGTTTTGTGACTCATGCAAAAATATCAATAAAATCCACTCTTTTCACCTGCTTTATTTGGATTCAGGTGTGAGCTTCGCATATGGATACGTGCCCAACATAGTTCTGTTTTAATTCTTTTTAAGTTTTTTTTGTGTATTTAAAGGTTTTTTTTTTCTTTTAAGTTCGTATCTTTGAATTCATATCCGAATATATGTCAGATACAGTGTAAAACACGGGCATTTCAAGAATAATAAAGAGTTGGAGCAACATAAATTTTCACTAATCAGAGCAGATTAGAGTTTGAAAAAAGTGGCTTAACAAGCACACCAAAATCTAACACTGCAGCCCCTCCATTCCACTAGCGTCAACAATTCTATTCAAAATGCCGAACCAGAAAATTTTGCATAAGCCAATAGACATTGAGAAACAACCAAACAAGGCTTTTTTTAAGAATATATACATATATATATATATATATCGCATTCATAATCTCAAAGACATAGTTACAACTTACAAGTCAAGAAATAAAAGAATAGAGAAAAACCCGTTAACGAAAAAGGTGAGAAAGGAAGACTAACTGAGAGCTTCGCGCTGGAGCTCTTCGAAAGGAATAGGACATGGGAGATTCATGTAATCTGTTTTCTCCTCAGCTTTGACATGCGCCGTTTTGGATGCGTCAGCTGTGACCGTCGTCGTAGTAACTGGTGGAGGGACAAGCCCCGCCATTTGTGTCTTCTTTTCCAGTAGATGAATTTGACGCAAAATCAAACAGCCGCGACCGTGAGTGTAAGGAGGGCGGCGCAGAACCGCACGAGGAGGAGTTGCGGCAGTCAGGCAAGGCCTTACTATGGGCTTTAGTCAGGGTTTTATGTGCGCCTCCCTTAGGGAATGGGTCCACGTCCTTTTTTTTTAATGAAAAATAAAAAGCATTTATTTTTTCTAACAATTTTATTTTAGAGTTTTGTAGGCATTATGATCTCATATACAAGATAAAAAAATTAAAATATAATATAAAATATAATATAAATACTATATAAACATATCAATATTTCAAAAAATATATATAATATAAATTATTAATTAATTAAAAATTTATATAAATATATAAATATAATAAAATACAGAAACATGAATATACATATAAAATTTTCATATTTATGTTTTAGTACCACAAAATACTATTAAAAAATAGTTTTAAATGATCATTGCCATAGATGTCCATCGGTCGAGTCATATTTCAAAAATTTTATAAATTTTTTACCTAAGCTTTGACTTAAAAACTCAAATTATTATTTAAAAATTAATAAAAAATAAAAAATATTTATATTTATATATTTATGTATTAAATTTAAAAAAAAATTTTATTATTAAATAATAATTCAAACTGATAAAGGATAGATCAAATCATAAAATATTATGCCCAAAGCCTAGCCTAGGTATACAGTAAACTTACTTAAAGGCTAGGTAGCCCAATCGACTTAAGGGCTCGGCTTGGATTAGCCTTTTTTTATTCGGGCTGATTGATCAAATCCAAATCATTGCTTGTTAATTAAAATAATATTTTATTTAAATTTAATAATAAAAATATATAAATAATAATTAAATTTTTTATTTTTTATTTTAAATAATAATTTAAGTCATTAAAAATGAATTTGATCAAATTTAAACTAAGCTTGGTCGATAAGCAACTCAAGCTTATAAGCACAGCTCTAAAATTGCTGCTTGGTTAGAATTAACTATAACGAGATGAACAATGGGGATGTAAGTAGATCAGAGGTGTTTGTGGGTGTTTGCACAAGCTCAGTCTAACCTAAAATATGAGTTTTAAATTTTGTTAAAACTCATTTATATTTATAAATAAATAATTCAAACTCACCTAGGCTTATTTTAATTTATTTTTTAAAATATTTTTTAAAATTTTAATCTTTAAGAATTTAATATTTTCTTCTATTATGTTTTAAATTTAAATAATTTAACATATTTTTTAATGTTTACACCATAATATTATATTTATGTAGTCTTTATATAAAAAATTATCTAACATATAAAAATATAAAACAAATATATATTATATACTTATAAAATTGGTCGAGTTTGGCCAAATTCTGACCCCGGAAGTGAGCTAAGAATAGGCATATTTTTTTGTAAGTGTTTAATTTTTTTTGTCAAAACTTATTTTTTAAGTTTAACCTTTTTATTCAAACTGTTCTAAATATCAAGCCATGAACACTTCTAAAATAGACCAATTTGTAAATATATATTTTGATTCGATGATATAATTTTTAATATATGATTAAGCTATTAATAATTTAAATCTTATCTTTCAAAAAAAAATCTTTTTATGAAAAAATAAAAAACTTAAAACTATTTTTTTCGATAATTTTATTTTCGATTAAATAATTAATCAATTTTTTTATTACTTATTATTATACTAAATAGATTTTTTTGGGATTAAATTGATACAATTTTTTTAATAGTGTTTCAAATTTTCAAATAATGGATTTTTGAAAACTTGAGTGTTTAAAAATAAAGCAACCTCGATATGATATGAAAGAATGTTATAAGATTATGAGAATTTATCATCGAAATCCTAACCCATCGAACTAGATTTAGTTAGGCCTATTAATTTTGATCGAATTTAAAAAATTTGACCCATCCATCCAAATTCTATTAAATCTAATTTAATAAAAAATTAATAATAAAAAACTGATCGATTTGAATTTGAAAATGATATAAATACGGCATGTCCCAAATCCATAATAACTTGAACTTGAAATAGTCCAAACCGGAAGTAAATCGAACCTAAATTGATTTGAACAATTATCTCAAAATGATTAGAACTAAAAAATAATCAAACTTGATAAACCTGAGTATTATATTTAATTGACCTAAAATGATTAACTTGAATATTAAATACTATTAACTTTTTAAATCCTAAATGATTAAATTCAAAATGACCTGAAATTAAAAAGATTCGAATATAAAAATAATCTTAAAATTAAAAAAATTAAAAAAATCTAATTTAAATTAATTTGATATGCGTGATTAACAAATCTACATTCAACTAATCTAGTATCCTTAGCAACCTAAATCCCTACCGTTTTAAATGTAATTATAATAATAAATTTCATTATTCATGGGATAAATTAATTAAACATTTTTTAAAAGGTATAATTAAAAAAAAAAAGAACAATCATTTCTTTCGTTTTTCATTCTTTGAACATAGTCTAGTTAACCTTTGAGTGCTTAACCCTCGTTTTATTCGATTTGGTCCGTCAACAACAGTAAAAAAAAAATCATAATCCCTCTTTGGGTTTTTGACAAAAATCCCAACGGAAAACGCTGCCGTTGGCTACCTTCTCCCAGATTGTGCCGGTGACTTGCTGCTTTCCAAGCCACCCAGAAAAGCAAAAAAACCAAACAAAGAGGAGAAGAAAAATGTATGGAAGCACGGGTTACAGTAATGGCTACCACCTAAACCAACAGCAGCAGCAGCAGCAGCAGCATAGTTCGTCGGGAGAGAAGCGAGGGGGAGGTCGAGGGCGGAGGGGTGGTCGTAGGTCACGTGACCACCATGGCTTTAGGGTTTCCGAGCCCCTCCGTTACCACAACAACAACAACAACGAACAGCCAGAGAGGAAATCAACTCCCGCTTGTACGGACTTCGACATGGCCTATTTTAACTCTTATGCCCACGTTGGCATCCATGAAGAAATGATCAAGGTATTTCCTTCATCATCTTCTTCTGGGTTATTTTTGGCTTGCTGAGATTTGTTCTTAACTGGGTTTATTTTGTTCTTGTTAATATTTATTGGGAACTTGGGTGAGTTTCTTTTGCTTTTAGCTTTCTGGGCTCTTGATTTTTTTTCTGGAGGTTTTAAGTGTGTTTGAATTACCAAAAAGTTGAAGAAATTTTCATGGCTTATCGCAAATGTAAGGCAGGGGTTGCCAAGGACGTGATTCTGAGTGAGAGCTTTAACATGATTTTTCAGATTAGAGTTTTTTAAGTATCTTCACCTTCTTGTTTTAATGGTGGGTTCTTTAAATTATAGTTCGTTTTTTAAGGAAAGTTTTTTAATTATATGTTTATGAGCGCTTTACAGAATTGTATAATCTTGACAAAGTTGTGAGCTTGTGTCAGATTATCAGTTGCAAATTTGGACCAGGTTTTGCCTTTTTCATAATAATAAATAAACAATGACAATTTGCTGATCATACTTTTTCTCTAAAACATACAGGATCGTGTTCGAACTGAAACTTACAGGGCGGCAATCATGGAGCACCAGAATTTTATTGAAGGCAAAGTAATACCGTTGTTGCCGTCTTAGTTATAAAATTATATCTGATCTCTTTTCTTACTCAAAATCTAATAATATCAGGATAGTTCTGTAATTGTGTATGCATTATCACACTGGGTTGCATTTTGTGTAAGATTCCCATCTCATCCAGTCACAGCCTCATACTTCACCTAGTACACTCTCATACCTAGGCGAAATGCATTTGTCTCTTTTGAAAACATTGATATTAAGCATCTGGATCTCAAACACGCTAGTCGGTTTAAGAACTGTTCTTCAAAACAATATTTAGCTAGTTCATTCCTCTTCCTCACTATTGCTCGTGATCATGTTTATAGGTTGTCATGGATGTTGGATGTGGCACTGGCATTCTTTCAATATTTTGTGCTCAAGCTGGTGCAAAACGGGTAATATGTCTTGAAAGGCAGTTGTATACTTGACGTATTAATAATGGTTGTATCAGTGGACATTTATTTGAAAATTGATTCAATCAAAATTTCTGCATATGATGTGGTACCGGTTTCAACTAATTCCTGAAGATTACTTTCTTTAATAAGTGCAGGGGTGTTGCTAGCAGTTAACTTGTGTTGATTTCCTCTAGTTTTTTTACTAACTAGTTTTCTATATGAATTTTATATATGTATTATTAAAAAAAGGATAATAGGCTTCTATTGATCACTGATGAAGAGAAGTGTAGATAGAACTTCAATTTTGTTCTTTATTATTATTTTTTTAGAAGTTCAAAGTCTCGTGCTACCTCAAAGTTATATTCTTGTTGTTAATGTTGATGGATTCATTTAAAATTCAACTGCTTAGCATCTGAAGTGACTATGTCTTCTCAGGTGTATGCAGTGGATGCCAGTGATATTGCGGTGCAGGTACTTTAGAAGTTCTTAACTGCTTAGTACTGAGTCATTTTGACCGTCTGTCTTGAGAGTGCAGATTTAGCACTTTTTCCCTTTTTCATCACCATTATTGTTTTCTCACTTATGTTAACCACAGCAATGAGATTATGAGACCTGGTTAACACAGCAATTAGAGTATAAAGGCTAGTTATCTATCAACAGTATGTAAACATATACGTGCTAAGCTTCTTTAGACCTTTCTTTGACTGGCTTCTTGTATTGGAAATGAAACCAGCTATTGGATCTGTATTTATCTTTGCTATTTGCAAGCAGGCAAATGAAGTTGTGAAAGCAAATAACTTAGCTGAAAAGGTCATCGTTTTGCATGGACGAGTTGAGGTGGGCTTTTCCTCTCAGGCTTATTGATGTTCATGCTCCTTATGGTTGCAAGAATATCCATTTTTATGTTTTAATGCTTAATCTGTTCAAATGTTCGAGAAACGGAGAAGCGCCTATATACGTATATATTAACATCCGGATGATGTTGGGGGGCTGCTGAGTTAAATCGTAAACCTTGAGCCTTCATTAGAGGGCAACAAACTAAAAACCGGTAGTCCAAGTTCGTGTTAGATTTATTTCTTTCTTTAACTTTTCGAAGATATTGAGAATCATATATTTATCTATGGAGCAGCAAAGATTGGTTTTCAACATCATCTGTAGAATTAGAGATGACTCTTTTGCATTTTTTCCCAAGGTCAGGGGAATACTAACGGCAGTGTAAAATTAAGTTGGAATTATGTGTTGCTGTATGCAAAATGGACATGGATCTTTACGCGTTGCTTTCCTTTCGCTGACATTTTAAGACTCTGCATTGGTCTTAGTGTTTAAATTTTACTAGATGAGGAAATTTTCTATTCAATCCAATTGTTGGATCTTGGATGAAGCGTTTGTGATGGCATCTGCTGGATGCTCTCATTGGTAGATAACTGTGCAGTTATGGTAGCAACTGTGGATATATTTGGCCGGTTTGCACGTATTTAACATACTTAAGATGAGCGCCATTCATAGTATGGTGATCATAGGACAATAATTGTGTAGCTTGCCCTATAGGACATTGGTCTATCATACTGTTGCTCAGATCTCAGCTTACAGGTGCATCACTTCATGTATTAATTATTGAACCAAGATATCTTGATAAGATGTTTCTGCTATTTATCTCTTGCTCTGGAGGAGACAAAAAAGCAGTGTCTATTGCAGACTACATTAGTTTAGAAGTATGGGGTAGGTTATTTAAGATAATGAAGAGCCAAAGATTGTTTACGCATTATTATGTTTGGTATCTATATCTGCCAAAAAATTTCTACTTGGTTTTTTTTTTTGGGGGGGGGGGGGGAGGGGGTGGGTTTCCATGCTTTTCAGTTTCCTGAGAAACCTTTCCTTCTCTTGAACTGATCTATTCCTTCTGAATGTCAGACAAGTTATGCTAGTTATAATTTCCACAGGATGTTGAAATCGAGGAGGAGGTTGATGTCATAATTTCAGAATGGATGGGCTACATGCTTCTGTATGAGGTGATTTGTTAGAATCACATGTGATCTTATTCTGAAATATTTTTAGTGATATCCAGGAACTCTTTGAGGTTGCGATGAGAGCATGATTTTTTATTCAGACAGTTGACTCTATATCCTTCTATTCTTTTTACTTTTATTTTCCTTGCATTTTTAGTATGTATCATTCTGATCATCCTCGTTACTGTTTTCCAGAGTATGCTGGGGAGTGTTATTACTGCTAGAGATCGGTGGCTAAAACATGGAGGCCTTATTCTTCCTTCGAATGCAACGGTTTGTTTATCTTCATGCTAGTCTAGTGTAATTTTGTTTTACTAGATGAGCTTGACAGTGTAATTGAGCTTCGTTGTTCTTTTTCCACTTCTTTTAGCGGTCATGTCTTGAATCATATTAAGTTTTATTATGTTGCAGAATCTGGACTCATGTGATGAAAATCTATTTATTTACTATTCGTTTTCACTATTTACTCCTTGCAGTTATACATGGCACCCATCACACATCCTGACAGGTACAATGACAGCATTGATTTTTGGCGCAATGTCTATGGAATTGATAGTGAGTATGATGCTAAATTAGGATTTTATTTTATTTCATGCATATATTTGAAATTAAACTCTACCAATCTGCTTGGAAATCACAGCTCTCATGCCAGCATGTTTCTGTTTTGACTGTATGTGAATTGGCAATTATGATGTCGTTTTCTCGCGCAGTGTCTGCAATGTTGCAGTTAGCAAAACAGTGCGCATTTGAAGAGCCATGTGTGGAGACGATAACGGGGGAGAATGTTTTGACATGGCCACATGTGGTGAGTGTTCTAATTCTCTCGCTTTAGTCCCCCTGCAAGTTTTCCAACTGATTTCTGAGCTTGAAAAGACTGAAGTTTATTTTCTGTAAATCCAAGTATGCAACTTTTGAAAATTTTCTCAGTCGTAGTTTATTACATTTGGTTCGTGCCAGCGAATTTTTAAATGTGATTTTGTCCATCTTGTGCGTTCCCTAACTGCAGCTCTGGAATATTCTTCTTGACCGAGTTTAGGTTAATCATACCATTTATGTCATGTTTACCTAACAAACTAAGATCTTGTATGCTGGTCCGACCTTTCATTTTCCTGAAATGCCGGTATCCGATGCTCGTGTCAACACATTTTAGGACATGGGTGTGGGAATATGATCCTCCAAGGACTCGCCAAATATATGGAAAAACTTATCAGAAATTGACCCTATCTAATACTCATACCCGAATCCAGGTAACATAAAAAAATCTCCTTAGATAACCAAGGCTTGAGTTGTAAGTGCAGAAATGGTGTCTATGTGCAACCTAGTGGCTTCTTCATATATTGAATTTGTGATATAACAATTCTAATGCATTTCTCACATTAATGCCGTGTGGCCGTTGCTTGAGACATTCTCTTTACCGGTAGCATTTGTCCAGGTTATATGCCCATATTAGGAGTGGTTTAACATGGTTTATTTTAACATATTTATGAAATTGCTCAGCCAAAAGGATTGAAATTTATTATCATTAACAGGTTAAGCATGTTGACTGCTATGCCATCCAACTCCATGAGCTAGAATCTGTGTCAACAAGTTATAAGTTCCAATCAATGATGCGAGGTAAGCTTTCCCCTTGAATCTTTGCTTTGTAGATATGCCATCTTCTTTTTGTGTGCGTACACGTGTCAGGATTACCCTTGTGTGTGTGAACCAGAAAATTGAGATATCATGCAGTGATGTTTGAGTTCATCTTCTCTTCGAGAAGAGGCTCTTTTAAGAGTTTTTTTTTTGGGTGCAAAAGAGGCCGTAACCTAGGGAACTGAATAAGGGTTGCAGTTGCCGGGATTCGAACCCCATACCTACTGTGTCAGGATGCCACCTTTTAAGGATAGCTGCATGAACTCACTGGGCTAAGCCCGAGTTCACTCTCTAAGAGCTTTGATTACCATTGTTTCATACCATTTGCATGATATCATGTAGGCCCTTGTTTTTTGTTACAATTTTTTACTTACACAGTGTTGCAAATTTTCTTAGTATGCTTATTCATTTTTAGCACAGTATTGATACTTTATTGATTCCCAGCTCCGCTACATGGATTTGCATTTTGGTTTGATGTCGAATTCAGTGGGCCAGCAAATTCTCCTACAAATAATAATATCCCGTCCTCACTTATTGCCACATCTAATAATAATAATAATCATATGGATGTTAGTGTCCCGAAGAAGAAACGAGCCAATCCCAACCAAGCACTTGTACTCTCAACAGCACCAGAGGATCCTCCAACGCATTGGCATCAGGTACCATACTATATTTTTAGTTTGCACATGCCGACTTTGTATACAAAGACATATCTGCGTGCAAAAATTGTTTGATTCTGTTAAGTATGCTATTGGTTTGACTTTTGAGCATAACCAAAGTATGCGCGTTCAACTTTACTTTTAACTACGAAGAAGTCTGGTAATTTTTGCATCTGACAACTTGCTTGGAGCTAGTGATTGTATTCTGTAATGTACCCTTTTTAGTGTTTTTTGGGCTGACTTCTATAATTTAGGGAACGGGGGATTCAAACTCTGTTCATCAATTAGAGAGAACATGCGCCAACCATTAAGCCAAATGCTTGGGTGCAACCCTTTTTAATGTTTAGGATGTAAATTTTGCAGACATTGATATACTTTTACGACCCGATAGAGGTGGAGCAAGATCAAATCATTGAAGGCGCTCTAACTCTATCTCAAAGCAAAGAAAACCGTCGATTTATGAACATTCATATTGAATACTCGTGAGTAACAGCACTAAATTTCTAAGCTATAAAGACTAGCCTCCGTTGGGTAAATAGAAACGTCAGTCTCATGAACTTATCTGATCTTTTAACTCTTGCAGTTCAGGGGGCAGATCCTACGTAAAAGAGTCAGTCATGCGATGATCCCTTCAAGGTGCTACTCTGTTTTTATTGAACCTTCACAACTCTGATCATATGGCTCTGCTTTCTTGCCCGTAGTTACCGTCAGAGCTCTGTGTTTCCGGTGAGATCTCTCACTGGACTTCACAGATGAGTGATTTTGACTCTTTTTACCATACAAAGCCGCACAAAGACGAAGTTATTTGCTTAACCTGGTACAAAACTAAAATTAGGTGAAATTTTGAAATTTTAGCTCTGCTGGTGGTGTAAGATTGTTGCTTCAAAAAAACAAACTGATTTGCTGTATTTTAGTTTTATTATAGATATAAAAGACTGTATGTGATATCAAGTCATTCATTCTTTCTATGTTACTTAGACTCGAGTGTGATTGTTGGATACGAATATTTTGTTCGACATGGGTATATTTCATCTTTTTCGAAGCTTTTCCATGTGTTTGGGGAATCTTTCTAGAGTTATATTTTCATATTCATGTTTGAATATAAGTCGGATATGAATATCGGATACTAGTACTTCAAGTGAAGGGTCGTAACAACATAGGATAGCATTCTTTTATCACATAGTTCAAAGTGCATTATTTACTACCATTTGTAATGGCATCTAAACAATGTATGTAGAATTTTTAATTTTGGACGCTACGAACATGAACATACGGTACATGTCATAGAAAAATAATTAAAATATAATATAAAATATAACATAAAAAATAATAAAATTGATATAAATATATACATATATTAAAATTAAATGATACGAAAATAATATGAATGTAATACGAATATAAGAGTGTCAAATTTTATATAATATAAATTATTATTATTTCAAAATTGAATCTGTTGAGCATGTAATATAAAAACTAAATAATTCAATCCTTTTATACCAAAATTTTCGTATGGGGGATCTTTGGGACTCAATTTCTATTGAGGCCTGCAAAAATAAACAGTGAAATGATCGAATTAATTCTAGCGACTCCATTGGAGGATGTATGACTATGAAACATGCATAACTGTGTATTTTGATATATATACATATATATATATATATATATACATGTTATTAGGACTTGAATAAATGTCAAAATATAAATATATTTTTGACAAATGCATAATAAGCCTTGTTGTCGCATCTGATCGATGTTGTGAAAAAAATAAAAAAAAAACTGGAAATTGATTGAAACCATAATATTTGGCTTCAGTTATGTTTTTATTAAATAATGTACATTAATTATTATTTTTTTTTTTCCAAAATCGATCCAAATAGTCTTTATGTGAACTGCATATGTCCTGACTTGAAGAATGTAAAGCTACCCAACATGAACGCAAGAAATCATGTTCACAGTGGCGTCCAAAAAGCAATAGGGGACTCCCCCCAAGTCCATGTTGTGCAATAATTAAGCATCTGTATTCCTGTGAGGTACAACTACTTTTTCTCTTCCTTGTTTCCTTTCGCTTTCATTTCTTGCCTGGCCAGCACTAGATCCTATTGTTTGTCTTGTATAGCGTTGGTGTTTTATTCTGGTGTTTGGTGTATAAATACAAACATAGCAACAATGATAAGATATGTTAAAATATTAAACACGAATATTATATATGTTAAACGTATTGCATCATGTTTATTATATTATTTTTATATTTTATAAAAATTTTGGTGTTCATAGTTAACACTATTAATGTGAATCTATTAAAAGGCAAACAAGTAACTTTTTTTGGAGAAGACAGTAATGATCTCATAATAAGTGGTATTAGAGTTAGTCATTAATTGATTGATTTTGTATAAAGTACCCCAATAGGTGAAGAAGGCAGGATAGATCATCTGTGACTCTAAGCTGAATACCTTGAAGGCATGGTAGACAAAATGATGGGAAAGCTTATGATAGGATGTCATGAGATTGGATGAGAAAAATGTCATACCAAGTACTTTAAGGAAATGGATATGACGGGTTAATCTCAAATATTAAAAAAAAAAGTTTTTGGACTTACAAACGAATTTCATATATCTCATTAAATATGTCTTTCGAAATAAAAAGAAGTGAGCATAATAGGTTAATCTCAAATTTGAGCGCAAAAAAAAAAAATTGAACATATAAACGAATGTCACATATTCCATCAAATATGTCTTTTAAAAAAAATAGTCCGATGACATGAATTGATGATCATAAAAAATTTTTTAATAAAATGCTTATCCAAACTGACACATGGAATCCTATATTATTTCATGGTCATGATCTACCCAAGTAACTTTCTTTAGAGAAGAGAGTAATAATCTCACAATAAGTGGTATTAGAGTTAGTCATTAGTTGATTGATTTTGTATAAAGTACCCCGATAGGTGGAGAAGGCAAGATAGATTATCTATAATTCTAAGTTGAATACTCTTAAAACATGGTAAACAAAATGATGGGAAAGCTTATGACAGGATGTCATGAGATTAGACGAGAAAAATGGCATACCAAGTACTTTAAAGAAATGGATATGATGGGTTAATCCCAAATATTAAAAAAAAAGTTTTTGGACTTACAAACGAATTCCGTATATCTCATTAAATATGTCTTTCGAAATAAAAAGAAGTGAGCATAATAGGTTAATCTCATATTTAAGCGCAAAAAAAAAAAATTGAACATATAAACAAATGTCACATATTCCATCAAATATGTCTTTTAAAAAAAATAGTCCGATGACATGAATTGATGATCATAAAAAAATTTTTGGTAAAACGCTTATCCAAACTAACACATGCAATCCTATATAATTTCATGGTCATGATCTACCCAAGTAACTTTCTTTGGAAAAATGAGTAATGATCTCATAATAAGTGGTATTAGAGTTAGTCATTAATTGATTGATTTTGTATAAAGTTTCCCGATAGGCGGAGAAGGCAAGATAGATCATCTGTAACTCTAAGCTGAATACCCTTGAAACATGGTAGATAAAATGATGGGAAAGCTTATGACAAGATGTCATGAGATTGGATGAGAAAAATGTCATACCAAGTACTTTAAAGAAATGGATATGGTAGGTTAATCCCAAATATTAAAAAAAAATTTTTGGACTTACAAATGAATTCCGTATAGCTCGTTAAATATGTCTTTCGAAATAAAAAGAAGTGAGCATAATAAGTTAATCTCAAATTTAAACACAAAAAAAAAAAACTTATAAACGAATGTCACATATTCCATCAAATATATCTTTTAAAAAAAATAGTCCGATGACATGAATTGATGATTGTTGAGGTCGCTTGTGGTCTTGCAATACAAAGAAGGTCAGAATGGTGCCAGGGTAGGTATTCCGGGGCCCTCTCCGATGGTTAAGTTAGTATGGGAGTGTTTGGAGATATAGTGATGGAGATTTCAGAAAATAGATAACGAGCCAGAGAGCAGATCTTTTACCTTTGAGTTTCCTTACCCTTTTATAAGTATTATCTGGAGACATAGTGTCAGGTGATCTGATGGTAAGGTGACTCACGCCGAGCTAGATGTCAGGCCTTATTGTCTAATGGTCGACCCAGCCGGCCGGCCATCCCTTCAGTAGATGTCAACTCCGCATTTAAGCCATCATCGGAGGTGTCAGATTAGGTTAGACGTGTCTAGGCGATGGCCCTGAAGATTACTAATCCTTCACTAGGGCAGTCGGCAACAAACGATCGCCCTAAAGATTACTTATCCTTCACTAGGACAGTCGGCAAAGATAACAATAATCATAAAAAAATTTTTTAGTAAAATGCTTATCCAAACTGACACATAGAATCCTATATAATTTCATGGTCATGATCTACCCATTACATGTACCAAATCAAAGTTTGATTTGGCAATATACCACTCAATCTTCATATGGTAAGTCTCGAAAACTTCAGGGGAAAAAAATGGAAGAAAAAAGACCATGCAGTTTTACAGCAAGTCTGCAATCACGTACACGCCTCAGCTTGCGCAGAGAGGTAATAAATGGCGAGCATGCAATGCATGCACTTTGTGAAAATGCTAGCTTTGCCTATGAAGCTTATTCTACACTATCGATCTCATGGTCAAAACGTAAAAAAGATGGTTGGTTGGATATCCATCCGTTCTAAATGGCCGTCGTAAATTTCATTACAGAATGTAATTACGATAATGTAAATATCACAAGCATTAGGTAACATGTCTTAGACGTGAATATAATAATATTTAAAAAAATTAATAATATCACCAATATTTAGTAACAAATAAAATATGATGCAAAAAATATAATTTTCATTACATCATACGGTTGTTGCCTTGCGTTACGACTGCATTTTAGAGCTATCATTTTCTGTTAATTAAAAGAGAAGAAGCTAGCTGCAACTTCTCCACTCGCCTCAAGCAAGTTATTTAGATAACAATGTAGGCGAGCTTTTGTCTTTATAGAAATTAAATTCACAATATGCTTTATTTTAGTTTTTTATTATTATTATTTTTTGAAATATACGTATTTATTACACGTGTTTAATATATATTTAAATATAAATATATTTTTTAAATATATAAAATAATTAAAAATAAATATATTTATATTAAATATAGATCTTGCGGTTCGAGTAATATGAACTTGACTGATGATTGTACAAATTACAACTATGAATATGATTGCCTTTACACCTTTTAGCTTCTTCCAAGGCAAAAGCAATTAACTAGGGGGCCAGCTAAAAGGGAAACGTTTCGCTTCCCTCGCATCATCTTCCTTTTCTGACAAAGAAGATTTCAATTAACAGAGTTAAACAACAACAACAACAACAACAACAACAATAATAATAATAATAATCAATACTACCATTCAATTAACATTGGTCGTTTCTGGACCCCAATATTTGGCTGATGCATATTTCGTCCGTTTTAATGAGCAAAACTTGAATCTCTCCTTGAATCCTGAATGTTATAAATGTTGGCAAAAATAAAAACATTGGCTTTTGTCTAAAGATGATGGAAAACCATACTTTCCTCCTTCCTTCTGGTTATATACACACAAAACAAAATGTAAACTAACAAATAACTATGTTACCTTTGTTTCTCATTTTCTCTATAATACATGACATATGATTTTAACATACGCCTACAAATGGAGATGGAGTATGATCTCCAAATCTGGATTATTTTTTAAAACAAATTAAATAAGTAATAAAACATGAAATTAAAATTAATTAATGATACAAAAGAACTCAATTCATAGTTTCAGGGCATGATCTTAAATCAAGGGGGGGTCTTATTCTTTAGTTTCTTTATGCAGCCTTTTCCCATTCATTTCATAAAGTGTGTTCATGTACTTCTTTAGTGGTCATTGGTCAATAAGTGGCTAATGTTACGAAGTTAAATCCGTTAATACAACAATTAGCTGGATACAACCAAAACCAAAATTTTTTTTTCTCCTTGTTTAAGGGCTCAAAACCTTCATATACATATATATATATATATATATTCCTCAAAAGATACTGACACAAATTAGAACAATAATCAATACACTCTTGGGTCAACATAACACACTCTAAAAGCGAAAAAGAAAAAAAGTTGGGAAACAAGGCATTAAGACATTTTTCCCTATCAAACTGTTGAATTGATCACTCCAAGAACAAAACTACAGGAACCCCCCTTAATTATTACCCCCAAACCCCACTTCTCTTTTTAAAGAGGATTTAACTTGTGCTAGAAAAATGTTGTAATCTAATTTGTTATTTAATTTAATTAATTTATATAATTAATTAATATTTTATAATTTTATAATTTATAATTTCGGTTATAATGTTGCATATGTTAAGATGGGCATTCCCTAAGCCAATACAATTTTTTTTTTAAGGTGACTGTATTAAGGTTTGAGATCAGTCTTGCAGATTTTGTTTTAACTCAAATTTACTGACTATATATGTTAAAATGAATGTATCAACCGGTTGAAATAATTGCAACTTCGACCCCAGGTGTCTTTTCTTTCTACGCATCCCTAAGCCAAAATCTCGGCTCAAATAAATCCCTCCTCGAACCCCTCCACCTGCCTTTAACAATCTAACTCCCCAAACCCACGGAAACCCTCAAGACCTCAACCATGTTAGCCCCTCCCGCACTGCAAATGGTCCTGATGGCGGTGCTACACTTAACTCTAAGTAGCATCGCCACCACCTCGTTCCCTGACTTTCAACTCTTGAACGTGAAACAAAATCTCATCGGGACAAACCAGGCCACGCCTCTCGAAACATCTGAATACCACGAACCTCTCAACTTTAGCGAAAGTGATGAAAGGAGATGGAAGCTGAAACTTGTCCATAGGGACAGGTTATCTTTCAATAACACCACCACCACTTTCCACGACCATCTTGGCCTTCGTTTTCATGCACGCATGCAAAGGGACGCGAAAAGGGTGTCAAGTCTCCTCCTCCGCCTCTCCGGAGGCCGAAGTCACGACGGTGAGGCTGCTCGTGGAGTGAACGATTTTGAGTCGGATGTCGTTTCAGGGATGGACCAAGGAAGTGGAGAGTACTTCGTGAGAATAGGGGTCGGTAGCCCTCCAAGAAGTCAATATATGGTTATCGATTCGGGCAGTGATATTGTTTGGGTCCAGTGTCAGCCTTGTAACCAATGCTATAATCAATCCGATCCGGTTTTTGATCCGGCTGATTCTGCTTCTTACGGTGGCGTCTCTTGTAGCTCCTCCGTTTGTGAACGGATTGAGAATTCGGGTTGCCATGCGGGTCGGTGTCGTTATGAAGTTCTGTATGGTGATGGATCTTACACAGAAGGGACCCTAGCGCTTGAAACGCTCACTTTTGGTCGAACCGTGGTTAAAAATGTGGTTATCGGATGCGGGCATATTAACCGGGGCATGTTCATTGGGGCAGCCGGGTTGTTGGGTCTTGGAGGTGGATCCATGTCACTCGTGGGTCAATTGGGTGGTCAAACCGGGGGTGCATTTAGTTACTGTTTAGTCACCCGGGGCACCGATGCATCCGGGTCATTAATATTCGGGCGTGGAGCAATGCCCGTAGGTGCTTCGTGGGTCCCTTTGCTACGTAACCCGCAAGCCCCGAGTTTTTACTACGTTGGGCTTTCGGGTCTTGGAGTAGGAGGCATCCGCGTACCCATATCTGAAGACATTTTTCGCCTCACCGAATTAGGGAACGGAGGGGTTGTTATGGACACCGGCACCGCCGTAACAAGGTTCCCAACCTCTGCTTACAACGCCTTCCGCGACGCCTTTATCGAAAAAACCGCTAACCTTCCCCGTGTCTCCGGAATATCCATATTTGACACATGTTATAACTTATCGAGTTTCATCTCGGTCCGGGTTCCGACCGTATCATTTCATTTTTCGGGCGGGCCGATCTTGACCCTACCCGCAAATAATTTCCTTATCCCTGTTGACGATGTGGGAACTTTCTGTTTTGCATTTGCTTCCTCAGCTTCAGGGCTTTCAATAATAGGGAACATCCAGCAAGAAGGGATCCAAATTTCCTTTGATGGATCCAACGGGTTCGTTGGGTTTGGCCCCAACGTTTGCTAAGCTCGTGATGTAAAAAAAAAAAATAGTGAATTTTGATTGGCTCTTTAGTTAAATATGAGTATTATTATTTTATTATTAATATTAATTAAGAATTATTTAATTATTATTTTGATTAAAGTTTTACTTTTTTCATAATTGAAAAAAAAAACCGAGTATATGCATATACATATAATGTGAATCTGTTATAAAGTCTATGCAAAAAGGTAAAAATACAAAGTTAAAAGGGTATGTAAGAGTCAAATATGCGGACAGTGAAAAGAAATAATCTTTGAAAGAGATCTTTTGCTTGGGAATTAGTGGACTTGTGTGAGGCATAGGAGGATCCAAGGCTACACTTTCGTATATCACACTTAATTTGAAGTTTAAGATCTTGGATTGGCTTTGGGTGGAAATGGAGGTTGATTGACCCCTGCAACATTGCCCTCCAGCCTTTTTTCTCTTGTCCATTTTTCTTTTTAACATAATCTTCCA